>BSBN01000610.1:1800000-2392500 GCA_027924645.1 Cunninghamia lanceolata
CTTGCATTGCAACTGTATTGTAAACAATACTTAGTTTTGATAATACATTGTGCAGGTTTCTGAGTGTGGGGTTTTTCACCCGATAAGGGTTTTCCCCACGATATATCTTGTCTCTCTTCTTCTATCTTCTTTCTGGTTCTATGTGTATTGCTACAATATCTCTGTTATATGTTTCATGTTGCTGTAATTGTAAGGATTAAATTGAATTTGTATAGCTCTCCCCTCATTAGATTAGTGTAGGAAGCGATTTCCGCAAACCTAGCTTCCTTTCAGTTGGTATTAGAGCTTGATCACCTTTGGTCCTAGTTGTTGGGTAGGTGTTTTTTGAGCTGATCTTAAGTTGAGTGGGATTTTGTGCAGAATATTCTGAATCTTATTGCAGCAAGGAGATGGAAAGCACATCCGGAAGGATAGAGGTGGAGAAATTCAATGGCACTAATTTCAAGCTATGGAATCTCAAGATGGAAGACATGCTTGTTGATCGAGACCTCTGGAAAACTATCAGTGGAGCAAAACCAACTGCAATGTCACAAGATGATTGGGATCTCAAGGATCAGAAGGCTAAGGGTCTGATAAGACTTAGTCTTGCTGATTTTGTCTTGTTAAATGTCTATGAAGAGAAAACTACAAACTTGCTTTGGAAGAAGTTGGGAGATGTGTATCAATCCAAATCCCTGGTTAACAAACTTTTTTCTGAGAAAGAAGTTGTACTATCTTTGAATGGAGCATGAAGGATCTGTTGCAAATCACCTAAATGCTTTTAACATGTTAGCTGCATAATTAACATCTGTTGGTGTGAAGATGGAGGAGGAGGATCGGTGTATGACCCTGCTTTGTTCTCTGCTGGATTCGTGGGATCATCTTGTCATGGTTGTTGGGAGCACCACATCCACTTTCAAAATGGATGAAGTGGTATCTTTGTTGTTATCCAAAGAGATGTGGAGAAAGTCTTCTGAGGTAGCCAAAGAGGCTCTTGCGGTTTGTGGAAGACCCAAGGAGAAAGGGAAGAAGGACAAGAAAGCTGAGAAGGGTAGATCCAAATCCTGTGGGAGATCTAAATCTCTTGGAAAGTCCAACACTCTTTGTTGGAACTGTAGAAAAACTGGGCATTTCTGAAAGGAATGCAAAGAGGAAAAGAAAAAGAAGAAGAAGATCCTAGATTCAGATTCTGACAAGTCACAAGATGATGGTGATACCTTCATTGGAGCCCTGGCAACCCATGCATCTGATGATGTGTGGCTGATTGATTCTAGTGCATCATTCCACATGACCTTGCATTGAGACTAGTTTACTAAGTATGAGGAGTTTGATGGTGGAAAGGTGTATTTGGGTGACGACTCTCATCTGAAGATTGTTGGTCGTGGAAGAGTCTCTATTCGATTCCTTGATGGACGAGTGAAGGGGATCTCTGGGGTTATACACATCCTAGGCTTAGCACAGAACCTTCTTTCTATAAGTATGTTGAATGATGCAGGTGTGTAGGTTATCTTTTCGAAAGAAGGATGCAAGATGACTAGAGGAGCTATGGTGCTTGCTAAGAGTACTAGGAGAGGTACTCTTTTTCAGCTGGAGGCATGCATTTCATGATGCAATAGTTCTTCTGACTCAAGGAAGAGGGTAGGAGTCACTTCATCCCCACCATCTGAATGAGCAGTGAAGAAATCTGTTGTATCTCATCCTGATGGTTGTATTCATGCCTTGGAAGTTAAGCTTTATGTTGAAAAGACAATGTTATGGCATAAGAGATTTGGCCACATTGGTTAGAAGGGTCTGTGTACCCTAAAAAATAAGAACCTCGTTGAGGGGTTAGATGATTGTAATCTTGAGTTCAACTTTTGCAAACATTGCATATATGGAAAACAAAACTGTGTACAGTTTTACTCAAGTTCTCATAAGTTTTCTAGTGTGTTGGACCTTGTTCATTCTGATGTATTTGGTCCTGTTAATGTTCCTTCATTATCAAAATCTATATATTTTGTATCTTTCATAAATGACTACAGGAGGACATGGATTTATTTTCTCAGAAGCAATCTGAAGTCTATACTAAGTTTAAGGAGTTTAAGGCCTTAGCTGAAAATTAGACTAGTAAAAAGATTAAATGTTTGAGAATAGACAATGGTGGTGAGTTCTGTTCTACATAATTTGATAAATATTACAAGGAACTTGGGATGTAAAGACATAAGACAACTCCATACACCCCGCAGAAAAATGGAGTTGTAGAGAGGATAAATAGGACACTGATGGAGAAGGCTAGGAGTATGCTTAGTGGAGTTGGCCTAGAACAAAAGTTTTGGGTTGAAGCTATTGCCACTACTTGCTATCTTGTAAATAGATCTCCTACATTAGCTCTTGTTGGTAAGACACCCATGGAGGTGTGGTCTAGTAGAAAGCCTTTAATAATGCATCTTCATGTTTTTGGTTGTGAGGCATATCCACATGTGCCTAGAGAGAAGTGGTCAAAATTGGAGAACAAGGTTGTTAAGTGTATCTTCATTGGCTATGGTGTCGGTGTGAAAGGATACAAGCTTTGGGGCCCTGTGGCTAAAAAAGTGTTGTATAGAAGAAGTGTCATCTTCAGAGAGCTAACACCTTCTTCCACTATTTTACAACTAAAAGAAAAATAAAAGAAAGAGGATGTTGTTCAGTTTCCTGCTTCCCCTGAGAAGACTGAATAGAAAGACAATGTTGGACCTGATGATGAGGAGAGCTCTTGCAGCTCTGAAAGCTTAGATGAAGAAGCTAAACCTCAACCTCAGCTCTTGAGGAGGTCTACATGAATTAGAAAGAAACCTGAGAGGTTTGGTTATACATTGCTTGATTCTAGTTGTGATTTTGCTTTGCTTACTAACAATGATGAACTTAGAACTGTATCAGAGGCTATGGATATGAAAGATGCAAGCTCCTAGAAGGAGGCCATGGAGGATGAGATGGCTTCTTTGGAAAAGAATCAAACTTGGGACTTGGTGCCTTTGCCTCCTAGATGGAAACCTGTTGGATGCAAAGGGGTTTTCAAGAAGAAATTTGGTACAGATGGTAGTGTTGAGAAGTATAAGGCCAGATTGGTTGCGAAGGAGTATTCACAAGTGGAGGGTATAGATTATGGTGAGATCTTCTCTCCCATTGTAAAGCTGACATCCAATTGATTCTTGTTATCTCTTGCAGCGGCTTATGACTTAGAGGTAGAATAGATGGATGTGAAAACATCTTTCCTTCATGGTGATTTGGAGGAAGAAATCTACATGTCACAGCCAGAGCATTACATGGTGAAAGGTAAAGAAAATTTGGTTTGCAAATTAAAGAAGTATTTGTATGGTTTGAAGTAGTCTCCTAGGAGGTGGTATTTGAAGTTTGATGCCTTTGTGTTGTCAATTAGATTTGTGAGATTGAAATCGGATCACTGTGTTTATTATAAGTTTGATGGTGATCATATTCTCATTGTTGCAGTATATGTTGATGATATGTTGCTCATTGGGAAGGGTAAGAATATGATTTCTGATTTCAAATCTCAGTTGTTAGTATAGTTTGAAGTGAAAGATTTAGGGGCAGCCAGGTACATTCTAGGAATGGAAATCAGAAGAGACAGAACCAATAAAAAACTTTGTTTAAGCTAGAGTAAGTATGTGGAGACCGTGTTGGATAGGTTCAGCATGGCATATTGTAGACCATTGTGTGTTCCTATTTCATTAGGGACAAAGTTGTCTATTGAGGATTGTCCAAAATCACCTAGTGAGGTGGAGGACATGACCAGAGTACCTTATGCTAGTGTTGTTGGTAGTTTGATGTATGTTATAGTCTACACAAGACCAGACATTACCCAAGTAGTGGGAGTCCTTAGTCAATTTATGGCTAATCCTAGACGGGTACATTGGGATAAAGTTAAGTGAGTCTTTAGATATTTGAGGGGTACTTCCGAGTATTCCATATGCTATCATGGTAATGTTACAAGACCTCCGCATTCTGTTGATATTCATGGATTTGTGGATTTAGATTGGACAGGTGACATTGACAGCAGAAGATCCACCAATGCTTATGTATTTACACTGTTTGGTGGTACTATTAGTTGGATGAGTAAGTGACAACTTGTGGTTGCTTTGTCCATGACAGAAGCTAAGTCTATGGCAGAAACTCATGCTTGTAAGGAAGCCATTTGGCTTAAGAGATTGTGTTCAGATATTGGTGTTGATGCAACTCAGTTACGATCAGTTGCGAAAGTCAGAGTGTGATTTTCCTTGCGAAGAATCCAACTTTCCATGCCAGAACAAAGCATATTGATGTAAAGTTTCACTTCATGTGAGACATGGTAGAGGATGGGAAGGTAAATTTGGAGAAGGTAGATACTTTGAAGAATGTTGTAGATACATTGATGAAACCAGTTAGCACAGAAAAGTTTAGATGGTGTTCAGAGTCTATTGGCCTCTCGGCCTATAATAGTTAAATCATGTTATTCTATTGGCTCTTACAAGGTATTAGAAAAGTACGATAATGCTAGGAATTAAGGTGTCTCAACCTTGGTAATTCCTGCATTATTTATCATTGTATTTATTTATTCATTGCCTATGTTGTAAATTAATTATAAATTCCATATTGTTAATTTGAGGGATGTGGCACAGTGATGTGTCATCCTACATGGAAGATGTCAACCTGTAATTTTATCCTCACATGAGGAGATAGGTGTCCCACTTTATGGTAGGAGTATTTTTCTATGTGTCGACATCTTGAATGTTGTGTAAGGAAATGTTGACCAAAATGGTTATGATGGATTCGTATGACAAAGTTATGACATGTAAGAGTCAGAAATAGAAGCTTGTAAGATAGGTGAAGACATGTGTCATGAAGCATCTTTGAAAAAGGAATCTTTGGGTACTCCAATGTGGACTATGACATGTTGTAAGAGAATATGCTATTTATAGCCTGTGTATGACAAATTCCCTTACAGCTATAAGTTGTAACTACTATGACAAATTCTATGATGGTCGTAAGAGTCGTAAGAGCATCTGTCATAGCCTATTTTGGAAATAGATGAGCTCTTTGGGATGGGAACTATGGACAAGTCTCAGGAACATTCTACAATGTTGACCAAGTGTCCATAGGCATGGGTTTTGGGCCATGAGGCCATGTTGGACGCCCATTCCAAGATAGAGCCAATTTTTCCTTGTATATTCTATATAAACAGGTGCTTGGAAGAGAAGTAGTATGTGATTGACAGGTACTATTATACTGTCGGATTGACTCCAGACACAAGTGTTAAAGACTATTGAAGCTTGCATTGGAAGTGTATTGTAAACAATATTTAGTTTTGATAATACATTGTGTAGGTTTCTAAGTGTGGGGTTTTTCACCTGATAAGGGTTTTCCCCACGATATATCTTATGTCTCTTCTATTAGAACTAGACAACTGAGAGGGGGGGTGAATCAGTTGTCCCTTAAAAAGAAATTATGCCTTTAACCTTCTTTATTATCTTACTATCAGATTAGTAATGCAAGCATTTAAGCATGAATCAACAACATAAGGGCAGAACTGATAATCAACACATTTGACACCAAGAATTTGACGTGGAAACCCGGTTAAGGGAAAAACCACGATGGAGGTTAACCCACAAAATGAGGACCCTGTTAAAAGTACTTAGAAAAATAGAAGGCACATGCCTTTGGGTACACTGCCCATATCTCATTTCTCAAAAGGAGAGGCTCACTGCCTACAGAATTTATTTAGAAAGAATTAACTGAGAATTAGCATCTATTTCATGCCTAATTCAGTTTCAATGAATGCTCAAGAACTTTTTCTTTGCCTCAAATTCTTCTTCACACTCTACACTCCTCTTGCTAATTTCCTTCTCTAGTTTACTCTTGATCCTTCCTTCAGATTTTATCTATTTTGCACAAGGAGGGTAAGTGCAGGAAGATGGGGGGCAAAAATGGGTCTTAAGTGGCCACTTTTTTTTTGAAATCAGGAAATACTGGCCTTGGATGAGAAATTGAGCATAGTTACACTCAAAATTTGGAGATGAAACCAAAACAATGTTCGTAGTGCTTCGAGTCTATTTTCTAAACTACTATTTTTTTTTTAAATGGCATAGATTAAGGGGTTCAAAAGAGGGAGCCACAGAAATTGGTGTTGTTTTTGTCAAAAAAACATAACATAGCATGTTCTGTGGCTCCCTCAAAAGTTCAACTTTTTTTTGGTATTTTAAAAATCGCTTTAGTGAGAAATTAGCTAATAGCATGTAGTTTATGCCTAATTTTTCTGATAATTTTTTGATGAATATTTGATTTTTTACTAATTTTCAAAGTGGACACATCCTAAATAATAGAATTTTGGCAGTGCTACCCCTATAAATTTTGAAAACTAATGGAAAATCATTTTTTTTCTTTTTTTTATGTTTGTAGAATGGAGTCTAGTTTCTAAATATGTAATTTTTTTGAAATTTGAATGAATAGCTAATTTACAATGAAAAAAAGACCAAACAGTGGTTTTTGCCCAAAAACGGACACACAAACAAAATAAATTAAAGATGAAAGACTTAACATTGTTAAAATGTGCAAAAAATCACATCTCAAATAGCTAAGAGAAAGCCTAACATTACCCAGGTGTTTGATTTGTTCAACCTTGAAACACGTGTAAATATGAGGGTTAGCACGAACAAAATTATGTGAAATCCTGGAGAATATAGAAAAACACGTCTGTGACTGTTCATAAGGCACTCGAAGCCTTTGGGTTGGAATCCAAAGCAAATGCCAAGCCCAAGGCTTGGGATTCCTAAAGCAAGACATAACATGAGCGCGTTATAACGTGCTCGCGTTATGTTTTATTTTACATTTTTCCTTTCCCACAAGTTTGTTGTTTGTCATGTTTGACATAACGCGAGCGCGTTATAACGAGCTCACATTATCTTCCCCTTAAAGTTTTTTATGTTCAAGGCTATTAATCATGAGGGTTAAGGGATAAGGGATAGGGTTGTAGGGTTTAGGAATAAGGGATTAAGGTTTAAGGTATAGTATCGAGCCCGTTGAGGGTCTAGGAATAGGGATAGCATTTAGAGTTTAGCGATGAGGGATTAGAGTTGAGGGATGGCGGATTAGGGTTGAGGGATTGGGGTTTAGGGATGAGGGCTTAGAGTTGAGGGATGATGGATTAGGGTTTAAGGATGAGGGATTAGAGTTGAGAGATGACGGATTAGGGTTGAGGGATTAGGGTTTAGGGATAAGGTTTAGGGTTAGGGTTGAGGGATTAGGGTTTAAGGTATAGTGTTGAGGGTTTAGGGATAGGGTTTAGGGTTGAGGGATTAGAGTGAAGGGTTGAGGGATTAGGATTTGACGTTGAGGGTTGAGGGTTGAGGGTTTAGGGTTTAGGGGTAGGGTTGAGGGTTGAGGGATCATAGTTAAGGGTTGAGGGATTAGGGTTTGACATTGAGGGTTGAGGGTTGAGGTTCAAGGGTCAAGGGTTTAGGGATAGGGTTGAGGGTCGAGGGATTAGGGTTAAAGTAGAGTGTGGAGGGTGTAAGGATTAGGGATAGGGTTGGAGGGTTTAGGGATAAGGGATTAGGGTTTAAGCTATAGTATCGAGTCTGTTGAGGGTTTAGGAATAAGGATAGCATTTAGGGTTTAGGGATGAGGGATTAGAGTTGAGGGATGATGGATTAGGGTTGAGGGTTGAGGGATTAGGGTTTAGGGATAAGGTTTAGGGTTGAGGGTTGAGGGATTAGGGTTTAAGGTATAGTGTTGAGGGTTGAGGGTTTAAGGATAGGGTTTAGGGTTGACCGATTAGGGTTTAGGGTTGATGGATTAGCATTTAATGTCAAGGTTAGGGTTAGAGTGTTGAGGGCAGAGGGATTAGGGATAGGGTTTAGGGTTGAAGGTTTAAGGATTGAGGGTTGAGGCTTTAGGGATGAGGGTTTAAGGCTTAAGATATAGTGTCAAGTGTTGAGGGTGTAGGGATAGGGTTTAATTTTTAAGGGTTAAGGGTTGAGGGATAGGGATTAGGGTTTAAGGTATAGTGTTGAGGGTTGATGGTTTAGGGATAGGGTTTAGGTTTGAGGGATTAGAGTTTAGGGTTGATGAATTAGGGTTTAATGTTGAGAGTTGAGGGTTAAGGGTTGAGGGTTGAGGTTGAGGGATAGGGTTAATGGTCAAGGGATTAGGGTTAAATAAGAGTGTCAAGGGTAGAGGGATTAGGGTTTAAGGTATAGTATCGACCCTGTTGAGGGTCTAGGAATAGGGATAGCATTTAGGGTTTAGGGATGAGGGATTAGAGTTAAGGGATGATGGATGATGGATTAGGGTTGAGGGTTGAGGGATTAGGGTTTAAGGATAAGGTTTAGGGTTAGGGTTGAGGGATTAGGGTTTAAAGTATAGTGTTTAGGGTTTAGGGTTAAGGGATTAGAGTGAAGGGTTGAGGGATTAGGATTTGATGTTGAGGGTTGAGGGTTTAGGGTTTAGGGATAGGGTTGAGGGTCGAGGGATCAGAGTTAAGGTTTGAGGGATTAGGGTTTGACGTTGAGGGTTGAGGGTTGAGGTTCGAGGGTCAAGGGTTTAGGGATAGGGTTGAGGGTCAAGAGATTAGGGTTAAAGTAGAGTGTGGAGGGTATAAGGATTAGGGATAGGGTTGGAGGGTTTAGGGATAAGGGATTAGGGTTTAAGTTATAGTATCGAGTCTATTGAGGGTTTAGGAATAGGGATAGAATTTAGGGTTTAGGGTTTAGGGTTTAGGGTTTAGGGATTAGAGTTGAGGGATGATAAATTAGGGTTGATGGTTGAGGGGTTAGGGTTTAGGGATAAGGTTGAGGGTTGAGGGCTGAGGGATTAGGGTTTAAGGTATAGTGTTGAGGGTTTAGGGATAGGGTTTAGGGTTGAGGGATTAGAGTGAAGGGTTGAGGGATTAGGATTTGATGTTGAGGGTTGAGGGTTTAGGGATAGGGTTGAGGGTCAAGGAATCAGAGTTAAGGGTTGAGGGATTAGGGTTTGACGTTTAGGGTTGAGGGTTGAGGTTCGAGGGTCAAGGGTTTAGGGTTGAGGTTTGAGGGTCAAGGGTTTAGGGATAGGGTTGAGGGTTGAGGGATTAGGGTTAAAGTAGAGTGTGGAGGGTATAAGGATTAGGGATAGGGTTGGAGGGTTTAGGGATAAGGGATTAGGGTTTCAGGTATAGTATCGAGTCTATTGAGGGTTTATGAATAGGGATAGCATTTAGGGTTTAGGGATGAGGGATTAGAGTTGAGGGGTGATGGATTAGGGTTGAGGGATTAGGGTTTAGGGATAAGGTTTAGGGTTGAGGGTTGAGGGATTAGGGTTTAAGGTATAGTGTTGAGGGTTGAGGGTTTAGGGATAGGGTTTAGGGTTGACAGATTAGGATTTAGGGTTGACGAATTAGCATTTAATGTCGAGGTTAGGGTTAGAGTGTTGAGGGTAGAGGGATTAGGGATAGGGTTTAGGGTTGAAGGTTTAAGGATTGAGGGTTGAGGCTTTAGGGATGAGGGTTTAAGGCTTAAGATATAGTGTCAAGTGTTGAGGGTGTAGGGATAGGGTTTAAGTTTTAAGGGTTAAGGGTTGAGGGATAGGGATTAGGGTTTAAGGTATAGTGTTGAGGGTTGATGGTTTAGGGATAGGGTTTAGGTTTGAGGGATTAGGGTTTAGGGTTGATGTATTAGAGTTTAATGTTGAGAGTTGAGGGTTGAGGGTTGAGACTTGAGGGTTGAGGTTGAGGGATAGGGTTAATGGTCAAGGGATTAGGGTTAAATAAGAGTGTCGAGGATAAGGGATTAGGGTTTAAGGTATAGTATCGAGTATGTTGAGGGTTTAGGAATAGGGATAGCATTTAGGGTTTAGGGATGAGGGATTAGAGTTGAGGGATGATAGATTAGGGTTGAGGGTTGAGGGATAAGGTTTAGGGTTGAGGGATTAGGGTATAAGGTATAGTGTTGAGGGTTTAGGGATAGGGTTTAGGGTTGAGGGATTAGAGTGAAGGGTTGAGGGATTAGGATTTGACATTGAGGGTTGAGGGTTGAGGGTTTAGGGATAGGGTTGAGGGTCGAGGGATCAGAGTTAAGGTTTAATGTTGAGAGTTGAGGGTTGAGGGTTGAGGTTGAGGGATAGAGTTAATGGTCAAGGGATTAGGGTTAAATAAGAGTGTCGAGGATAAGGGATTAGGGTTTAAGGTATAGTATCAAGTCTGTTGAGGTTTTAGGAATAGGGATAGCATTTAGGGTTTAGGGATGAGGGATTAGAGTTGAGAGGTGATGGATTAGGGTTGAGGGTTGAGGGATTAGGGTTTAGGGATAAGGTTTAGGGTTGAGGGTTTAGGGAAAGAGATGTGATCAATGCAAAGGATGTGATCAATCTATAGCAGGACAAAACGCGAGCGCATTATAACGTACTCACGTTTTGTCTTGCTATTGAAACGGTAAAAAAGTGTTGACCCCCATGATCCAGGCCCACATGCTCTGTTTTCTTACTGATTCTACACGTGCTCTGACAAAAAAGAAGTGCTTTCATGATGTTGGGAAGTTCACATGCACATTTGACACATTGTACCACCTTTGCATGATCTTTCCACCACCTTTTCTGCTTTGCCAACTTGAGAAGGAGGAAATAACATAGTTTTCATACCAAGTTTGATATATATCTATTCAAGTTCAATTTTTGTAGTGTTGCAATGTTAATTGTGATTCAATTTTAGGAATTTAACATTATAGATTGGTTAATAGTATTGTTTTTAGTAATGATATTTGAGTGCTATTCAATTTAACATTAAAAAGGAAGCAAGTGGTGAAAAACTCAAATTGTTGAGGAGTTGGATGCAAGAAGATAAAAACACTACATAATTGGGTACTCTCTCCATTCAAATCTTTATTTTTTAGGTATGTCAAGTCTTTACATGCATGTTCTTTACATTTTCCTTATTTTGGATTGAATTACTTTATCATGCTCTATCATACATGTTTAAAATAGACACATTCCCAATCAAGAAAGCAGCCTACAATCTCACATGATGCCATGTATATTTTCTACACTTGGGCTCTTTAATAATTATGTGTAATAAACAAACCTTAACATACCATGATGTCAAACTATACAAGAATAAATTCTTACAACATAAAAAAAATACAATCCCACTATTATCTTGTATTCATTTCTTAGGAACTAATATTGGTCTCTTTATCATGCTACAGACAAATTCTCTATCATGTCGAGGAAACGATCAAGAATTAAACCAACACAGGAAGAGATAGAAGCTAAGAATTCAAAGAAAGTAGTGGCTATGATGGAACTTCGTGAGAAGAGGAAATTGGACATGATAAATGAAGACATACCAATTGAAGAGGAACCACAACCATCACAAAGAGATATGGTATTGGCGGCACAAAGAGAACAAATGCAAAAACTTTGTGGTACAAGAGTTTTGAATACCATAGTTGGAGACACGTCCTCTACCGCAAGTCAACATGTAGGGACACCATCTATCACATCTCAAGTTGAGAGTACATCATCACTCACATGTGATGAAGGAGGTACGCCATCGTTCCCACCTCAACCTCAAGGTATGTTATCTATTCCATCTTCGATTGAAGGTATGCCATCTAACCCATCTCATTTAAATATTGATGAAATTCCTAATGTTGAGATGAATTTACCTAACTTAACACCACCTAGAATTTTGCATAGAAAGCCAAAGTATTTGATTGATATTGATGAGAATATTTTGCAGCCAATGGAAGGTAAGATTCTAAAATGCACTTGTAGAAGATATGCTAATAAGATTTGGAGATTGTTCTTTGAAAAGTTAAATAAGACTGCAAGATGTCAACTATTCATTGAAATGATGCAAAGTATAAAGTATAGGTCTATCATGAAGATTCTTGGGTTGAGAACATCAGAGGCTTTAAGTGAAAAATCTATTGCCAAAAATCTAATGAGTGCATATGAGAGTGTGGGTAACACCTCACGCACAAAAGATAGTAATGCAACACGGCGTGTGATTACATTGACTATAGTAAGTAGTCAAACGAGGAAAGCTCGTCTCATTAGAAAGAAAAGTCAAGAATTGATAATTAATAGGAAAACTTTATCAAGAGTCATTGGAAGATGCCAAAGAATTGAGGACACTAATGCCAATGAATTATGGGCATTCTTAGGGAGACTACCACAAAAAGATAAACCAATTGTTGAATCATTGAGATCACTAATTGAAGACTTTTGGAAGAATTACACAAGGGTATCTCCGAATCAAAGGGGTGTGGTAAGAAGGAGAATTGGTAGTCAGAACCGCAAGCCACATCCAAAGCATTTTTTGGATGAGACTCAAACACAGTTTTATGGTAAATTTCTAGAGAAGTATCCTCAAATTAAAATTTGTTAAAGATATTTTGAATTGCTAAAACCTTTCTATGTTAAGATAAATCACACACGCACTACTTGTTGTTGTAGATTACATATTGAATTTTCTAACCATTTTGATGCTTATAGGTCTATATGTTTAGATATGCATACTAACAATGATTTGCAGGGTTGTGCCATATGTGCCCCACCAACATCTTCAAGAGACTTCATATCAAGAATTTTATGTGAAAGAGAGGAAGGTCAAATATTCTACAAGAAATTATGCTTGGATGGCACATGTCATCGTTGCGGTGGCTTGCAACATTTTTCAATATGTGAACATATGGAAATAACACATGTGGTTGGAAATGAACTAGTAGAGTTTGGCAAGTATAAAATAGTGGCATACAATACAAAAGATGGTAAAGAAGCAAAGAGGTGTGAATTAGTTATTGAAAAGATTCCAGTGTATCAGTTTATGCCTATATTTCGTGACAGCATAGTGTATGAGTATGCAAGACATGCCCATAGAGCTTGATGTTTGGACTTGCAATTCAAGTTATGAAAGGACACATTTTCGGTTGGTAGCATTGTTTCAGTCATCGACTTTGTAGAGAACTACAGTCTACAGCCACATCGTGAGGTGCAATTACAATATTACAACTCCACACAGGTTTCTATACTTATGCACATCGCATTCATTCATGCAAATGATAGTACAGAGGATGACAGAAAGATCATAAGGGAGTATAATTTCTATATTAGTGATGATCGTATGCATTCTATGGAGTTCGTGCAAGGTTGCTTTCAGGTGTTCTATAATAATTTGGCTAGAAGGGGCATATCGTTTAGTCAGCATATCATATGGTTGGATAACTATGCGTCACAATTCAAGAACTCACAAAATTTCTATTAGCTAAGTAGGAGGCATAATTTTATAGGTATTCAACATATGTGGAACTTTTGTGAGGCCAGGCATGGAAAGGGGGAGCATGATGGTGCAGGAGCATGTATCAAAAGAGCCATAGCACAAGAAGAGTTAAAGTAGAAAGACAATGCAAAGTTGATAGATGCAAAATTGATTGTTGAGTGGTGTAATACTTCCATGGGTCCAGGTAATGAAGGTAAGTCTTCAGTTCGTAGATTTTTTTGGTTGATAGATGATACTAACATTGCACCATATGAGGACTATTGTACACTGACATGATCAAATGAGATGCACTCTTTCAGAAGCTCAATTACAGGTTCATGGAGTATCCATACATGAAAGATGTCATGCTTTTGTTCTTCCTGTACAATTCAAGTCTGGGATGAGTGCGAGTCAAAGGAGTGGGTTGATGAATGGCAGTTAAGTTATCTTAGCCCACTTGACACATATCGACCCCTGACGACACTGGAACTAACACAGATGGAATCGTCAGTTGACTTTGACCACATATCAGATTTAGTTCAACCAGGTAATATAGGGCACGTATATGCATCTAATTTCATCTAGTTCAACCAGGTAATGTCATCTTACTTTGTAGTGTTTTTGTAATGTTGACTAATTTCATCTAATTTGCTACACATATCAATGTAGGGCACGTATATGCAGTTATTGCAGATGAAGATAATGAAGAGGGAACATATTATTACTTATGTCGTTGTGTTGAGGCCAAAAAGAAATTGGAGGCCCCTATTACAGATGGAGAAAACATTGAATACCCTACAGGCTCAATGTTTATTACTGGAACATGGCTTAGAAGGTACCCACATAAGAGTGTTAATATTTGGCTATTTCAAGACTTTGACACGCATCGAAAGATTCTTCATTACTCAAACCTTGTCGTGGCATCTAATTTTCATTTGATAAAGTATCGGGGTAGACCTTTGAACAAAATATTGTGGAAGGTACGTGAATCTGACCATGAAGCAATACTTGATGCAATAAAGAGTAGAGCAGACCCAGATGGTTCATTGGATTAATTTGTAAGTATTCACATTGATTTTGTAAAGTCATGTTACATTGAGTTGTAAGTATGCACATTAATTTGTAAGGTTTGTCTTTTTTTTTATTTCCCCCTGCATTTTTACACATATACACATTTTTACATCATCATGTTATGCATTTTTGGTGTTCTGCTCCTGATGCGACCAAACTCATAACTCACCCTACTTCCTCTAGACACCATTTGATGATCTCTCCAACACTCTGGATCCAGGGTGCCCAATCATGATGATGACCTATATACCATTCTCCCAAGGCGCTCATAATGAATGAAAAGAAGACTAAGGGCACCAAAGCTTAATAGAATTATTTCTTTCAATTTTGATGATCCAAACTCTTGCAATATGACATCCACTTTCATGCCTTTAGATCTTCCTTCACATACAGGGCACCAAATCAAGTTAGAAGGAGGCAGTGTAAAGTTGCAAAGGGGTGTAACTTTCATCCTGCTCCTGATGCGACCAAACTGACTGTTCCAATGTGTCCAGATGGGTACATTTACGCTAGGCATGGTCCTATTTTTCACCCAAACATGTCGAAATAGTCTGAGCTACATTGTACCCACGATATCCCTAAAGAGTCCAAAGTGCAAAAAGGTAGCAATCTTTGATGAGATGTTACTCAAAAACTATGTAACTTAGAAACATTCTGTCTGAGGTAACACGATCATGTAGAGTGCCTCTACAATAACTTCTCTCAGTTTTTTATATCTCTAAGGCATTTACCCGTGGTGAAAGGTTTTCTGCTGCTTCAAAAATCGTCAGAAGGAGGCAGTGTAAAGTTGCAAAGGGGTGTAACTTTCGTCCTGCTCCTGATGCGACCAAACTGATTGTTCCAACGAATCTGGATGGGTACATTTACACTAGGCATGGTCCTATTTTTCACCCAAACATGTCGAAACAGTCTGAGCTACATTGTACCCACGATATCCCTAAAGAGTCCTAAGTGCAAAAAGGCAGCAATCTTTGACGAGATGTTACTCAAAAATTGTGTCACTTAGAAACATTCTGTCTAAGGCAACACAATCACGTAGAGTGCCTCTACAATAACCTCTCTCAGTTTTTTATATCTCTGAGGCATTTGCCCATGGTGAAAGGTTTTCTGCTACCCAAAAAATTGTTAGAAGGAGGCAGTGTAAAGTTGCAAAGGGGTGTAACTTTCATCCTGCTCCTGATGCAACCAAACTAACTATTCCAACGCATCTAAATGGGTACATTTACGCTAGGCATGGTCCTATTTTTCACCCAAACATGTCAAAATAGTCTGAGCTACATTGTACCGACGATATCCCTGAAGAGTCCAAAGTGCAAAAAGGTAGCAATCTTTGACGAGATGTTACTCAAAAACCATGTCACTTAGAAACATTCCGTCTGAGGCAACACGATCACGTAGAGTGCCTCTACAATAAACTCTCTCAGTTTTTATATCTCTGAGACATTTGCCCATGGTGAAAGGTTTTCTGCTGCCCCAAAAATTGTCAGAAGGAGGTAGTGTATTAAGTCAGGATGAAAGCCTATTCACTCTAGGCACCTGTTGTGACCAAATCACACATTGCCCCATTGCAAATGGGGACCCCCTTCTTTTTTTGAACTCTAGTGTGTTTGACTAAGCTTAGATGATGTCTTGGGGTTATTGCATGATGAGGTCAGTGGTGTTTGAGTTTTAGAGCTCCTTGATGACCTGATCCTAATAGTGGGTGCCTAGAGGAAGGAATGATTAAGGCACACTTTGATAATCATTTCACCCTAGGTGAGCACCTAGGTAGAATTTGGAGTGGAAGCCTCAAATAATACCTTGGATTTTTGGATGCTTATTTTAGCTCAAATCATTATTATCTTGCGCCTAGAGTTGGAGTCTAACTGCCTAGGGAGTCAAGGAGCATTTCATCATCTGGAGAATCCCAAACATGTGCCTTGAACAAGTGATGCTACAAGTGGTGAACAAAATGGGTGCCTTGAAGAATTGAGCCCTCCAAGGCATCTTGCAATTGCCTAAAAGTCCAAAATTTACACAAGTGAGTTAAGGCGCCATTTTCCATCTCTAGAGCCTCCTTTGAGCGCCTTAACATGGAGTGAATGTTTTAGTCTATGAAAGATTACGCCTAAAGAATATAACAACCCCTTGAGTCACTAGGATGAACTAAGTTAACAAAATAAACTTCATTGAGGGATGCATACTTGTTCATCTAGACAACTCCAGTTTAGCACCTGAGAAAAAGCATGTTTAGATCCATAAGTTTGGGGAGTATTGAGTGAGGTAAGTCTTCATGAGCATATACAATGACTTAAATCCATCAATGATGAAGTAAATGCTTATTTGAACTAAGGCGCAATTTCACTCCTCTATAATCATCTTTTGGCACCTTGAAAGCTAAGTGTTTGAAACTATCATGATTTGCGCCTAGATGAGGAAGTCTCTATAATGAGCTAAAGCCACTTGAATGGTAAGCATGAAGGGAGCATCCAAACTTATCCAAGGAAGCGCCTAGAGGAATGGAAGTTGAGTTTGAAGATAGATGACCTTTCGAGTGCACTTGCCCTTGAGTGACAATTTGATTTGGTACTGTTATGTAAATTTAGATATGATCTAGCACTTTGAGGTTGAGTGGAGTAATCTTGGCGTCTTTGTGTTTTGTTTTATGCCTTGATGAGCGTCTTGGAAGAATGGATGTTTACTCACCCTTGAGTGCCTTAGTTCCAGAGATTGAGTTCAAAGAGTAATACTCCTCAAAATGCCTTTATGAGAGTGATGAAACTAAGTAGCATAAGAGATGATAAGTGTAAGAGCTTAGGGACTCAAGGCACATTGTAGGGTTAAGAACATCAAGTTTGTGCACCTAAGGGGAAAATCAAGCTTCAAACACCTCATCAAATGGCACCTTGGTAGAGGAGTTTCCAAAAGACTTAAAATTGAAAATTTGATAAAATAACTCACATTATGAGTTTAGGTGCCTTTCCAAGATCAAGCTTTCATATAGCGCCTTGAGTTGTTACTTTCATATTAGCATCCTAGCATAAAGAAGTCCTCAAATGCGCTTTAAGGAGGAAGGTTGGTGATGGGAGTAATTATGAGTGCCCTAGAGTGTTTGAAGTGGGAAGTAGTAAAGGATAGCGCCTTGAATGAGTTTGAGTGCCTCAAAGAGGATTGAGCACCTTGATAAATCAGAGGATTGAGCGCTTAAGGGATAATAGGATCTTTTGAGACTATTGGTAAGTGTTTGGAATCATTAGAATTTTAAAAATAAGATAAAGACCCTAGGTGCTACCTCCTACTTGGAACATCACACATGGGAACATGGAAACTAGATTGATTGAAGGAATGATACTTTAGCGCCTTGAGGGTGAATGAGTCAAAATAACACTAAATTGGCACCTAGTCCAATTGATTGAAATCATCTTGGGCACATTTTCTTGCTTTAGTTGGGTTAAACTTATTTTGGCACCTTGGTGAGAAGTTCTCTAGGTATGAGTTAGAACCATCAAAATAATAAAACTTGCCAAGAAAGAGATAGGCATTTTTATGAAGTTTTTCCTCAATGTTGAGCGCCTATGAGGTAGATTGCTCATGAGAGGGTTAGATACTCTGTATTTCACTCTATTGTTGACTTGTCTAAAAATAATGGAAGCATAGAATTATCAACTTTTGAACCTTCAAACTCACTATTGGCGAGACAACATACCATCGGCGAGCTTAAAATTTCATCGACCGATAGGCTAATGCCACCATGACTTTGTTTGATTTCACTTCTGACAAACATCCCATCATTGACTCTTATCAGTCAGACAGACCACTATCGATGACTTTATAGCCTTTCACACCGATGTCTTTGTCACTCCAATACGAGACTCTAAGTCCCTCGCCTATCGGTAGGACCTAATACCATCGGCACACTCAAAAACTCTTCTTCCGACACACTGATCTCACAAATGACAACCTTCGGACCACACCCATCGGTGAGACTCCAAACATCGGTGAACTCTAATCTCATTGGGCTGATACACCAATGGATTTTGACTGTCAGTGTGACCCCCTTCATTAGCGAATCTCTCAACTACTCTTCCGATGCGCAGATGGGATTATCTTCTGATACACCGATGTCTTTGACTTTGAACCACACTCATCGGCAAGATAGACCACTATCAGCGAAGCCTAACCAAGGTCTTCCGATACGCCGATACGACCAACTCTTGACGTCGATACAAGGTTCTTTTGTAGGCAAAGGGCGCCTAGGCTTATGGGGCTCAATTTGATGTATTTATTGAAAGCTCAAGGTGAATTGATGCTTATTGAAAATGCCACTTAGTCCTTCATTTGCATTATAGGTGCCATTTCCTACTGACTTATATACTCCTCCTCATGCTAGGGTGCCATAATGAAGTGGTTTAGACAATAGGTGCGCTTCACTTACCAGAGGCTTGTTCTCCTTCCACCTTAGGTGCACTTTTATGGTGGAACAGGTGTCAATGGGTGCCTTGTCTTAAATGAATGCTCTCTCTAAGTTGGGCACCCTTTTGAGGCTTTATGAGTTGCAAATTGTACCTTAACCCTTCATGCTTGTTTCTTAATGTTTGAATGTTTAAGAAAGTCTCCATTATGTGCTCATCTTAGTGACTTTTTCTCAAGGCACAATCATCCTAATGACTTGGATATTCATCCTAGTATTTTAGGATATCAGGCTACCAGACTTAGTCATTTTCAGGATCTCAAACATAAAGAATAACATGATGATTCATTTTTTTGTATTGCATATAGTTGACATTCTATGCTACTCATAAAGAATATTAATATTTTCTGTTCAATATGATGATTCATTTTTTTTTTAAATACAACTTTTATCTTTTAGTTCCAAAATGAGGTTTAGGTGATACTTGAATAACAATAGCTAGCTTATTGGATCAACAAACATCCTATGTAATACAATTGGACTTTAAATATTTGAAGTAGCCATCTACAAATATCCATTCAAACATGGATTTATAATGCAAATATGGACGCCATCAATAAAAAAGATTTGTATTAACCAAATATCCATATAGGCATACATCAATATCTATCAATATAAGTATAACATATATACAAAATAGCCATATAGGCTTACAAGAATGCCATATAGGCATACAATGTCAACTATGTACAATACAAAATATATGTCCACAAATGCCATATAGGCATACAACAAAGGAACACAATATAAAGTCATTCCCCTCTGGCTGGTGAAGAGAATAAATCATGAGTAGCCTTTGATCTTCTAGGGGATGGAGACACGCATGTGGGTGGTCTACTATGAACCCGAGGGCTACTCCTCCTATTTAGGTCTTTCTGCATCTTTACCTGTTACAATAAAAGTATAGACATTAATATATAGAAATTACATGTTATAAAAAATGAAACATTTAACAAAATAATCACTTACCGCTAACATATAATCTGTCTCCTCGCTTGCCTCAGTAGCAGGAATAGGCCCTAGTGATGTCATGTCCTATAGAAACCATCGAGATAGAAATTAAACTTCAAATCAATAATCTTTTGATTTTTCAAAAATAGACAACTATAGCAATGAATGTAAATTGAAATTTACTAATCTCCCTCATACCCCTGTCAATGCCATGGAGCTATGAATCGCAGAGGCCACACCCTGCTCCATTGCCCTATGAACATGGGGAGGTGTCTCCGTAGCCTGTATCATTTGGAAATAAAACAACATTATTCAATTACGAAAACTATAATAGTGATGCAAATCATGGCTCCTAACATACACACACGTTCATCTAAACATGGAAGTACACACAATAAAGCACACAATACACATACAAAAATTTAGTAAGTACAATTCATTCATTGAACTATTTATTTTATTACCTCCGTAAAGCTTTGAAATCCACCACCGCAGGCAGGTGTTGCCATGAAATCTACAGTATTAACCTATTCAACATCCAAAATTAGATATTAGAATACCATTCATATAACGATGATATTCACATGTAATATTTATAATTGTTTACTAATTACATACCTTGACAGTAGATGATCTAGTGTAAAATCCAGGTGGAGAACCACTGAAAACTGCATAGATGCTATGACCCTGAAATTTTATTAAAATCATCAATTTAAATTAGTTAATCTTGCATTTCAAAAATGAAATTTAATAAATTAAATTCAATAAAATTGCTAATATTTACCTGAGTATCAAGGCTGAAAGTCTCACTCAGGAGGGTATCTATCATCACCATCACCTCAGCTGTAGATGTAGCTTGTGCACCTGCGTCCTGACTATCCATGGGGTCATAACCACAGGCTGACCCGCAAGTCTGACAAGTATGGGGTGGGACCCTACTCCTCACACTATCTCCCAACCCACTCTGTGTTGTAGGACCAACATGTTCTATGATGCTCTAGGTCAAGGCACTAATGGACTGAAGTGTATCGATCTCAACACTCTCCTTCACAATGGAAGGGATAGAAACATGCTCGTGGGCTGGTCTGCTAATTACTTGTCTCACTACTCACTGTGGGTCAAGACGTGCCCCTGGTCTATCTTGTGCTGACCCCCCACCTCTACCTTGGAAGTCCCGCATATCAAAATAGTTTGGCACTTTATTGAGGACAAACTCGCAGTAGAGTTTCCTCAAAAAGTATTGCGGGACCTCATTATTATTGCATGGAGGATGGTCAAAAACCATCCACCACCTCTACCCAAAATTGTCCCTTATCACTTAGTTGTTGCACCAATGGATAGGGAACCTCTTGCATGTAATGGGTGGAGGTTGATTTGTTTGTGGGTTTGTGAAAATGGAACACAAGTCTAATTTTATGATTTGCAATTTTTTCACATCTTGGTATGACAGCTTGTCTGCATAATAATCTCTAAACTCTCTCCTCTTATCCATCCAACTAGTTATTTACTTGCTAATTAAATCTACATTTGATAACATAGATACAAGAGATTCAGCAAGCGTGGACCTATGCAAGGTTGAAGTGGAAGGATCTTTCAACCTTGCAATTATATCTTCAATTTCTTTTTTGTTGTTTTCAATTTGCCCCATTATATTTTCTTGTGTTCCAGGGGCATGTCGAGGAATGGATGGAGGAGGTTGTTGTTCTGCAAGTATTTCCTCCTCAGGATTTTGTGGATTTTGAGGAAGAGGAGGAGGAGGTGCATTAACATTTCCTGATAATTAACGAAATATACATAAAAAATTAACTAAAACCTACCTATTTAGAAACAAATTCAAACAAAAAAATAAATATAACTCACTCCTTTAGCGTGCTCGACGTCATGGCAGCATTTTGGCGATGAATCGATAAGGTTTTTGTGTTGAATGGAGTTTTGCAAAATGCGAGCACGCTTTCTAGGGTTTGCAGGCCGCAGGCATAGAGGAGAAGAAAGAAAGAAATGAAATGACATTAGAAACTTTTTATTTATTTATAGCAAGTCATAACACGAGCATGTTATAACACGCTCGCGTTATGACTTAATTTTTTTTGAAGTTAATTTGACCACTTTTTGGCCCCCCATCTTCTTGCACTTACCCAGGATGATTTTGGTACTTCTTCAACAAGTATTTATATACTTCATCAACCTTGGAATTATCAACAAGGTCTGCTAAACTTGACGCGGATCATCACATTGTTGACCAAACATAACTGAGACTTGAATTTGCCTCTACAACCACTCCACGCTTCATAAAATGTATTTAAGGCATCTGCAACAGGTTAGGAACATCCAGTCGGACAAGATGAGGAAGAACATTACCCTCAAGAAGAAATCTTCAATCAACAAGCTCAAACTTCAATGCAGACCTCCAACATAGTAGCTACATGATCTAGAGACC
Organism: Cunninghamia lanceolata; assembly: GCA_027924645.1. Classification (NCBI taxonomy): domain Eukaryota; kingdom Viridiplantae; phylum Streptophyta; class Pinopsida; order Cupressales; family Cupressaceae; genus Cunninghamia; species Cunninghamia lanceolata. The sequence goes on from BSBN01000610.1 coordinate 1,822,129, forward strand.
TCCATAAGCACATTGGAATCACCAATAATATTCACTCTAAACCATATTATCAGAAACATTTGAATCTTCCTTCGGAACCTCAAGAACACACTCTACCATGACTGTCAGACTGGAAGGATAGCTTGTGGACCTCCAAACCACAAATCACTGGAGTTGATGATACACACTGACTTCCCAAACATGCCTTCAGATCCGCAGATCATAATCTTATATTACCAGATCAATCTGGACCTCTTTCCTATCACTCTGTCTTTCCTGATTATTGCAGGAACTGGTTCTACTCAGATGGCCATAACTCCTTCAAATCTTCATGCGAACTTCTCAAATCTTGACTGGAGCAACCTCTGACAATCCTCTACATGTCCACATGATCCATATGCATTGATTTTTATTAATTTTCTCAATATCATCAATAATTCAGTCTTCTACACAGACAGTAAAATAGGATACAGTTGACACTAATGGCAACAAGAATATGTTGACATCAATGAAAACACCACTTAGGCACATATTTACAACAATCTCCCCCTTTGTCATTGATGGCAACATGTGATGTGAAAAACTCAATCTAACCATCAAGACAAAAACTTCTCCCCCTTTCTCTTCTCACTTATGTAACTACTTTCTTTATTGCTCCCCCTCACATCAACAACTAGTTTTTCACATGACTTCTCTCCCCTTTTGACATCAATGGAAAATGGCACATATTTGCTATCTTTTCTCCCTTTTTGCTTCAGACCGATTCCCAAAATTTGCATATTGACTACTCCCCCTTTGAGTAGTACCTCTTTAACATCAATCCAGGTCACAAGATATGGATGTGAATCCCACCAGACTGATGCACCTTAATGCATCTTAGTTCTGGTCAGGAGGGGTGATAACCCCTAACTTCTCTCTGAGATACTCAAAAGTATCCATGGGAAGAGGCTTGGTGAAGATGTGTACAATCTGATCTTTGGAAGGCACAAACTCCAACTTGACTTCATTCTCATTTACTTTCTCTCTCAATAAATGAAACTTGATAGATATATGCTTTGTCTTTGAATGCAATACCGGATTCTTTGAGATGCTCATTGCACTAGAATTATCACATAAAATTGTGATTGGCTCCTCATACACAATTCTAATGTCCTTCAACATTTGCTTCATCCACAAAACCTGAGTGAAATTATTTGCTATTGCTATGTACTCTACTTCTGCAGTAGACAGAGATATTACCTCTTCCTTTTTTCTTATCCAAGAGACCAATCTTCTCCCCAAGAAGAATGCACCACCACTAGTACTTTTTCTATCATCCACATCTCTTGCCCAATCAGCATATGTATATGCATTAAGAGTGAAGTTTTTATCCTTTGGATACCACAGTCCATAATCAATTGTCCCCTTGAGATATCTGAAGATTCTTTTGACTTCCATAACATGGGATTCTTTTGGATTAGCTTGAAATCTTGCAACAAGTCCAACGCATTCATGATATCAGATCTGGTCTAAGTTAGATAAAGCAATCCTCCAATCATTGATCTATATCTTTTCTAATTTTCTTTGGGAGAGTCATCATCTTTTCTTAGCTTGCATCTAGTTACCATAGGTGTACCTATTGGCTTTGAGTCTTCCATTCCAAATTTCTCTAGCAATTCTTTTACATACTTGGACTGAGATATGAAGATACCTTTATCTGATTGAACAATTTACAGACCTAGGAAGAAATTCATCTCACCAAACATTGACATCTCAAACTCACTTTTCATCTGATCAACAAATTCTTTACACATGCACTCATTTCCACCAAAAATGATATCATCAACAAAAACTTCAATAATTAGAATGTTCTCATTATGAATTTTGAAGTAGAGATTACTATCAGCAGTACCTTTGCTAAATCCTAGCTTAAGCAAATGTTTATCCAATCTGGCATACCAAGCTCTTGGAGCTTGCTTGAGTCCATACAAGGCTTTTCTCAATCTACAAACTATATCTCCCTGATCAGACAACTGAAATCCTTTTGGTTGCTTAATGTAGACTTCTTCCTCAAAATCTCCATTCAGAAATGTTGATTTCACATCCATTTGATATACTTTAAAATCTTTGAAGGCAGCAAATGCAAGAAATAATCTAACTGCCTCTATCCTTGCCACTGGAGCAAAAGTTTCTTCAAAATCAATTCCTTCCACTTGAGAGTAGCCTTTACATACCAATCTTTCCTTATTTCTTACTACCTCACCATCTTCATTTAGTTTATTCCAAGAGACCCATTTGGTTCCAATCACATTTTTGTCCTCAGGTCTAGGAACTAGATCCCATGTGTGATTCTTTTCAATTTGCATCAATTCCTCTTCCATTGCTTTAACCCAGTTTTTATCATTGTAAGCTTCACTTACTGATTTAGGTTCAATCCTTGAAATCAAACAAATCTCTTCTTGATCTTCAGACATTTTTCTCCTAGTTTGAACACCTTTACTCTTATCTCCTATGATCTGGTCTTCAGGATGATTTAAACTTACATACTTGGGAGTTTTGGAAATTGTGTGAGCTTTTGTTTCTTGAACTTGTTCCTCATCATCAGTGTTAACCTCTGGAGTCACTGGTTCAAACTAAATCTAGCTCTGAACTTGAACTTGCCTTCCTTGATTTTGAATTTCATCATCTGAGTCATATCCGGAGTATCTGGAGTGTCCTTTACTTTCATCAACTTTAACATTTGCAATTTCTTGTCTTTGCAAGTCTGTTTGATCTTGTAGAAGAGCTTTCACCCTGATCATATATTTGTTTTCCATACACACTGGCTTTAAATACAGATTCTGACTTGGGAAGAGAATCACCAAACTCACTTAATTCGAAGGCTGAAATTTTGCCAACCAAATGATCTCTTGTAACCTCTGAGACTATCTTGATTTCTTCTATAGCTACAACCTTATGTTTGTAAGAATCTGGTAAAGATCTAAGTACTTTTGATACAATTTCTAATTCTTCCAAAACTCCACCAGCACACCTGATGCCACACACAAGTTCATTTATCTTTTGCATGTAGATTGTGATGTTTTCATCTTCGTTCATCCTCATAGTTTCAAATTTTCCTCTCAAACTTTGCAGTTTTGCACATTTGACATATTTGTCACCTTCATACAGATACTCCAACTTTTTCCAAATTTGATAAGCAGTTCTTAGACCAAAGACATTTGTCATTTCTGAATCAGTCAGGGCACTCAACAAGGCTTCTTTAGCTCAAAGATTATTTTTAGCATCTTTGACTTGATTAGGAGCTGAAGGACCTTTCTCTGGAGGTTTATACTCAACACTGGTTATTGCCCAATAAGCATCGCCCATGCATTGCAAATGGCACTCCATGCGATCTTTCCAAACATAATAATTTGTTCCATCAAATCTTGGACTATCCTTCTTGTAGGTCGACATTATGGATCTCCTCAAGCAGTTAGGATTTTATGTGAGGATCTTGCTCTGATACCAATTATTGGAACTAGACAACTGAGAGGGGGGGTGAATCAGTTGTCCCTTAAAAAAAATTTCTGCCTTTAACCTTCTTTATTATCTTACTATCATATTAGTAATGCAAGCATTTAAGCATGAATCAACAACATAAGAGCAAAAACATAATCAACACATTTGACACCAAGATTTTGACGTGAAAACCTGATTAAGGTAAACACCACGGTGGGGTTAACCCACAAAATGCATACCCTGTTAAAAGTACTTAGAAAACTAGAAGGCACATGCCTTCGGGCCCACTGTCCAGAGCTCACTGCTCAAGGGTGAAAGCACAAAGCTATGTCACACTTTTATAAAGTAATCAGCCAACGCTGATCCAACTTTTAAACTTGAATCACTAAAAAGTGACATATATGTTTTAAATTTTGAAATGATGTAAACTAATAAAAGATTTATTTTTAGTATATTTTATGTTTGTATTTTTTGAAAATATTTAAAAAATTATTTGAATATAGTTTTTAATAAATTGACACTATAATTTAGTTGTTGATAAAATGTTGAAAAATGAAGTTACATGAGACGTCAATCTTTATATAGTAATTTTTTTTTCTTCAATTTTTTTGTGTGTATTTATAACTTGAAACTTTAGTGCATAGATATATTTTTTTCCAATTGTGATAAATATATATTTTTAAATAAATAATAAAATGTGCATGTATTAAAAAGTAGTTGTTTCCATTTGACGTCAACTTTCATATAGATTCTTTTATTTAGTGCATGATATTTTTTTCAATTTTTATTAATAAGTTTTACTATTTTTCCTTGACATGGTAATCATCCTAATGTTTTGTGCTGATAACCTACTTTTAGTAAAAATAGAAACAAAAATATAAATAATAATTAAACTATTAAAATATATATATTTTTGAAAACTAAACTTATAGATCTACAAAAGGTTATTTTTATAATTTTTAAAAAATGTTATTTACACGAGTAGAAGTTGTTGAAATATCAAGTTTTTCAAATAATTTTTTTTTTTTGGAAAATTGGCCTCATAATGGTGCTACATATGCATTTAGCCAACAATTTTAGTTGGAAAAATTGTGGACATATCTAACTTGGCTAGAATGAATCTTCAAGATCATATGTTTGACCAAAATTGATTTTTAGTTAGAAATACTTAAATTCACTTATGCTGATAAGTCGGCTGAAAGTGTGACACAACTTTGTGCTTTTACCCTCAAAAGGAGAGGTTCACTGCCTATAGAATTTATTTAGAAAGAATTAACTAAGTATTATCATCTATTTCATGCCTGATTTAGTTTCAACGAATGCTCAAGAACTTTCACTTTGCCTCAAACTCTTCTTCACACTCTACACTGCTCTTGGTGCTTTCCTTCTCTACTCTGCTCTTGATCCTTCCTTCAGATTTTATCTATTTTGCACAAGGATGATTTCAGTACTTCTTCAACAAGTATTTATATACTTCATCAACCTTCGAATGATCAACAAGGTCAGCTAAACTTGATGTGGATCATCACACTATCAGCCAAACACAACTAAGACTTGAATCTACTTCTATAACCACTCCATGCTTCATAAATATGTATTTAAGGCATCTGTAATAGGTTAGGAACATTTGGTCGGCCAAGACTAGGAAGAACATTACCCTCAAGAAGAAATCTTCAATCAACAAGCTCAAACTTCAATGTGGACCTCCAACATAGTAGCTACACGATCCAGAGACCTCCGCAAGCACATTGGAATCACCAATAATATTCACTCTAAACCATATTATCAAAAACATTTAAATCTTCCTTCAGAACCTCAGGAACACACTCTACTATGACTGTTAGACTGGAAGGATAGCTTGTGGACCTCCAAACCACAAACCACTAGAGTTGATGATACACACTGACTTCCCAAGCATGCCTTCAGATCCACAAATCATAATCTTATATTACCAGATCAATCTGGACCTCCTTCTTGTCACCTTGTCTTTCCTGATTATTATATGAACTGGTTCTACTCAGATGGCCATAACTCCTTCAAATCTTCATGCGGACTTCTCAAATCTTGACTAGAGCAACCTCTGACAATCCTCTACATGTCCACATGATCCGCATGCATTGATTGTTGTTAATTTTCTCAATATCCTCAACAATCCGATCTTCTACACAGACAGCAAAATAGGATATAGTTGACACTAATGGCAACAAGAATATGTTAACATTAATGACAACACCACTTAGGCACATATTTGCAATATCTTCTTCTGTCTTCTTTCTAGTTCTACGTGTATTGCTGCAATATCTCTGTTATATGTTTCATGTTGCTGTAATTTTAAGGATTAAATTGAATTTGTATAGCTCTCCCCTCATTAGATTAGTGTAGGAAGCAATTTCTACACACCTAGCTTCCTTTCAGAACTTCTGGAGAATTTATAGAAGATAAAGGACTCAAATTAGAACTTCTGGTATGGTACCTTAATTCTTTGCCTTACATTTTATTTTTTGAATGAGTTATGGGATTTAAAGGAAAACAATGGAAACAAAACGTACCGGTAGGGGTAGAAGTCAAAAGGCATATAGCTTAGTTTTTTGACACAAAAGCATACAATGCCACATATTGGGGTTACTTCAAAACCCTATAAGAAGAAATGAAGGCAAGGGAGAGAATTCCATATGGAGTGGTGCAACAATATATAAAAGAGGCCACATTTTTTGTTGATAAGGATTTCAATTACATAGAAGTAGTAGATCCTAGAACAACATGGGTACCACAATTACCCTATGAGATAACTGTGGAAAAATCTACTGCTTATGTACAAAACCTATTGAGAAAACCAAAGGATACAAGTGTGGAGAGATTTAGCACATAGTCAAAGGTAATGGATAAGTAGCACAAAAAGCATGCGAAGGAACACTTGGACAAGCACATAGAGAAGTTGCACAAACATTGGGGAGTACCAGGAAAGGAAACTACATCAACTTCAAAACTGGCCACATCAGCTCCCTTGCCTACCAAGGAGGCTCCGGTAGTCAGAAGATTAGAGAGAATTGATGAGGTATAAACAACCTCATTCCTTTGATAAAACAAATAACCTTTTTTGAATTACCCAATCACCCTAGCCATGCCAATTTGTTTGTTTTTAGAAGCAATATTTATCTATTTTTAATGAAATGTTGTACAAATCTTTATTTCCTAAATTGATTGAAATTAGCTATTAAATGTTGATATAATGGTATGTAGAGTTGAGTAATTGTGCAGGATTAATGCATGACCTACGAGAGGAGTGGACTTCAAGTAGCTGAGGTCAAGTGCACTAGAAGTTGAGGGTGCTAGAAATTTAGGCATGCATTAATTGGAGACTCTTTTAATTTTGTTAATTTCTGTTGGTTATTTGAGACTTTATGGCTCCACTCAGAGCCTTTTATATGTTTTTATTCCATAAAGACATCAGTAGCTGAAATTCTATTTTTTTGTTATAAGACTTTTTCAATGGCATTTAACCACCATCTGGAATATAGGATTTTGTAATAGTTCAATTTTAGTTAGTTGCTCAAAACATCGATATAAATATCATACTGTGAAAAGAATGAATATCAATCTCTTTTTGGCAAATAATTGAAGAGTTATGTTCTATAATATTTCCATGGATACAAATAGTGTTATTCTGAGTATTTCCTTTTGAGTTATGAAGATATGAATGGAGTTACTATGTTTCTATGGAAACAACTGAATGTGATCTAAGTTAAAAGACGAATTTCTCCCAAGAGCTAGCCACTCACGGGATTGTAGAGTAGATAAGTATTTATATTTTTGTGAATGTTCTGTTTAGAGTAGTGTTATTTTATGTTTAGTTCCATTGTGTGTGACTATAGGTTATGATATTTAAGATGCTAATTCTTCAAGGAGCTCTATTTTTTTAACATTTCTAGAGCATCTTCTTTAGTTTCAAATTGTTGCTAACTATTAGTTGAAAGTTTGAATGTGTGTGTAGTTATAGGATTAGTCATTGTTCAAGTTCATAGTAAAAATTGTATGTATGAATTTCTAGTACAAAGTTTATATGTTTTCTTAGATTAAGAGTTCAAATTCTTTCTAGTATAGAGTCCAAATGCTTTATAGTATAGAGTTCAAATGCTTTTTAGTTTGATATGTTGTTCAAGTCTTTTTAAAGATTCAGGAAGTTGTTTCTAGATGAGATAACCAAATGATATTCCCTATTGCATACAGTCTTAGACACTACCATGTCGATAAACTGATATTTTTCTGCTAAAGTGTTAGGACCTCATGACAACCTATCAGGGATCACATCATAGGTACCATTATCATCGACCATATCATTCGGAGGAAGAGAAACATCAGAAGTTTTGTCATGGATACAGAAAAATCCACAGAAGAAGTCTCCTTGGTATATATAGAAAGAAAACTTAAGAAATTATGGAGGAGATTGAATCTAAGGAAGAAGGGGGTGAGCAAGAATCAAAACTAAAGAGAAGGAAAATATCCCAACAAACACCAGAGGAGGAACTGTTAGAGCAACATGTAGAGGAACTGGCACAAGAGCCCTACAATCTAGAGGCACTGCTCAATGCTATGGAGAATGTTGGTATGTTATAAGATACTGCTGCTCTATATAATGATTCATCTAAAGAAAATAAACAGATGATAGTTAAAGCAATGATACAATACATGTGGAACAAGGAAAAGACACTTGATAAAATTATGGGAGGATTTCTGGATAGCTTACTAGAAGCTTTGAGGGAAAGGAGGAATAAGGCACTCTAATTGGAGGAGGAAATAAGGCAAAATGCCATTGAGAAGCTTAGTGACACATTGTCACTAGAGAAGAAGAGTGATTTAATACAGCTACAAGCCATGGAGTTGAGGTTAGAGCAAAGAGTAGATACACTTATGGGGGAAACAAAAAAGAAAAAGAGAAAATTCAAAAATAAATTGAGGTAACAACAAAGATATATCAATCCATCAAGGAGAAGGAACAAGAACAACAAATAGAACCATCACCTCTACACAACGCTGAGATACATATAGGAGGAGAAAATAGAATAAAGGCAAGCCAAGAGGGAAGTCAACCAGAAACTTCTACACAAGGGAAACCTCCTCTAGAGAAAACAAGGATGGAGGAGACACACATAATAGCAACAAATGAGCCCAGAAACACATAATTTGGAAGAGAAAGAAGAAGGAACACAAGATAATACAAAGGAACAAAGGGGATCAGAACAAACAGATATTCCAAAGGCCTCTTCATCTTCAATTGAGTCCATCAAGGAGTTTTTGGAGCAACAAAATAAAATAACACCCATTCTAACCCCATAGTTGTTTCAATTACCGGTGGTAGAAGGCCAGGAGAATCTTGTCAGAATATCCCCATTACAGAAGTTGCAGTTGGGAGATGTGTTCCATTCCTTTGGAAGAGAAGAAATTTTGAAGAAACATGTGGAAGGGAGTGAATTGTTGTAGGATGTGGTGAATACATTGGCCAAGGAGATGTTGGAGACACTAAGAGATACTACCTTACTCTTTCTAGAGCAACTAAAATAGTTAACACTGGGATTCAAGGAGTACTCTAGCCAAATGGAGAAGAAGGAAATAGAGCAATTGAACAAGAAAAGATTGCTAGATATGAAAAATAAGTGTGCTAAGGCACACACTCAGATGGAAACACAAATAAAGAACATTCGACAAAGCATTGCGGAGGCTAACATTTTTTACCAATTTTGTTTGAAATGGCCACAATCAACCAAAGTGATAAATGCCATATGGATGCCCTAGAACTGCAAATAACAAATGTGGTAGCCCAATATGATCCTTTCATGGATAAAGATGGTGTAATAAGGGCACAGGTGGAGACACTTTACAATCAACACCAACGGCTCTAGTACCAAAGAGATCAAATAAGGATTCAAATAAAATAGTTGAGGGAAGTGGTCAACCTAAGACTGGCTAACCTGACTGGCACTTTTGCAGAAGCCAAATAGACTACACAAACTATACAAATACCAGAAAGTATAGGAGAAGCAGAAGATACATATATAAAAATAGAAGGTCAAATAACCATGCTCGCTAAGGATAAAAAGCAATGGGACACCAGTCTAGCACAATTGAAGTAGATATACAAGACTATCTTTCCTAGCAGCTGATTTTGCATGTCTTGAGGACAAGACATAATTTTGAGGGGGAGATGATGTTAGGAAGGTGCAGAGCATAAAGTAGAGTCAACTAGAAGATAGCACACGTGCACTATGCAGAGGTCAGAGACGATAGAAGACACATCCCTATATGTAATAGATATAGGCTATGGAGAATATAATATAGGAGAATAGAAGTATGATATGTGATAGATTACAATGTAAAGAATGACATAGAAGTCATGTATGTAGGTAGATGAGGTAGAGACTTAGACCTACCAAAGGATGTACATATATATGGAGGTCTACCGGTACCAGGTATTTCTGTGTTATCTTGTTATTATGATGTGTATGTGATACTCTTTGTATGTTATTCTTTATGTTTTTCTATCAATCTCTAGCCACTTGATTAGGGTATAAACTGACTACAAAGACTTGACTGAGGATTGGATCTCAGAACCAGTATCCCTATTCATTTCTTGATAACAATAACCTTATTATTTTTGTCCTTCCATGCTACATGTGTAATTTGTTTCTCATAAAGGGCCCCTTTAGGCATGTAAATATCCAATCTCTTATGCTTATGAATTGTAGGTTGTGTCACTTGTGCTTCTTTTGGCCTTATAGATTCTTGAATTGCTTTATAATACAAACCTACATATAATTCATTTTCATGCTAATCATTGTAAGCCCTTTAGGAATTATAAATTGTTGCATATTTTCTTCATTTTCTTTCTAGTATTCTTCCTTATAAAATTTATAAAAAAACAAGCATATAATTCTTACACAAGTATATAGAGGTTCCTTAGTTATGTATATAAAAGTATTTATATTAAAATGACTTAATTCTAATAAAAGCATGTACGAATCTCTAGAAATTGTAACCTCTTCACTATTGTGAACATATTTAATACATTGGTGCGACATAAATGACATTGCTTGACATGTAATTCCTTATAAGGACTTGCTAACTAATACAACTAGTCTAGGATCAAAGAGCTTCAATGAAAGCATAAAGAGACCAAAAAATGGGAGAATAAATATATTCCATCTACAAATAGAAATATGTTCTTGATGATGAGAGATACATGCAATTCACATACATTTAACTTAGCTCTTGGTACATATAATCTGGATCCTCTCTATCCTTTATTATCTCTAAAATCTTTTCATGGTCTTCAATACTCAACTTCTTTTTTTGTTGGCTCGTCCTATTTTTCATAAAGTTTCCAAATTGAATTTTGTTGCTATAACTAAGTGACTATAATGTAGAACCTTTTGTTTTGACAAACAATCAACAAACATAATACCACTTTAATCTATCTTCATTTGTTGATAATACGTACCTTCAACAATAACTGATCTAGTGGGATACTCTCAAGTCCATCACCATTTATCACATATTTTGTCAACTTGTATTTTAGTTGTGTGCATCTAAGTAGATAGTAATCTACACCTTCAGTATTGTTAGGATCTACAATCATAGCAAAGATATCTCCTACAACTAATGCACAGATTTGAAATTCAATTCAAATACTTATCAATCTGAAACATAGTTAACATAAATCTAATTTCACTCTAAAACTTAGTTAGCACAAATCCAATTTCACTAAAATAATCAATATACATGTAAATAACATTTACCTACAACAACGAGATTATATACATGTTCAAAATTAGTTGAATATAAAGGATCATGGAGATCAATATTATCATTATCTTCATAAGGAGACACTAAAACTAATTATTTCATTTCCCATTTTGAAACATATCCATTAATAATATGTTGACATTGTAGATCATTTACATTGTTCTCAATGCAATCAACAAAAAAAACATGATTTTTCTCTCATTTTGATTGTAAGTGGCTTGCTATGGCTAGTAGTCATCACTTAATGAAGTCTTCTAATATTAACAATTTTTTTACAATTATAAGGATTTGAGTGATCGATATCTACAATCATGGAAATTTAAATTTGTATTCTATAATGCCCCTCATTTTGGTTTGAGATACATAAGAGTTTTATACTACACTTTGCCAATTAGAGACATTTGAGTTATTAGACCTTGGTTTTCACTTACTATGATCATGATGGACTATATTTGACTGATGAGGTTTTTGATTGTGTTATGAGTTTATGATGACATTACTAATATTCTAGTTATGAGGTATTACGACATGTTTAGTAGATGGATAATCATTTATGTGGAATATTGTTATCATGCTTTATATGATTTGTTGGTATCTGACTTATAGTTAGAGATGTTTATGTTGTTATCATGCTTTCAGAGAGGGGACAGTGTAGTATTGCTCAACCTAAGCACCCTACTATGTTGCAAATCCCTAATTCTCTATGTGTGCTATATGTGTACGTAACATAATGTTTCGATGTAGGTTGCAGGTACCAGGCCTCGAATCCACCTGACTTAGCAGGTCTGAGCAGGTCCTTGCATCAATGGATAATGTCGATGGGGGATAACATGAGGTTTTTCCTAGGTCAATTTTAGTCTTCTATTGTGGTCGTGAGTCGAGGTGTCAATTTTTGGTCCTTGCTTCAGGTTGTTGGTCATCATCTGGTATGTGGAGTTATTGTCGAGTTTTGTTGAATTAAGCCTATGTGTATTTTCGTAATGTATTAATAAATTATATGATATTAATAACAACAATATTTTGCTTAGTCATAAATTATTAAGGAAATTTGGAATATTATTTAAGAAATTTTTAATAAAGAATAAATTAATTATTTTAATAGTTTTAATGGAATGTGTGTCGTAAGTAATTAATATAGTTAAATTAGTATATAGTAAATTATAGAATAAAATGAGTCAATAGTTTAATTTTGCTAGTTGTCGAATATGATTCCAGATTTGGGAATCTCTATGAAAAGTAAAACTTTAATTTCTTTTGAATAGTGGGATTATGTAACGGATTCTGGAGTAATGGGAATTAATGGATTTTGCCAATTTTTGGTTTATGGGGAGTTATTTGTGGGAGGAGTGATTCTAAGAAGGGAGACAAAAATTTGGAAAAAAAAAGGTTACGGGAAGCTAAGGATATTGGGAGCTGAAGAATTTTGAAGCTTGGATTGAAGTTCAGGTATGCTCACTTGTACTTTTGAACAAACTGGAATAAATTTAGTATATATCTCAGTTGAAATTGTAGTGTAAAACTTGATCATGTCTCTTTTAATTCAGTAGCCCTTGTTAAGTCTATTCCTTTCTCTTTAATCTCATTTCACTTATTTTTTTTTTTTAATCTTGCCTAAACCCATGGTTTTGATCTTCTGCCAGTTTCTTCAGGCTCACTTCTTAAATTTCTTTGTTCTAGTTGGAAGTGAAGATTTCAACCTTGCATTTGGAATGAATAGCCTTGTAAAAAAAATAAAAAAAATAAAAAAATAAACTTAATCAAAGATTTTTTTCTTCTTGCTTCTGGAGTCATTGTATGGCCTAACCTTTCACTCCTCACTCTCTTATTTCTGTTAGTTTTGTATGAATGATGTTTTGGTCAATTTTGCCAAAATCATTATTGAAACTGAAGCACCTTCTACTGCCGATGTTTAGTCTCTCCTCCTATTCCTCTTTGATAATTTTTTTCCTGAATTTATAGATGATAGACTGTGCTTTTGGGGGACGTCTTGTCTAATGCAAGCTTTAAAAATTTACTCTTCTTTAATCACGTCATACATTCTTTCCCCAGCTCTATTTTCTTTTGTTGATTCTAGAAATCTGCCAAATGCTATATTTCTTTATAAAAAATGCAAACTATAGTATTGCTTCTTACCTCCCTCCCTAGTAATGCCGTACGACCCAATTATCTTCTATAACAAACTTTACCTCAGGGAAATTAAAAGAAAGACATCTAGTATTTTGAGGACGTTCTTCCTAATGGAATCATTGCTAGGCTTGGGTGCTGCCATATAGTTTGGCAGTGGTATTTGCAAATTGCAAAGTGGCTACCTCTGAAGTTTGTCCCTTGGCTGAGTAACGTCACCACTATTCTTCAAATTTGTTTTTCTTTTCATACTTCCTCCAGGCTCTTTTCTTGCCAGGCTGCCCATCTTTAATTCTGTCTACCTCTGAGAATCTTTCTCATCATTTTCTCTATGAAATCATTATTCTAGTGGTAATTTTGTGTTGTCTTCCTTCAAGTTTACTGTTTAAATCTGGTTGCTTGGAAATGGACCTTAAAAGAATTTCCTCTTAAAATTTACTCCATTGAATCTCTGAATAAGAATAGGAATAGAGGGTCAAGTTAAAATAGATAGTTTCTATTTTGGTTGTCTAAGACTATCTGCGTTTTTAGAAATGGGATTAAAATTGTCAGTTTCCCAACTGTTGTAGGGAGCTAATAAATCTATTCAATGTTCATAGTTAGAATGCCAAGTTAGTTATGTAATAATATTGTATTAAATATGATTTGTGTGTGTTGCCTTATGATGCAAAGATAATTAGTAATGTAAATATTAATCTATTGTATGAGAGATGATGTTAGTTATGTATCATGATTTTTATTTATAAATGTTGTATCATTTGAGGCTTCAAGTGTTGAATTATTGAATTTAGGAATTTGTATTTTCTCTATTAAAATTTAAAAAAAAAATAGAAATTATCGCTATTAAACATTATGAGATGGAACTATAACTCTAGAATTGAATAGTTTATATTATTAGGATTTTATTAAAGAAAGTGTTAAAAAACCTTATAGTGTCTCCATGTTTAAATTGTTTGAAGGTGATATTTTTGAGTCTAACTTAATTATATGGTCTTTTAATTCTAGTGTCAATAGTTTCGACAAGTAGTAATAAAGGAATTGGTTTATTGTATCATCCTTTATTTTTGAGTCATATGGTTCAAGTGAAATGTCATAGTCATTTAAATCTTCATATTTCCATATCAGGAAATGGATGTTTTAAAAGTGGTATTGTGTTCGAATTTACTCAACTCCAGGGGTTAGTCTACTTGTGCTTTAGTACAACATTGTGTCATGTCATTTTTAATATTTTATTTTAAATTGAGAATTTGGGGTGGTTAGGGGAAAGATTCATTGTTGAAGTTTTAGAATTGGAAATTGTCTCTATAATGTTTGGTGTGTAATAAGAGAGAGATGAATTGTAGTCCCTTATCCACACATGTTATTGGTTCTGGATGTTGGTTGGGGCTTGCTAGTTGTAAGTTAGAGAGTGGCTTTCATGGTGGGGCCGGTGCCCAAAGTGGCTGCCTAGATAACCCCATGGAAGTTGTAATCAAGTGATAACTTAATAAATTATCTAGGTGGGTTGGGTAGTAATTCACATAAAAAGATAAGTATGATGCCTCACCCATGCCTTGAGTGCTCTCACAAACTAAGGATGGGATGAGAAGGCCTAGTTGGCAAGGTCAATCTCCTTGTCTCTATGAGAGGATCTGTCAGCGCCGCATGTGTCACCCTATGGGGCCGGTGACTATAGAGAGGTCACCAGGATAACTATAGATGGGGGCCAATTTCTAGTGAGAGATAGCCTGGATAACCCATGCTAGGACCATGCGATGACACTCTCCCTACTGCAGCTTAGCTACTTCCTCTTTTTTCTTTGTTGTAGCCCTGGAGTATTGTCTTGATGATTGGACTTGTCTTGTTGATTTGTGTAGCCTCATTGATCTGTTGTCTATGTTAAGTCAGTATTTGCTTGATTGTATCCTTGACTTAGAGGAACCTCAATGTTATCTCCTAGCTTGGAGGGGTGGACCTCAGGGTTCCACATGGTTGGGTGGAAGAGCTTAATCCATTGATTATTCTTGGTCGTCTTGATTCGTGATCACTGCAATCGTGATTCCAGTTCTAGTTTTTGTATTGCACCTTCCAAACTATAAAATCTTGTCGTATATTATAAATCGATGTAATTGGTCATCAAAATTGTAATCTTGTAAATGATCTTATGTAATTGTTCATCTCTGCAATTGATTGATGTAAATCCTCTTATGTTGTATTATAATGTATATCACTTGTATGGTTATAATTATATGTTATCTGATGTAGTTATTGTTCCCTAGAGGTGTTAGCTGTTCATTTTATTTAATGTTGTTAATAGTGTAATTATATGTAATGATTAATGCAACTACTCGCTTCAAATATATATATATATATATCTATTATTTTTGCACTTGTTGGTCTAACACTCTAGGGTTGCATGACAAGGCATCACATTTGGCATCAGAGCCAAGTTTAAACACTAGGTACTCTGGTTATAACTGAGGCCATTATGTGACCTAGTGCTTAAACTCTGTATATTAACTTCACCCCTGTTGTTTCCCTCTTTGTGTGTAATAAATCATCTTTTGGTGTTGTAGGTAGATGCTTAGAGGTAGGGGTCGTGGGAGAGGTGGTGGGGGTACACCTCCTCCCAGTTCTCCTCATGAGAGTGCCCATGAAGGTGGGGGTTAGAATATGGAAGGTCAGGGTCATCCTGAGGGAGCCCAATTGAAATAGTTACTTGAGGAGGCCCTTGCCTGTTTAGGCCCGAGATAGGAGGTTGAACAACCTAGAGGAGGTTAGGAGGTAGATCAGCTGGAACCTAGGGAAAGAGAGAGATCACCTAGGCAGAGAGAGTTGACAACTAAGTAGGAGGCCACACTAGCCAGCCATATGAGAGATCTACTGAGGGCAAGCCCTCCCATGTTTGACAGAGCTAGTAGTGGTCTAGAGGCAGAGACTTAGTTATTGGATATAGGCAGGTGTTTCTCCATGCACCCATATGGTAGCAACACCAAAGCCAGATGTGCTATTTTGCATCTCTGAGGTTTTGCTTCGACTTGGTGGCGTTTAGAGGAGCAGAAGCTTTACTTGGATATTAGCACTATTTCTTGGGAGTTGTTCTTAGAGAGATTCAGAGCCCATTTCCTATCTAATCATTAGAGGCAGCATCTCACAGATGAGTTCTATGAGCTAAGGTAGATGGCCATGTCAATTGAGCAGTATGAGTGCAGATTCTATGAGCTCAAGAAGTATGCAGGTATTGGAGATGATGAGACTATGCTAGTGTAGCATTTTATCAGGGGCCTAAATGCCCAGATCAATAGAGGGGTTCGTGTATTCAAACCTAAGACTATGGAGGTAGCAGTGGAGAAAGCTGGTTAGTGGAGGAGAATTTGGCTATGGCACTCGGTGGGCATACAGGTGTGCATATTGGTAGTGCACCATCTATAAGATATAGTTCTCATGGTGGTCATGCTCAGGCATCAGGATCTCATGCACCCTCAAGGGGTGGATAGCAACAGTACTCTCAGGCCAAACTAAAGAATTCTTAGTCTCAGCAGGGTGTTAGATTTTAGAATAAGAACCTAAGTTGGCAGTGTTCTAGATAGGACCGTGTTGATCACCCCGCTTAGAGTACACAGTCTGCAGTGAGTAGGGGTAGTTTCTAGTAGTTGAGTGCTTTCCAAGGTGGTGGTGGTTTTGGTAGAGGCACTAGGTGCTTTTCTTGTGGCCAACGGGGCCATATTGCTAGATAGTGTCCTCAGAGGAGTACTTCAGGGTTTGGATATCGACTGGCGGCTTCAGAGCCAACGGTTGGTGATGCAGGTAGATTGCATAGAGTCTTTGCAATACTTTATAATCGTCAGGCAGAGCACCAGGGCACCATGGTGGAGACTTCTGGTTTCATGTGAGGTATTAATTTTTCTGTTCTCTTTGATTCTAGTGCATCTGATTCATTTATTTCTCCTTCTCTGATTTTGGTGCATCAAAGCAAGATGATAGGTGGTAGGTTGAGCTATCTTCCAGGGCTAAGGTCACAGTTGATTCTCTAGTGTTCAGTTGTGGGTTGAGGATTGGCTCTCTATTTACTATAGTAGACCTTCGCATCCTACCCCTTGGTTCATATGATATAGTTTTGGGGATGGATTGGCTAGAGGCTCATCAGGCAGTGATCGATTGTTGGCATAAGTCTGTCAAATGTGTGGATGATTCTAGTAGAGTGGTGGAGGTAGTAGGAGTTCAGAGACCTATTTCCCTATGTATGATCTCTACTATGTAGCTTAAGAGATGCATGCGTTAGGGATGTCAGCTTTTTGCAATGTCGGTTAGTGACTTGGAGATGGAGGAGAGTCAAGAGGCATCTCTTGATGATCATCCACTTTTGAGGGAGTATGTTGATGTTTTTCCTTTTGAGATTCTGGGGATGCCACGTAAGTGTGACATCAACTTCGGGATTGAACTTGTTCCCAGCGCAGAGCCTATCTCACGAGCTCCATACAAGATGACTACTCAGGAGCTTAAGGAGCTCTGATTGCAGTTGGAGGAGTTGTTAGCCAAGGGATTCATTTGACCTAGTGTTTCTCCTTGGGGATCACCTGTGATCTTTGTGGAAAAGAAGGATGGATCTCTACAGCTGTGTATCAACTATTGACAACTTAATAAGGTGACCATGAAAAATAGATACCCCTTGCCTTGGATCGATGATTTGTTTGACCAGATTAAGGGAGCAAAGGTGTTTTCTAAAATTAACCTTAAGTCAGGATATCACCAGTTGTGGATATTTGAGGTAGATATTCATAAAACAACATTTCATACCCATTATGGACATTATGAGTTCACAGTAGTACCATTCAGGTTGATGAATGTGCCTTTAGTTTTCATGAGCCTGATGAATGGTGTTTTCCGCACTTATCTTGACAGGTTTGTCCTTGTATTTCTGGATGATATATTAATCTATTCAAGGACTATGAAGGAGCATGAGGAGCATTTGTGTTAGCTGTTGTAGTGTTTGAGAGAAAATTAGCGCTATGCTAATTTGTCAAAGTGTGAATTCTTTTAGATAGAGGTGAAGTATTTGTGTCATGTCATCTCTAGAGAGGGTATTGCAGTGCATCCTTCAAAGATCGAAGCTATTATGGATTGGCCTGCACCTACTAATGTTTCTAAGGTCTGCAGTTTTATGGGTTTGGCTAGCTACTATCACCGTTTTGTTATGGGGTTTTCAAGGATTGCCCATCCTATTACTTCTCTTCAGCAGAAAGGGACGAAGTTTGTTTGGTCAATGCAGTGTCAGGTAGCTTTTCAGAGCCTTAAGGAGCGGTTGACCAGTGTACCTATTCTAGCAGTTCTTGATACTACCGGGGACTTTGTTGTGTATACAGATACTTCGTTGGAGAGTTTAGGAGCAGTTCTAATGCAGGATGGTCACGTGATTGCCTATGAGTCTCGCATACTCAAGGATCATGAATTGAACTATCCCACTCATGATCTGGAGTTAGCTGCAGTTGTGCATGCCTTGGTGAGGTGGAGGCATTTTCTTTTAGGGCATCAGTTTGAGTTGCACAGTGATCATCATAGTTTGCAGTATATTTTCACTCAGCCAAATTTGAATGCGAGGCAGAGAATGGATGGAATTCTTTTGTGAGTATGACTTTGAGGTCAAGTATATTAAGGGAAAAGAGAATGTGGTACCAGATACTCTTAGTCGTCAGAGACATGAGATCTCAGCGGTCTCTCTCTCAGTTGATTTGAGAGGTCAAATTCTTGTAGCACTTCCTACCAACAGATGGTATTAGGAGGTGAATCCTGAGGTTGAGTCAGGTAGACCTTTGGAGGGTAGATTTTTTGGTTACTCTCTTGAGCCAGATGGTCTTTTGTGACATTTGGGTCGTATCTATGTTCCTAGTTCTGAGGGTCTTCGTACCTTAGTTATGTCAGAGGTGCATTGGGCACCTTATTGTACTCATCCGGGTGTCAAGAAGATGCATGCAGATCTTCGTCAGTTGTACTTTTAGAGTGGCATGAAGTGAGATATTGTTGATTTTGTGTCGAGATGTCTTGAGTGTTGGAGGGTGAAGGCAGAGCATCAGCACCCTACAGGTCTTTTGCAGCCTCATTTGATCCCTAAATGGAAATGGGACATCATTTCAATAGACTTCATTGTTGGTTTGCTGGTATCCTCTTGGCGACACGATGCCATTATGGTCACCGTGGATAGGTTGATGAAGGTATCTTACTTCTCTCCTAGATGTTCTTCTTATAATGCTTCTATGGTGGCCAGAGTGTTCGTGGAGGACATAGTCAGACTTCATGGGATTCCTCGTAGGATCATCTCTGATAGGGATCCAATTTTTATTTCAGCCCTTTGGACTTCTCTACAGCATGCCTTGGGGACACAACTGAACTTTAGTTCAGCATGCCATCCTAAGATTGATGGTCAGACCGAGAGGGTTAATCAGATTCTTGAGGATATGCTTAGGATGTATGTGATGGATCGGCAGAGCTGTTGGGAGGACTATCTGTACTTGGTGGAATTTGCTTATAATAATGGTTATCATAGTTCTATCGGCATGTCTCCATTTCATGCCTTGTATGGTCATCCTTGTAGGACCCCACTGAGTTGGGATCATCTCGAGGATAGAGTCCTTCTAGGACCAGGTATGCTTAGAGATCTGGAGTAGCAGGTTGAGAGGATTAGAGAGCATTTGGTGGCAGTGCAGGACAGATAGAAGAAGTATGCAGATGCTCATAGAGTCGAATAGTTTTCAGTTGGGGATCAGGTGTTCTTACATGTGCGACCGTGAAAGAGTCCAATCCGTTACAGAAAAGGCTCTAAGCTAGCACCACACTTTGTTGGACTTTTTGAGGTGTGGGAGAGAATCGGTCCTGTTACTTATCGTCTTGCTTTTCTACCCAGCCTTTCACGCATCCATGATGTGTTTCATGTTTCTGTACTTAGACCTTACTATCTAGATATTGCTTATGTTCTTGATTGGACTACTCTATAGGTAGAGGACGAGCAGCTGGCTTTGGAGCCAGTAGGCATTCTACAACACAGAAGACTTGCTCTTAGGGGCAGAGACGTGGAGCAGGTCAGGGTCCAGTGGGATCCTAATGATGAGACTTCTACTACCTAGGAGGACGCTCCTAGGATGAGAGATCTTTACCCTTACTTATTTGCAGGGTTCCAAGAGTAAGCTTGATTCTGGGGGGGAGGATGTAATGCCCCTCATTTTGGTTTGAGATAGTTAATAGTTGTATACTACACTTTGCCAGTTAGAGACATTTGAGTTATTAGACCTTGGTTTTCACTTACTATGATCATGATGGACTATATTTGACTGATGAGGTTTTTGATTGTGTTATGAGTTTATGATGACATTACTAATATTCTAGTTATGAGGTATTACGACATGTTTAGTAGATGGATAATCGTTTATGTGGAATATTGTTATCATGCTTTATGTGATTTGTTGGTATCTGACTTATAGTTAGACATGTTTATGTTGTTATCATGCTTTCCGAGAGGGGACAGTGTAGTATTTCTCAACCTGAGCACCCTACTACCCTGTGAATCCCTAATTCTCTATGTGTGCTATATGTGTACGTAACATAATGTTTTGATACAGGTTGTAGGTACCGGGCCTCAACTCCACCTGACTTAACAGGTCTAAGTGGGTCCTTGCACCAATGGATAATGTTGATGGGAGATAACATGAGGTTTTTCCTAGGTTAGTTTCAGTCTTCTGTTGTGGTCGTGAGTTGAGGTGTCACTTTTTGGTCCTTGCTTCAGGTTGTTGTTCGTCATCTGGTATGCAGAGTTATTGTCAAGTTTTGTTGAATTAAGCCTATGTGTATTTTGGTAATGTATTAATAAATTAATATTATATTAATAACAATAGTATTTTGCTTAGTCGTAAATTATTAAGGAAATTTGGAATATTATTTAAGCAATTTTTAATAAAGAATAAATTAACTATTTTAATCATTTTAATGGAATGTGTGTCATAAGTAATTAATATAGTTAAATTAGTATAGAGTAAATTATAGAATAAAATGAGTCAATAGTTTAATTTTGCTAGTTGTTGAATATGATTCCAGATTTGGGAATCTCTATGAAAAGTAAAAATTTAATTTCTTTTGAGTAGTGGGATTATGTAACGGATTCTGGAGTAATGGGAATTAATGGATTTTGTCTATTTTCGGTTTATGGGGAGTTATTTGTGGGAGGAGTGATTCTGAGAAGGGAGACAAAAATTTGGAAAAAAAAAGGTTACGGGAAGCTGACGATATTGGGAGCTAAAGAATTTTGAAGCTTGGATTGAAGTTCGGGTATGCTCACTTGTACTTTTGAACAAATTGGAATAAATTTAGTATATATCTCTATTGAAATTGTAGTGTAAAACTTGATCATGTCTCTTTTAATTCAGTAGCCCTTGTTAAGTCTATTCCTTTCTCTTTAATCTCATTTCACCTATTTTTTTCTTAATCTTGCCTGAACCCATGGTTTTGATCTTCTACCAATTTCTTCAGGCTCACTTCTTAAATTTCTTTATTCTACTCAGAAGTGAAGATTTCAACCCTTGCATTTGGAACGAATAGCCTTGTAAAAAAAAAAAAACTTGATCAAAGATTTTTCTTCTTCTTGCTTCTAGAGTCATTGTATTGCCTAACCTTTCATCCCTCACTCTCTTATTTCTGTTAGTTTTGTATGAATGATGTCTTGGTTAGTTTTGCCAAACTCATTATTGAAACTGAAGCACCTTCTACCACCGTTGTTTAGTCTCTCCTCCTGTTCCTCTTTGATAATTTTTTGCCTGAATTTATAGATGATAGACTGTGCTTTTGGGGGATGTCTTGTCTAATGCAAGCTTTAAGAATTTACTCCTCTTCTTTAATCACGCCATACATTCTTTCCCCAGCTCTATTTTGTTTTTTTGCTTCTAGAAATCTACCAAATGCTATATTTCTTTATAATCAATGCAAACTATAGTATTGATTCTTACCTCCCTCCCTAGCGATGCCATATGGCCCATTTATCTTCTATAACAAACTTTACCTAGAAATTAAAAGAAAGACATCTAGGATTTTGAGTACGTTCTTCCTGAAGGAATTATTTCCAAGCTTGGGTGCCATTGTATGGTTTGGAAGTGGTATTTGCAAATTGCAAAGTGGCTACATTTGAAGTTTGTCCCTTGGCTAAGTAATGTCACCAGTATTCTTCAAATTTGTTTTTCTTTTCATACTTCCTCCGAGCTCTTTTCTTGCCAGGATGCCCATCTTTAATTTTGTCAACCTCTGAGAATCTTTCTCATCATTTTCTCTCTAAAATCATTACTCTAGTGGTAATTTTGTCTTGTCTTCCTTCAAGTTTACTGTTTAAATCTAGTTTCTTGGAAATGGACCTTAAAATAATTTCCTCTTAAAATTTACTCCATTGAATCTCTGAATAAGAATAGGAATAGAGGGTCAAGTTGAAATAGGTAGTTTCTATTTTGGTTGTCTAAGACTGGCTCATTTTTAGAAATGGGATTAAAATTGTTAGTTTCCCAACTGTTGTAGGAAGCTAACAAATCTATTCAATGTTCATAGTTAGAATGTCAAGTTAGTTATGTAATAATATTGTGTTAAATATGATTTGTGTGTGTTTCCTTATGATGCAAAGATAATTAGTAATGTAAATATTAAACTTTTGTATGAGAGATGATGTTAGTTATGTATCATGATTTTTATTTATAAATGCTGTATCATTTGAGACTTCAAGTGTTGAATTATTGAATTTGGGAATTTGTATTTTCTCTATTAAAATTAAAAAAAAAATTAGAAATTATTGCTATTAAACATTATGAGATGGAACTATAACTCTAGAATTGAATAGTTTATATTATTAGGATTTTATTAAAGAAAGTGTTAAAAAACCTTATAGTGTCTCCATGTTTAAATTGTTTGAAGGTGATATTTTTGAGTCTAACTTAATTATATGGTCTTTTAATTCTAGTGTTAGTAGTTTCGACAAGTAGTAATAAAGGAATTGGTTTATTGTATCATCCTTTATTTTTGAGTCATATGGTTCAAGTGAAATGTCATAGTTGTCTAAATCTTCATATTTCCATGTCGGGAAATGGATGTTTTAAAAGTGGTATTATGTTCTAATTTACCCAACTCCAGAGGTTTAGTCTACTTGTGCTCCAGTACAACATTGTGTCATGTCATTTTTAATATTTTATTTTAAATTGAGAATTTGAGGTGGTTATGAGAAAGATTCGTTGTTGAAGTTTTAGAATTGGAAATTGTCTATGTAATGTTTGGTGTGTAACAAGAGAGAGATTCCTTGTAGTCCCTTATCCACACATGTTATTGGTTCTAGACATTGGTTGGGGGTTGCTAGTTGTAAGTCAGAGAGTGGCTTTCGTGGTAGGGTTGGTGCCTAAAGTGGCTACCTGGATAACCCCATGGAAGTTGTAATCAAGTGATAACTTAATAAATTATCTAGGTGGGTTGGGTAGTAATTCACATAACAAGATAAGTATGATGTCTCACCCATGCCTTGAGTGCTCTCACAGGCTAAGGATGGGATGAGAAGGCTTGGTTGGCAAGGTCGACCTCCTTGCCTCTATGAGAGGATGTGTCGGCTCCACATGTGTCACCTTATGGGGCCGGTGCCTATAAAGAGGTTGCCAAGATAACCATATATGGGGGCCGATTTCTAGTGAGAGATGGCCTGAATAACCCATGCTAGGACCATGCGATGACACTCTCCCTACTGCAGCTTAGCTACTTCCTCTTATTTATTTGTTGTAGCTGTAGAGTATTGTCTTGATGATTGGACTTGTCTTGTTGATTTGTGTAGCCTCGTTGATCTGAGCTGTCTATGTCAAGTCAGTATCTGCTTGATTGTATCCTTGACTTAGAGGAACCTCAATGTTATCTCATAGCTCAGAGGGGTGGACCTCAGGGTTCCACATGGTTGGGTAAAAGAGCTTAATCCATTGGTTATTCTTGGTCATCTTGATTCGTGATCACTGTAGTCATGATTCCAGTTCCAGTTTTTGTATTACACCTTCCAAACTGTAAAATCTTGTCGTATATTGTAAACCGATGTAATTGGTCATCAAGCTTATAATCTTTTAATCTTGTAAATGATCTTATGTAACTATTCATCTCTTTAATTGATTGATGTAAATCCTCTTCTGTTGCATTATAATGTATATCACTTGTATGGTTACAATTATATGTTATTTGATGCAGTTATTGTTCCCTAGAGGTGTTAGCTATTAATTTTATTTAATGTTGTTAATAGCGTAATTATATTTAATGATTAATGCAATTCTTGCTTCAAATATATATATATATTTCTATTATTTTTGAACTTGTTGGTCTAACACTCTAGGGTTGCATGATAGGACATCACATATTCAAAAAGTGTACATGTACTAATCATAAATGAATGTCTACAAAAATTACAAGATTCATGTGTTCTACAAATATTAAAGTTTAATATGTTTTTAATACCTTTGACTTCCCAAAAATAGTGTTTGATACTTATTGAGCCAATTTTTCCTTCACGAGCCTTAAAATGAGTCTTGCACCATTAAACAATTTCATTTGTTCTATGTATGGTGTTACCTACAATATCATCTTGGTGAAGTGCACACTTCATATATGCACCAGCTCTGTCATGCTCACCTTTTCCATATCCACTTTTAAAAAATTCCACACAAATTTATGTTACATTTGGCATGTTGCTGTCTTAACCAATTAAAATCTTTTGTAGATTTAAATTGTCCCATAAAGTAAACAAACAAGAATTAAAACCATTATATTAAATAAAGGTTATCAATGCATAAATTAAATTCATTAAAAGTTATAAATAATATAAAATTTGAAAGAAAAAAATCAACACTAATGAGCACATCCATCTGAATTCTTCAAAACACTCACTATATGTTGTATCTTAAAAATGTTTTGAATGAAGATACTTTTTACCATCTTCACCTATTACTTGTATAATATCCCTCCTATTAGATGCAACATGAGAGTGGTTAATCCAATATTCAATGACTTGTTTCTTCATATTTTCTAGAATTCTATCTTTTCTAGGAACCCTACAAATATTTACCCAATTATTTCTATTCTTTCATCAAGCTTGTTTCTCTTTGAAATATATCTTTGAATAGTTCCGTGGATACATGTAGTAACTGTCCAGTTGCTTTCACCTATCTCATATATGTGGTAATTTTTTACTTGAATATGCAGTCATCAATGCCTTGTGTGCTGCACTTAAATCACTTGTTCAACTTGTACTTTGAATAGAGTTCAAATATTCTTGCAAGTTTTCAACTATTATTTGTTTTGCTAAATTTGTTTTTTCTCTCTATTATCAACCCCTAGCAAACTCCAAAAAATGGGTCATCGTTTTTTGCCTAAATAACTTAGCAGATAATTATATCTTCCAATTAGAGATTTGCCTTCAAAAAAATCATCCCAAATTCTTTTAGAAAGCAATTTTATTATACTTTCAGGTAACATGTCCTTAGGTGAAATCTTACTGAAAAGAACATATTCATTCAAATCCTCTAGATTTTCCATATCATGAAAAAAATTGTATCATCAATTTCCTCCTTGCTCACATTCTTTTCTACATGTGTAACAACTTGAAATTGTTCTGACTCAACATGTTCTTCTTGTTCATTAGTAATTCAACTTGTTCTTTTTGACAATGTTGAATTGATGCTTCTAAAGTCAATTTTTCTCATTTCTTCTTCTTACAATTTTCTCTTCAATAGACCTTCTTCGATCAAACAACCTTGAACTAGTCCTTTTCTTCCCCATCATAAATTAAGTTTGAATTCACCTGCATGCATACATTTGAGGGAAAGGTCAACTAGAATGAATGGTCTTTATCTAAGTTTTAATAAACTTCTTGAAGGGTAAGTGCACAAAGATGGGGGACCAAAAGGGGGTCTTAAGTTTCCACTTTTTTTTTTTTTTTTTTTTTCTGAAATTAGGAAAGACTAATGTTGGATGAAAAATTGAAGATAGTTAAACTCAAAATTTGAAGATGAAACAAAAACAAGAGATGTAGTGCTTTGAATCTAGTTTCTAAACTACTAATTTTTTTTTAAAAAGGTTAATATTAGGGGGTTCGAAAAGAGGGGCCACACAAATTGGTCCTATATTTTTCAAAAAATATAGCATAGTGTCTAGTGTGACCCCCCTAAAATGTTAACTTTTTATTATTATTTCAAATATCACTTCAGTGAGAAATTAGCTAACACCATGTAGTTTATCCCTAATTTTTTTGATAATTTTTTCATGAATAATTTATTTTTTTACTAATTTTTAAAGTGGACACATCCTGAAAAACAAAAAATTGAACGTGCACCCCCCTAAAATTTTTGAAAACTAATTGAAAATTTATTTATTTTTAATATGTGTAGAATGGAGTCTAGTTTCTAAAAATGTAATGTATTTGAAATTTCAATGAATGGTTAAAAATAAAGTCAAAAGTACCACACATTGGTTTTTGACAAAAATGGATACACTAACAAAAGAAATTAAAGATGAAAACATTAACATTCTCAAAACGTCAAAACAATTATATGGTTAGAAAGATAAGAGAGAGCTTAACATTATCATGGTATTTTTTGACTTGTCATTGAAACAAGTGCAAACCTAATGGTAACAAGAATATGTTAACATCAATGACATCACCACTTAGGCACATATTTGCAACATCTTCTATCTTCTTTCTAGTTTTATGTGTATTGCTGCAATATCTTTGTTATATGTTTCATGTTGTTGTAATTGTAAGGATTAAATTGAATTTGTATAGCTCTCCCCTCATTAGATTACTGTAGGAAGCAATTTATGCACACCTAGCTTCCTTTCACAACTTTTGGAGAATTTATAGAAGATAAAGGACTCAAATTAGAACTTCTGGTATGGTACCTTAATTCTTTGCCTTACATTTTATTTTTTGAATGAGTTATGGGGTTTAAAGGAAAACAATGGAAACAAAACGTACCGGTAGGGGTAGAAGTCAAAAGGCATATAGCTCAGTTTTTTGACACAAAAGCATACAGTGCCGCATATTGGGGTTACTTCAAAACCCTATAAGAAGAAATGAAGGCAAGGGAGAGAATTCCATATGGAGTGGTGAAACAATATATAAAAGAGGCCACATTTTTTGTTGATAAGGATTTCAATTACATAGAAATAGTAGAGCCTAGAACAACATGGGTACCACAATTGCCCTATGGGATAACTGTGGAAAAATCTATTGCTTATGTACAAAACCTACTGAGAAAACCAAAGGATACAAGTGTGGAGAGATTTAGCACATAGTCAGAGGTAATGGATGAGTAGCACAAAAAGCATGCGAAGGAACACTTGGACAAGCACATAGATAAGTTGCACAAACATTGGGGAGTTCCAAGAAAGGGAACTACATCAACTTCAAAGCCGGCCACATCAGCTCTATTGCCTACCAAGGAGGCTCTGGTAGTCAGAAGATTAGAGAGAACTGATGGGGTATAAACAACCTCATTCATTTGATAAAAAAAATAATCCTTTTTGAATTACCCAATCACCCTGGCCATGCCAATTTGTTTGTTTTCAGAAGCAATATTTATCTATTTTTAATGAAATGTTGTACAAATCTTCATTTCCTAAATTGATTAAAATTAGCTATTAAATGTTGATATAATGGTATGTAGAGTTGAGTAATTGTGCAGGATTAATGCATGGCCTACGAGAGGAGTGGACTTCAAGTCACTGAGGTCAAGTGCACTGGAAGTTGAGGGTGCTAGAAATTTAGGCATGCATTGATTGGAGACTCTTTTAATTTTTTTAATTTATGTTTGTTATTTGAGACTTTATGGCTCCACTTAGAGCCTTTTATATGTTTTTATTCCATAAAGACATCGGTAGTTGAAATTCTATTTTTTTGTTATAAGACTTTTTCAATGGCATTTAACCACCATCTGGAATATAGGATTATGTAATAGTTTAGTTTTAGTTAGTTGCTCAAAACATGGATATAAATATCATACTATGAAAAGAATGAATATCAATCTCTTTTTGGAAAATAATTGAAGAGTTATGTTCTGTAATATTTTCATGGATACAAATAGTGTTATTCTGAGTATTTCCTTTTGAGTTATGAAGATATGAATGGAGTTACTATGTTTCTATGGAAACAACTGAATGTGATCTGAGTTAAAAGACAAATTTCTCCCAAGAGCTAGCCACTCACGGGATCATAGAGTAGATAAGTATTTATATTTTTGTGAATGTTCTTTTTAGAGTAGTGTTATTTTATGTTTAGTTCCATTGTGTGTGCCTATAGGTTGTGATATTTAAGACATTAATTCTTCAAGGAGCTCTGTTTGTTTACCATTGCTAAAGAATCTTCTTTAGTTTCAAATTGTTGCTAACTATTAGTTGAAAGTTTGAATGTGTGTGTAGTTATAGGATTAGTCACTATTCAAGTTCATAGTAAAAATTGCATGTATGAGTTTCTAGTACAAAGTTTATCTGTTTTCTTAGATTAAGAGTTCAAATGCTTTCTAGTATAGAGTCCAAATGCTTTATAGTATAGAGTTCAAATACTTTTTAGTTTGATATGTTGTTTAAGTCTTTTTAAAGATTCAGGAAGTTGTTTCTAGATGAGATATCCAAATGATATTCACTATTGCATACATTCTTAGACACTACGTCGATAAACTGATATTTTTTGCTAAAGTGTTAGGACCTCATGACAGCTTGTCAAGGACCACATCATAGGCACCATCATCATCTACGATATTATCTAGAGGAAGAGCAACATCAGAAGTTTTGTCATGGATGAAGAAAAATCCACAAAAGAAGGCTCCTTGGTATAAATAGAAAGAAAGCTTAAGAAATTATGGAGGAGATTGAGTCTAAGGAAGAAGGGGATGAGCAAGAATTAAAACTAAAGAGAAGGAAAATATCCCAACAAACACCGAAGGAGGAACCGATAGAGCAACATGTAGAGGAACTAGCACAAGAGCCCTACAATCTGGAGGCACTGCTTAATGCTATGGAAAATGTTGGTATGTTACAAGAAAATGTTGCTCTATATAATGATTCATCTAAAGAAAATAAACAGATGATAGTTAAAGCAATGATACAATACATGCGGAACAAGGAAAAGACACTTGATGAAATTATGGGAGGATTTTTGGATAGCTTAATAGAAGCTTTGAGGGAAAGGAGGAATAAGGCACTCCAATTGGAGGAGGAAATAAGGCAAAATGCCATTGAGAATCTTAGTGACACATTGTCACTAGAGAAGAAGAGTGATTTAATACAACTACAAGCCATGGAGTTGAGGTTAAAGCAAAGAGTAGATACACTTATGGGGAAATAACAAAGAAAAAGAGAAAATTTAAAAATAAACCGAGGAGGTAACAACAAAGATACATCAATCCATCAAGGAGAAGGAACAAGAACAACAACCAGAACCATCACCTCCGCACAACACTGAGATACCAATAGGAGGAGAAAATAGAATAAAAGAAAGCCAAGAGGGAAGTCAACCAGAAACTTCTACACAAGGGGAACCTCCTCTAGAGAAAACAAGGATGGAGGAGACAAACACATAATTCGGAAGAGAAAGAAGAAGGAACACAAGATAATACAAAGGAACAAAGGGGATCAAAGCAAACAAATATTCCAAAGGCCTCTTCATCTTCAATTGAGTCCATCAAGGACTTTTTGGAGCAACAAAAGAAAATAACACCCATTCTAACCCCGCAGTTGTCACAATTAGCGGTGGTAGAAGGCCAGGAGAATCTTGTTAGACTATCACCATTACAGAAGTTGCAGTTGGGAGATGTGTTCCATTCCTTTGCGAGAGAAGAAATTTTGAAGCAACATTTGGAAGGGGGTGAATTGTTGTAGGATGCGGTGAATACATTAGCCAAGGAGATGTCGGAGACACTAAGAGATACTACCTTACTCTTGCTAGAGCAACTAAAATAGTTAACATAGGGATTCAAGGAGTACTCTAGCCAAATGAAGAAGAAGGTAATAGAGCAATTAAACAAGATAATATTGGCATATATGAAAAATAAGTGTGCTAAGGCACACACTTAGATGGAAACATAAATAAAGAAAATTTGACAAAGCATTGTGGAGGCTAACATATTTTACCAATTTTGTTTGAAATGGCCACAATCAACCAAAGCGATAAAGATCATATGGATGCCCTAGAACTGCAAATAACAAATGTGGTAGCCCAATATGATCCTTTCATGGATAAATATGGAGTAATAAGGGCACAGGTGGAGACACTTTACAATCAACACCAACGGCTCCAGTACCAAAGAGATCAAATAAGGAGTCAAATAAAATAGTTGAGGGAAGTAGTCAACCTAAGACTTGCTAACCTGACTGGCACTTTTGCAGAAGCCAAATATACTACACAAACTATACAAATACTGGAAAGTATAGAACTAGAAGATACATATAAAAAAATAGAGGGTCAAATAACCATGCTCGCTAAGGATAAAAACTAATGAGACACCAGTCTGGCACAATTGAAGTAGATATACAAGACTATCTTTCCTAGCAGCTGATTTTGCATGTCCTGAGGACAAGACATAATTTTGAGGGGGGGATGATGTTAGGAAGGTGCAGAGCATAAAATAGAGTCAATTGGAAGATAGCACACGTGCACTATGCAGAGGTCAGAGATGATAGGAGACACAACCCTATATGTAATAGATATAGGATATGGGTAATATAATATAAGAGAATAGAAGTATGATATGTGATAGATTATAATGTAAAGAATGACATAGAAGTCATGTTTGTAGGTAGATGAGGTAGAGACTTAGACTTTGTATGTTATTATGATGTGTATGTGATATTCTTTGTATGTTATTCTTTATGTTTTGCTATCAATCTCTAGCCACTTGACTGGGCTATAAACTGACTACAAAGACTTGACTGAGGACTAGATCTTTGAACCGATATCCCTCTTCATTTCTTGATAACAATAACCTTATTATTTTTGTCCTTCCATGCTGCATGTGTAATTTGTTTCTCATAAAGGTCCCCTTTAGGCATGTAAATATCCAGTCTCTTATGCTTATGAATTGTAGGTTGTGTCACTTGTGCTTCTTTTGGCCTTATAGATTCTTGAATTGCTTTATAATACAAACCTACATATAATTCATTTTGGTGCTAATCATTGTAATGCCTTTAGGAATTATAAATTGTTGCATATTTTCTTCATTTTCTTTCTAGTATTCTTCCTTATAAAATTTATAAAAAAACAAGCATATAATTCTTACACAAGTATATAGAGGTTCCTTAGTTATGTTTATAAAAGTATTTATATTAAAATGACTTAATTCTAATAAAAGCATGTACGAATCTCTAGAAATTGTAACCACTTCACTATTGTGAACATATTTAATACATTGGTGCAACATAAATGACATTGCTTGACATGTAATTCCTTAAAAGCACTTGCTAACTAATAAAACTAGTCTAGGATCAAAGAGCTTCAATGAAAGCATAAAGAGACCAAAAAATGAGAGAATAAATATATTCCATCTACAAATAGAAATATGTTCTTGATGATGAGAGATACATGCAATTCACATACATTTAACTTAGCTCTTGGTACATATAATCTAGATCCTATCTATCCTTTATTATCTCTAAAATCTTTTCATGGTCTTCAATACTCAACTTCCATTTTTGTTGGGTCATCCTATTTTTCATAAATTTTCCAAATTGAATTTTGTTTCTATAACTAAGTGACTATAATGTAGAACCTTTTGTTTTGACAAACAATAAACAAACATAATACCACTTTTATCTATCTTCATTTGTTGATAATAAGTACCTTCAACAACAACTGATCTAGTGGGATACTCTCAAGTCCATCATCATTTATCACAAATTTTGTCAACTTGTATTTTAGTTGTGTGCATCTAAGTAGATAGTAATCTACACCTTTGGTATTGTTAGGATCTAGAATCATATCAAAGATATCTCTTACAACTAATGCACAGATTTGAAATTCAATTCAAATACTTATCACTTTGAAACATAGTCAACACAAATCCAATTTCACTCTGAAACTTAGTTAGCACAAATCCAATTTCACTAAAATTTAGTTACTTAGACAAAGCCAATTTCACTAAAATGATCAATATACATGTAAATAACATTTACCTACAACAACTAGATTATATACATGTTCAAAATCAGTTGAATATAAAGGATCATGGAGATCTATATTATCATTATCTTCATAAGGAGACACTAAAACTAATTATTTCATTTCCCATTTTGAAACATATCCATTTATAATATGTTGACATTGTAGAGGATTTACATTGTTCTCAATGCAATCAACAAAAAAAACATGATTTTTCTCTCATTTTGATTGCAAGTGGCTTGCTATGGCTAGTAGTCATCACTTAATGAAGTCTTCTAATACTAACAATTTTTTGACAATTATAAGGATTTGAGTGATCGATATCTACAATCATGGAAATTTAAATTTGTATTCAAAAAGTGTACATGTACTAATCATAAATGAATGTCTACAAAAATTACAAGATTCACGTGTTCTAGAAATATCAAAGTTCAATATGTTTTAAATAACTTTGACTTCCCAAAAATAGTGTTTGATACTTATTGAGCCACTTTTTCCTTCACGAGCCCCAAAATGAGTCTTGCACCATTCAACAATTTCATTTGCTCTATGTATGGTGTTACCTACAATATCATCTTGGCAAAGTGCACACTTCACATATGCACTAGCTCTGTCATGCTCACCTTTTCCATGTCCACTTTTAAAAAATTCCACACAAATGTATGTTACATTTGGCATGTTGTTGGCTTAACCAATTAAAATCTTTTGTAGATTTAAATTGTCCCATAAAGTAAACAAATGAGAATTAAAACCATTATATTAAATAAAGGTTATCAATGTATACATTAAATTGTTTAAAAGTTATAAATAATATAAAATTTGAAAGAAAAAAATCAACACTAATGAGCACATCCATCTGAATTCTTCAAAACATCCACTCTATGTTGTATCTTCAAAATGTTTTGAATGAAGATACTTTTTACCATCTTCACCTATTACTTGTATAATATCCCTCCTATTAGAGGCAACACGAGAGTGGTTGATCCAATATTCAATGACTTGTTTCTTCACATCTTCTAGAATTCTATCTTTTCTAGTAACCCTACAAATATTTACCCAATTATTTCTATTCTTTCATCAAGCTTGTTTCTCTTTGAAATATATCTTTGAATAGTTCTCGTGGATACATGTAGTAACTTTCCAATTTCTTTCACCTCTCTCATATATGTGATAATTTTTTACTTGAATATGCAGTCATCAATGCCTTGTGTGCTGCACTTAAATCACTTGTTCAACTTGTACTTTGAATAGAGTTCAAAGATTCTTGCAAGTTTTCAACTATTATTTGTTTTGCTAAATTTGTTTTTTCTCTCTATTATCAACCCCTAGCAACTCCAAAAAATGGGTCATTTTTTTTTCTACCTAAATAACTTAGTACATAATTATATCTTCCAATTAGAGATTTGCCTTCAAAAAAATCATCCCAAATTATTTTAGAATGCAATTTTATTATACTTTCAGGTAACATGTCCTCAGGTGAAATCTTACTGAAAAGAACATATTCATCCAAATCCTCTAGATTTTCCATATCATGAAAAAAATTGTATCATCAATTTCCTCCTTGCTCACATTCTTTTCTACACATGTAACAACTTGAAACTATTTAGACTCAACATGTTCTTCTTCATCAGTAATTTCAACTTGTTCTTCTTGACTGTGTTGAACTGATGCTTCTAAAGTCAATTTTTCTCATTTCTTCTTACATTTTTCTCTTCAATAGACATTCTTCGATCAAACAACCTTGAACTAGTCCTTTTGTTCTCCATCATAAATTAAGTTTGAATTCACCTACACGTATACATTTGAGGGAAAGGTCAACTAGAATGAATGGTCTTTATCTAAGTTTTAATAAACTTCTTGAAGGGTAAGTGCACAAAGATGGGGGACCAAAAGGGGGTCTTAAGTGGCCACTTTTTTTTTTTTGAAATTAGGAAAGACTAATGTTGGATGAAAAATTGAAGATAGTTACACTCAAAATTTGAAGATGAAACAAAAACAAGAGATGTAGTGCTCTAAATCTAGTTTCTAAACTACTAATTTTTTTTAAAAAGGTTGAGATTAGGGGGTTCAAAAAGAGGGGCCACACAAATTGGTCCTATATTTTTCAAAAAATATAGCATAGCATCTAGTGTGACCCCCCTAAAATGTTAACTTTTTATTATTATTTCAAATATCACTTCAGTGAGAAATTAGCTAACACCATGTAGTTTATCCCTGATTTTTTTGATAATTTTTTCATGAATAATTGATTTTTTTACTAATTTTTAAAGTGGACACATCCTGAAAAACAAAAAATTGAACGTGCACCCCCCTAAAATTTTTGAAAACTAATTGAAAATTTGATTTTTTTTAATATGTGTAGAATAGAGTCTAGTTTCTAAAAATGTAATGTATTTGAAATTTCAATGAATGGTTAAAAATAAAGTCAAAAGTACCACACATTGGTTTTTGACAAAAATGGATACACTAACAAAAGAAATTAAAGATGAAAATATTAACATTCTCAAAATGTGAAAACAATTATATGGTTAGAAAGCTAAGAGAAAGCTTAACATTATCGTGGTATTTTTTGACTTGTCATTGAAACAAGTGCAAACCTAATAGGGAGCACACTCAAGATTATGCAAATTTTTTTACAATATGCAAAAACACATAGTAGAATGTTTGAAACTCAATCCAAGCCTTTGGGTTGGAAGCTGAAGGCAAATCCAAGCCAAAGGCTTGGAAATTACCAAAGCAAACAATAACATGTGAGTGCGTTATAATGCACTTGCCTTATTGTGAAGGAAAATCATCTCACCATTACCTTCTCTCTTTCCGTCTCCCACTCTCTATTGATCCTTTCCTCTCTTCTCTCTCAATCACCTCTTTTTGTGCCCTCTCTCTCTCTCTCTCTCTCTCTCTCTCTCTCTCTCTCTCTCTCTCTCTCTCTCTCTCTCTCTCTCTCTCTCTCTCTCTCTCTCTCTCTCTCTCTCTCTCTCTCTCTCTCTCTCTCTCTCTCTCTCTCTCTCTCTCTCTCTCTCTCTCTCTCTCTCTCTCTCTCTCTCTCTCTCTAGGTCATTACCTCTCTCTCCCTCCCCTCTCTAGGTCTCTCACCTCTTTACCTCCTACCCTCTCTCTCTCACCTATCTACCTCCCTCCCCCCTCTCTCTCCCTCCCTCTCCCCCTCTCTCTCTCTCCCTCCCTCTCCCTCTCCCTCCCCTCTTTACCTCCTACCCTCTCTCTCTCTCTCACCTATCTATCTCTCTCCCCTTTCTACCTCCTACCTATTAGCAACATGGACAAGAGACACTATTGATATGATGGTGATATCATGTTGTCATTGATGGAAACAATTAGATATGATTGGTAACAAGTCTTGAGACAAATTGCAGACATTATTTTTGGCTCGGGACGAATGACTTAGTCAAAATGACTAAGTGTTGGTAGCTTACAAGAATTAGTGACAGAGATTTGATTGGTACTCCTCTGCAGATGTAGACCCTGGTTTGTGGTTCTAGTAAGTTGCACATAATTTTTTGATGTTTTTATACTCCAAGTTTTATGTCCTAGTAATATCCAAAAACTACACCATGAATTTATTAAGTCTGGATGAACAGAGTTTAGTCATGAACAATGCAGACTGCCTCAGTATTTCAATCTCCATTCCTCCACTATTGGTTGTTTTGATTTGTGGTTTGAAGGTGTTGTAAACACATACATTAGGATTTTCCAATTCTAGATTTGTAGAGTCTAAGGTTTACCTGATGATCATCTACAAGCTCTTAAGTATCGGCACTCAGATTGATAGTGTTTCACAGTGACAGAGTCAATAGTTCAGATATCCACATTTTTCCCCATAAGAATATTATGACTCATGGTTTTGAAGGTATGTTGGATGATGTGTAATGAATGTTTGATATGAATTTTAGAGTCTCGTGTGGTCCGCATTAGAAGTTGTGATATGACAGTAGATTTGGCTAAGTGTATGCTTAAGGATGAGGCCAACATACAAGTTGGATCAATGTGCGATAAAGATATATTGTTTGGATCATCATTATAAGTGGTTCTATAATAGGTCCACACCTATATGAAGGTTCTTGAAGTACTACATTGGTCCGCATAACTTCCTATAAAAAATATTCAAGCCGGCGGAGTATACGTTTTGTGTACATGTTTCACTTTGGCAAGCCGACCTAGTTTTGAGTTAGATCTTGTTGAAGATATAAATACTTGATGTATTTTGATGTTAAGTGATGTGACTACTTATTGAGTTTATATATGTGTGATCCAAGATGATTTTTGTGATTCAAAAAGTGTAGTAAGGTTACATAGGACTGAAGAACAGAGTATATGTGAATAGGGTAGAAAAACAAAGCATTTAGGATGAAGAAAGTTGAAACTGTATTTTGAACTGTCATTGGAACTGTATTCATACATTCAGTAGATGCATTAATAACACTTATTTCTTGGTAGTGAGCCACCTTTTCTCTATCTTCTCTTCTTTATGGTAGTGAGCCTACTGCAATGAGCACATCTTTGGACAATGAGTCCTTGGGAAGTGAGCCCTTCTGTAATCTGCTTTTGATATTATAATATATTGTGAGCTAATACTCACCGCGGTTTTTCCATTTTTGGTTTTTCCATGTAAAAATCCTAGTGTCTGTGTTATGACTTTACGGTTTCTCTTTCTATGTTTATTTTGCTTTCATGTTATTGAAGTTGGTAAATAGGTTAAAGAGTATGTGAAAGAATGGTTTTATAGAATATTGATTCACCCCCCCTCTCAGTATTCCTTGTGTTCAACACTACCCACTCTCTCCCTCACCTCTCTCTCTTCCTCCCTCTCTCTCAAGTTATAAATTGTGTACATACATTACATGCAAAATCAACATATAAAATGTGGATATGTACATAAAATTTTAAAACATATATCAAAACATCTTGATCAATCAACACAACATTTACATCATCCACAACAAGTATCAAAAAATTAAATGAATTTTAATTTGCATCTATGGAGGAATACCAATAAAACCTCTGTCACTAACTCATTAAGCTGCCAACACTTAGTCATTTTGACTAAGTCATTCTCTCGGACCAAAAATAATGTCTGCAATTTGTCTCAAGACTTGTTCCCATTCATATCTAGTTTTTTCCATCAATGACAACATCATATCACCATCATATCAATAGTGTCTCTTGTCCATGTTGCCAATAGGAAGGAGGTAGAAAGGGGGGGAGATAGATAGGTGAGAGAGAGAGAGGGTAGGAGGTAAAGATGGGAGGGAGAGGGAGATGGAGGGAGAGAGAGAGAGAGGGGGGGAGAGGGAGGTGGAGAGGGGAGAGAGGTAGATAGGTGAGAGAGAGATAGGGTAGGAGGTAAAGAGGTGAGAGACCTAGAGAGGAGAGGGAGAGAGAGGTAATGACCTAGATAGGGAAGAGAGAGAGAAAATAATAGAGAGAATAGAGGGAGAGAGAAAATATTATCCCTTACTCCACCTAAAAAATGATGTAGCAAAGAGGTGGAAACAAATTCTTGTTGAGAGTGTAAGATGCATGCCTAAGATACTTTATAGGTTGTATAACTCCTTTTGGGTTGGTGCAATCTCTACAACAAGATATGTCCAAAAAAGACTACCCATTGTTGCATGGTATAAGAAGACTCCTTATAAATCTTGGCATGGGACCAAGCCAAGTGTTGGAGACTTGACTATTTTTGGCTATTATATGGATATGCATGCACATACATGATTAGAAGTGAGACGATGAAAGAAAGAAATACATATTGATAGGGTGTGTAACTTGGATTCAAAGGCACACATATTATATGACCTTTTAACACATGAGGTTAAAATAAGAAGAGACATCATATTTCACTTCTTAACCTAACATAGAGTATATTATCCCTTACTCCACCTAAAAAATGATGTAGCAAAGAGGTGGCAACAAATTCTTATTGAGAGTGTAAGATGCATGCTTAAGATACTTTGTAGGTTGTATAACTCCTTTTGGGTTGGTACAATCTCTACAACAAGATATGTCCAAAAAAGACTACCCATTGTTGCATGGCATAAGAAGACTCCTTATAAATCTTGGCATGGGACCAAGCCAAGTGTTGGAGACTTGACTATTTTTGGCTATTAGATGGATATGCGTGCACATACATGATTAGAAGTGAGACGATGAAAGAAAGAAGTACATATTGATAGGGTGTGTAACTTGGATTCAAAGGCACACATATTATATGACCTTTTAACACATGAGGTTAAAATAAGAAGAGACATCATCTTTCACTTCTTAACCTAACATAGAGTATATTATCCCTTACTCTACCTAAAAAATGATGAAGCAAAGAGGTGGAAACAAATTTTTGTTGAGAGTGTAAGATGCATGCTTAAGATACTTTGTAGGTTGTATAACTCCTTTTGGGTTGGTGCAATCTCTACAACAAGATATGTCCAAAAAAGACTACCTATTGTTGCATGGCATAAGAGGACTCCTTATAAATCTTGGCACGGGACCAAGCCAAGTGTTGGAGAATTGACTATTTTTGGCTACTAGATGGATATGCGTGCACATACATGATTAGAAGTGAGACGATGAAAGAAAGAAGTACATATCGATAGGGTGTGTAACTTGGATTCAAAGGCACACATATTATATGACCTTTTAACACATGAGGTTAAAATAAGAAGAGATGTCATCTTTGATGAGAGTTTAATAGTTATATATACCAATGGAGGTAAAGAATGCAAAGGCAATGTAGGTAGATATTATTTATGATGAATCTAAAGAAGAGTTTTAGAAAGATGTTTCTACTTCAAAAGACATGACTACACAATAAGAGAAGCAGTTGATATTCATGTCAAAGAAAACTTTGTACATGCTAAAGCAATCCTCAAGAGCATGGTATGAAAGGTTTGATGATTTTTATAGGATAAATGATATCTTTATTTCTTAATTTTTATAGGATAAATGATATCTTTAGTTCTCTTTAATAAAGTCAAAACTACTAGTGCTAAGATATAAATAAATGGAACTTCAATCCACAAATACTATCACAACTATTGGAATATGCTCAACAATTGGGTCCTCTCCCCTAGTGGTGATAGTATTTGTGGATTTAAGGTTGAATATTTTTAAAATCTTATCATTAGTAGTTGTGATTTTAATGTTCTTAGTTTTGACTAAAAGTAATTATAATTAAATGAAACATTGCCTTTAAATTGAAAAAGCAACCAATCATGTGATGCCACATTAACGCTCCAAAAAAACACAACTTAATGCACACTTATTACTCCACCCTTCTTTTGGAGTGATTGAAAATTACCACATATGATTTGGAAAGGTGTGAAATAAGGGTTTTTTAAAAATCTAGAATATCAGTATTGTTTTTAGTGTTTTACTATGTTTTTAGGGTTTTAGTTTCATTTTTAGGGTTTCATTTTGGTTTCTCATGGTTTGAGAATGGTTTTTATGTTTTAGTTTGTTCTTATAATTTTAGTTTATCTGTAAGGTTTAAATTTCAAAAAATTTACATGTGTAAATAAATTTATTTAAACAAAAACTAAACAATTATATTTTATCACATTTTATTAAGAAAAAAACTTTAGAAAAAAGGTTTAAAAAAATACCTGGGTTAGGCATCATGATGAAAATTCGATTGGTTTCTCTATGCCCATTTTCTAAGCAACTCCAATCCAGGTGAAAATGACATTTCACCTTTTTTTTTCTTTTTTTAATAGTTTTTCCTAAAACTGTGTTGCCCGGTAAACTATCCATTGTAACTTTTCCATTCAGAAACTACTGTCCACATTTGCACCACATATGTACCATGTGGTTCCAAGAAGGACCATGTTGGGTGAGTACCTGTCAATCAGAAACCTTTCACTCAGAACTATTTAGTTGGTCGAAAGTGTGACACAACTTTCATTGAACTTTTACTCGAAAGACTTCCAAACCATCATTAGTTGTAAGATTAATTTCATATTCTTGTATTTTGATTTTTGGAGCTCATCCCCTTGAAGTAGCTTACTATTTTATTTAATTTTTCCTTTATTTCCAACAAATATCCTCTCAACATCAACAAGTGTACATCTCTAATATCGCAATTCAAATTGTAACCACATTAATACGATTCATACCATTACTAATTTATAGGTAGAAGTACAAAATATTTTAGATATGAAGACAAAAATCTTTGTAAAATATTTTTGGCTTCCTATCTACAAGCCATCAATAGGCACATGCATCACCAAGCCATGTCTCATGTGCAACTAGTCCCACTTTCTATGCTAGAACCTTTGAGTTTTTGCCAATGTAATGAGGACATTACTTTACAATAAAGGGTGAATGATCTGAGCACAATTGCACAATGGTTTGACATAACCAATTTGATTTTTAGATCAAATCCAACTAAGTTC
Source organism: Cunninghamia lanceolata (assembly GCA_027924645.1). Taxonomy (NCBI): domain Eukaryota; kingdom Viridiplantae; phylum Streptophyta; class Pinopsida; order Cupressales; family Cupressaceae; genus Cunninghamia; species Cunninghamia lanceolata. The sequence continues at coordinate 1,863,073 of BSBN01000610.1, forward strand.
ATGTACACAATAGACGCAACATAGATGCATTACTCTACATAAAAGGGTGAATGGTCCTTGCATAATTTTGTACAACTTGCACTTCTGGACATTAGTTTAACACCAACACCTTCCATGTTGCAATATTTCCTTACACACATATTTTTGTACCAAGGTACATCACACAAGCATGAAGGATTTTGGTGTAATGGATTTGTTCACATTTGTGCAATCATAGGTTTTGACAACTCTGTGCAACCAAGCACAAAACAACCTACCAACCACATGTACACACTCTTCAATCATGTCATGCAACTTTAGGAGTTTATAATATACCTTTGACAACAACTTTTCAACTCCTTCTCCAACATCTCTATAGCTTTCATAAATTATACATGGCAACACATGCATCTGTACAAATACATGAAATTTGGTTCCAAACATGTCCAACACCTAGCCATGTTTTCTCCACATGGTTGTGCCAACCAACTAGCACCATATAGACCCAACACCTATAATAACCCTAGCCACATGGAAAACACATGATACACACACATGTCAACCTTTTACTTGTAGGCCTAATTGATATCTATTTTATAAGTATAAACCTTGTACATTGTTTAGGCAAAGGGTTTCTAGCTCACAATGTAGAATATGTTCTATTATAGGCCTAGGCATGTTGCCTCACGGAACAACCATTATCATGGATTGCACCTCTCCAAGGAACCTTGGAAAATTAGGTGGATATTTTCCCTACTTGATCATGGAAACTTGCTTTCCTATAAACACCTCTATATTTATATATACATTCACAATATTAATAAAGGACAACATATTCTTCACACCACTTGCATGCTTTGTCATCTCAAGGCCTACCTTTCTTATAAAGCTTCTGCATAACAAATAACAAATGGACTTAAACCTACCTTTATTGGTGTCGCCTCATAACCTTCTTGCTACACAAGGTTGTCCTCCAATTCTCAAACTAGGATTGGATCAGTACACCTACATATTTGCAAATTTTGCATACAATAAAAATCATATACCTAAAAGAAGGCAACAATTAAAAACCCTCATACCTAGAAATTCTACAAATAATGAGCATGTCTAGCCTCAAAAATATAACATTGAAGTCATGAATCAAAATCCTCACACCTAGAACAAGGCATAGATTGTTTCCTAATTCTCTTTTACAAATGAGCCTTATGAAAAATAAAACATCTACAAATAGTGGACATGTATAGGTACACATGCAAATGTTTCCTACACAAGAACCCATACACTATAGATATAATCTAATAATACAAAAAAATCAATATGTGAAGAGATGATGGTAAGCACAAGGTGCAAGATGTTATTACCGACAATCACATCCCCAAGCAAAGCTTAACCATTGGTGTTGCTCCTTCCTTCATTCATGATCTTGATGGCACTTCTTTATTAATCAAGGATCTCCATTGATGGTTCATGGCATGCAAACAACCATGTGAGAAGAATGTGACATTATACAATATAGACGGTGGCAAGAAATAGCATGAAATGATAGAGTGAAAATGAAAGTGAGGGAGAGTATATGATTCTTGGGTTTTGGTCTAAACCTAATTATTTAGAAACCTTTTTTTTTTAATTGGATACTTATTTGAACTTTAGTGTGTACTTGGGAGGTACTATTTTAAATGTTAATATGTGAAGGGGTGATGTGAAGTAGATAGGGGAGAGGATGCACACACCCTAACTTTGTGCACGTCAAGCTTCTAAACGGTACATCAAATTTTCATAAAAATTTCAACATATCTCCATATCTAAGTTAAGAGCTTAAAGCTATTGTTTGGGGTTTCGAGTATCAAAAATGTAGCCTAATTAGCCACATCTTTCTCAAGTTGTCCAAAAACACCCAAAAAAGGGTTAACCTGAAACATGTGCACCAAGGCACCTATTACCAATCGCCTTATGTGTCACCATATGATTGGTTGTGTCTTTGATGTGATATTTGAAATGTATTGTTTACACATGTATATGTGCACATGTATTGGTTCCTTATTAAATTTTTACTAGTATATTATTTCTTAACTATTATTCTTTTCATATATTTAACTAGGGATTTAAGAGCGCAACACCATAGTGACTATTGGGGCACAATTATCTATTGGATCGTTTCCCCTAATTACACAAATACAAAAAGGGGTTCTCCTAATCTTCTTTTGATGGGAGTAGCGTGGAATAATTGGGTCCCTCATCAATAGGTTTCAATTGATCATTCAAAAGGACTACTTAACTACTTAATGACTATAGTCCACTTCCACATTTATTGTTAACCTAGACCCCAATAACTTTAAATAATCAACTCAATAACAAAAACATAATTAAATTTTCATAGAAATGTAACTTTTATCATTTAAAAAATAATTTGAAAAGTATAAAAATTAACCCACAGAATAATTGGATCCACTCCCTATTAAATTGTTATGGTTTGTAAATTACTGAAGAGTCGGGCACAGACACTCAGATTCAAATAACGGGACAATATAAGTTGTAGGTTCATTCCAGCTTGGAGTGCATGAACACCGTCAATTGTATCTGCGAAATCTATCTTAGTAGGAGTTGGCATTGGCTCTTCCATTTTCTTGTTTGGAATAGGCATCTCCCTCTTCATCGTCAATTAGATCTGTGTCTCTCACATACTTCTTCCACAGCCAATGCTGTTTCCATACTTTCTCTGTCATTTCCTCAAGTGGAACATTATTCGTTTCGGGAAGGAGAAACAGTACAAAGATGGTCATGGTTAAAACCCAACCAGCAAAGAAGAAGAAAATCCCATATTTGAAGCGGCAGAGCATCGACAAGAATGCCTGTGCAATAACAAAAGTGAAGACAAGGTTAACGCACACAGTGAGACTCTGTCCTGCAGATCTGGTTTCCAGTGGAAATGTTTCGCTGGGAATCAACCATCCAAGAGGCCCCCATGACCATGCAAACGCTGACACAAATGTGCAAACCATCAACACTATCACAATAGCTGTGCCACGGGAAAGTTCTTCGTCCTGTTTCAACCCTACTCTCAACAGAATTCCAATTATCACCTGCAAGTCCAAACGAATCGTTAAAACTTAGAGCCCAAAACTAAACATAAAGAAACAAACTATTAATGAGAAATCGATCTGTTTTTCACCTGGGAAATAAACATCTGCACCCCGGCTTCAATAAGAAGCATTCTTCGCCCAAGTTTATCAACTGAGAATATTGAAACTACAGTAGCAATAACATTTACTGCGCCAGTGATAACTGAAGAGTAGAGGGAAGCATCATTTTTGAACCCTAATGTCTGAAACAGCACGGGGGCATAGAACATAATGGCGTTTATACCAGTAAACTGTTGAAAGATTTGCAGGCAGATTGTTATGATAATCTGAGGCCTGTTTCTCCGCTTCAGCAAGTTTCTAAATGGATGCTTAACTTGCTGTGCTGTTCGACTGGCCTCCACCAGTTCATTGAATTCTGGATCTACATTGTTGGTTCCTCTGATCTTTCTGAGTACGGCCTTGCCCTCTTGCAGGAATCCTCTTTCAACCAAGCTGTTGGGTGTTTCCACTAGAAATATGGAGCCTACGGTAAGGAGGACTGCAGGAATTCCTGCTAGACCCAGAGAAAGTCTCCACCCCCAGGGCCTGATTTTCTCTGTTCCATAATTTACCAAATTGGCAAACAGAATCCCAATTGTTGTATTTAGCTGGAAGAGAATGTTTAAAGCGCCTCTAATCCTGGTTGGTGCTATCTCCGACAGGAAAAGAGGAACTGCCTGCACCATGAAATTTACCCATTATGTCAAACCTAATCCTTCTAATACTATATTTTAACACTATTTGAAAAAGTAGGAAGATTTTTTTTTTTTTCAGATATTTATTTCAGGATTCAACTGGGAGGTTCTTATGATGCTTCATCTTTGTGAGCATTGCTTAGATGTAATAAATGTTATGTGGACCATTCATTCTCATAAGAGATGGACTGCTCATCAAATATGTGTCCAAAAAATAACTTGAAAAACTACAAATTTGACTCAAAACACTACCAGTTAAATTCTGAAATAAATATCATTAATCAGTATATTGAAAAGGTGAAGCGATCTTCATCTAAAATATTGACTTTTGTTCTTTTGTCTACCTGATTAGCAAATCCGACCCCACATCCCAGCAAAATTCTGCCGAGAATAAGCATGACAAGATTAATGGCTGCTGCATTCAGCACCACCCCCGCTACAAAAAACAAGCCGGCAATAAGCATGGTAGGTCTCCGACCATAATTTTTGGTTGTATACGACGCAAAGAATGTCGCCACAAGACCAGCCAAATACAAAGACGAAGTAAACAGCTGAAGGTTTTCATTGTCATATTTGCAGTATGCATTTTCCTGGGCCTCTTTCTTTTTCAGATACACAACTGGAAAAAATTTCTCCAGGAAGTCATCCATCGACGTAACCCCACCTACATATGAACATAAGAGTAATCAGAGCCAGTATTTATAACCATTGGGGCTTTTTGCATACTATTTTGAATTTACAGAAAAAGAATACAAAATCTCAACAATTTTTCAGTAGCTGAGCCCAAAAGAACAAAGCATCAAAAGACTAGGATATGGTAGCAAATACATACCAGAAATTCCAATGTCATAGCCAAACATCAATCCACCGCTTGCAGCCAAGATACAAGTCATGACAACATAAGGCGTTATTCGACTTTCAAACTCCATTACCTCAGACTTCCCTCGGACTGAAACACCCATTGCAGGAGGCATTTTCACAATATCCTCAAATAAGCTCGGATCTTCGAATCCCTTCAATTTTTAAACGCAGCAGTGTCAAATCTAACAGAGAGATTGGGACCTTGGACTTCCTTGAGTGTTCTTCATGCTCATTTCAAAGTCTCACATAAAATGTTTTATGTAACTTTTTAAGGGTGGTTTTCAAACCATCACAGCTTTTTATAAAGTTGTCATTAATAATTATTTAATGAAGGTATTATTTCCTAATAGGAGTTTTAAAAATATTCTTTATTTATGCCCATTATAATCAAAAGATCATAATATCATTTATTTTCCATCTCCCTTTTAATTTATATAAAGAATTAAACTAACATATCTATATTTAATAAATATATCTAAAGTACGTTGAGAGATATCTTTCTAGAGGCATCTAATGTTAGGATTAATAATTGAAAAATAGGTGCCTAGAGAAGATATATTTTTTAAATATAAATATGCTAGTAGCACCCAGAGAGGCAAGCCTAATTCTAACTATATTATATTTTAAGAATTATTATAACTATATAATATAATATTATAATAAATGTTAGATATATTGTTATAATATATTATATAATAGTTATAATTATATTATATTATATTATATTATATTATAATTATAATTATAATTATATTTATATATTATTTTTTATGGTTCGAATGAAGGTTAGATTTAGAATTATGGTTTTATTTAAGGATTGGGTTAGGATTATGCTTATAAATAGTATTAGATATAACCCTTATTCTAATCATAACCCTAATTCTATTTGTAACCTTAATTTTGATCCTGAGCATAATTCTATCTCTAACCCAAACTATAATTCTAACTCTAAAACTTACCTTAACTCTATCTGTAGTTCTAACCATAGACATAATTCTAACCATAACCTTAATTTTAATTATAATTCTATCTCTACCTCTAAATCTAACTATAACCCTAATTCTAATTGAACCCTAACCTTAAGACAAATTCTATCTATAATCACAGTTCTAATTTCAACTCTAATTCTAACACTAACAATAACCCTAACCCTAACCCTAATTGTAGGCATATCTTCTAATTTGAAACCAAATTGTAACTGTAATCCTAACCCTAACATTAATCCCGATAGTAATTCTAACCCTAACCCTAATTCTACCCCTAGATCTACTTAACCCTAATTCTCTTCCTAACTCCAACCCTAACCCTAACCCTAACTCCAATTCTAACCCTAAACCTAATTCTAACCCTAATTTAATTATAACCCTAACCCTCTCCCTAATAAAACAAACTATAACCCTAATTGTAACCTAAACCCTAACCCTAACCCTAATTGTAGACCTAACTTCTAACTCGAATCTAAATTCTAAAAAAACATATGCCTAACCCTAACCCTAATGCTATCACTAACCCTAAATCTAATTCTAACCCTAACCCTAATTCTAATCCTAATTATGATTATGATTCTATATGTATTTTTCCCTATTTGTAACCCTAATTCTAAGCATAACCTTAACCCTAATTCAATCCCTAACCATAATTCTAACCCTAACACTAACCCTAATCCTAACCCTAACCCTTATTCTAATACTAGCGCTAAGCAAAAGTCAAACGTTGACCCTAATTATATTTGTAAACCTAATTCCAACCCTGATTATAATACTACCCCTAACCCCAACCCTAATTCTAAGTCTAATCCTAATGATCTTTTTTGTTAAAAATATTTACCCTAATTGTACTTCTTTTTTTTGTTGAAAATGAGGATCGAATGGAAGGATGCAAGTACCAGCATGAGTCATGAGAGCTTAACAACTGAACACTCCTGCAATACCAAAACAAAGAAATATGCAAAGTGATAATGAGATGATGAATTAGCTCATATGAACAAGTACATATATAGGCACAAGTCTCCTAAGAAGACATGCAGGAAATAAGAAAGAAAGCTTGAGAATAGTAGTGGCCTAAAGATAGGCATGCATCTACTTAACTCAAGATAAGTGACCCTAGACACCTATTCTAAACATAGACGTGCTAATTAAAGAATTGAGACTTCTAATCCTAACATGTGTCGAAATAGAAAAACACAAAAGCCAAAAGACTAAAAAAAGCCCTATCCTAAGTGAGCTTATTATACACTAACACCCCCCTTAAGCAAAGATTAGGTGAGGAAATGAAGACAGGTCCTGACAACAAGGCCTAATCAGGTACCCATGTACAATGTAATGCAATCTCTCATAAAGCAGAGAAATGGAGAAAACCACATGGGAAAAACTCCCCCCAAAAGAGAGAAAAAAGAAAGTGGAGAGACTAGAAAGCCTCCCTAGGATGATGTTACTAATTGAATGGACCATACCCCAAGAAGATCTCACAAATAAATGAGCTTGCTCTTAGTGAAGGGTTTGGTGAAGATGTTAACAACCTGCTCTGATCACTAGCAAAAGACTAAGTCAATGATCTCTACATGAATAAGCTCTCGAATGAAATGCATATGAATCTCGATGTGCTTTGTCTACTAATGCTGGATTAGATTCCTGCATATCTGAATGGTGCTCTATTTGTCACAATAGATGACTATAGGTTGTCATAATGGAATGCCAAACTCAGTGAGAATGCCCTAAAGCCAAAGAGCCTTAGTATCTACGTTAACAACTCCCTTGTACTCTACCCCTATGGATGATAAAGCAATAGCATTCTACTTTTTACTAGACCAAATCATAGGACCAAAACCAAGTGAGAAACTGTAACTAGAAGTGGACTTGTGATTCTGAGTATCACCAGCCCAATCTGAATCTATGTATCCAACTAAGTTAACCTCAGTGCCATATGTGTAATGAATCCCAAAGCTGAGAGTCCCCTGAAGGTAGTGAAGTATCCTCTTAGTTTCTTTCTTGTGCGAGGCTCTTGCATGAATCTTGAAACCATGCCAATTGCATATGAAATATCTAGCTTGGTATGGGTCAAATAGATGAGATTGCTAACTAGTTATCGATACAAGGTAGCATTGACCAATGGTGTAGCACATTCAGTCTCAAGCTTAACTCCAGATAGAAAAGGAGTAGCAGATGGCTTATAGTCATTCATGTGAAACTGAGCAAGAAGATCGTGAGTGTACATAGGTTGTGCTAAAGTGATCCCTGAGTCTGTCTATGAAATCTCAATGCCAAGTAATGTAGTAAGCCTAAGTCTATCATGTTAAACCTATCTTGAAGATTTATCTTCACTACTTCAATAGTTGATGTAAAGTTCCCAGTGATCAAAAGATCATCAACATAAAGTACCAGTATCAACAATGTTCATCATCATGTCACAAAAGATAAATGTTGGGATCTGAGTGGTACCTAGCGAAACCTGAGGAAAGGAGGAAGGAATCCATCTTCGCATACCAAGCCCGAGGGGCCTATTTTAGGCCATAGAGAGATTTCTTAAAGTCTACATACTAAGGAGGAATCTTGAAGAAACCCTAGTGGTAGTTCCATGTAGATCTCCTCCTCAAGGTCTCCATGAAGAATAGTACTCTTCACATCCATTTGGTGCACTTCCCAACCATATGTTGCGACAATAGCAAGTGTGAGTCATAAGGAAGTCATCTTGGCCACAAGTACAAAGGTCTCTATGTAGTCAATACCAGCTACTTGTGAAAACCCCTTAGCTACCAAATGTGCCTTGTACTTATCAATTGACCCATCTGCTGCATACTTGGTCCAATAGATCCATCTGCATCGAACCATCTTTCTTCCCTTATGAGGAGGTTTCAAATCTCAGGTGTGATTTCTTATTAAGGAATCATATTCCTCATTCATAGAATCATCCCACTCATGTATGCTTGAAGCCTCTCTAAAGTTCTATGGATCAGAGGCTGAGGCAAAGTAAGAATTTGGCCCACTTTGATAATCTAACCATGTATGTCTTCCATATGCTGGATTCTCTACCCATCTCCCTACACTCTGAAGTGTCTTCCTTGCCCAAAGGGGTTATGATGTGGGTGAATTGGGTGCTAATAGATCAACCTCCAAAGAAAGCCCATAAGAAGATGAGGATGAAACCCCATCATGGTCCTCACTATTAGAACTAGAAAAAGGAATCTCTATCTTAGGAATCGGTTGTGGATGGTCTGAATCGTCAGAAGATGTCTCATCAAATTCAAATGAGTCCATGAAGGAAAGAGTAATGTCAAGTGAAGAGTTAGTGGGACTTTCCTAGAAATTAACATTCCTCTCCATGAATAGCTCATGTGTGGTCGTATGTACGAGACAATAACCTTTCACACCTTTTGGATGCCCTACAAAGATGCAAGGTTTGAAATGAGGTTCCATTACCTTGTGATTCTGAGAAGGTATTCATGTCATAGCTGGGGATCTGAAGACCCTGAAGTGCTCAACTAAAGGTTTCCTTCCTTTCCAAGCTTCAAAGGGTGTGATACCCTTCAAGGCTTAGTGAGGAACTCTATTCTAAATATAACATGCACAGTTGATTGATTTTGCCCAATACTTTGGTGTAAGTTTCTTGGAGTGTATCATGTAATTTTCCATCTCCTTCAAGGTTTTTTTCTTACGTTCTACAACTCCATTATGCTAAGGAGTATAAGGAACTATACATTGCAAGTTTATTCCCTTTGTTGTGCAAAACTTCTCAAACCTATTATTAACATACTCTCTTCCATTATATGTTCAAAGAACCTTGATGACCTTCCCTGATTGTTTCTCAACAAGAGCCTTGAAATATTGAAAGTGGTCAAAGATTTTAGACTTATACTGAAGGAAGTAGACCCATGTGTACCTAGAGAAGTCATTTATGAAGGTGAGCACATATCTAGCCTTGGTGAAAGATGGATGAGGAAAAGCCCCAATTACATCGCTATGAACAAGCTCCAAGATCTGTGTCACTCTCCATGATTTGCCTTTGTCAAATATTTCTTCAGGATGCTTCCCAAGGGCACATCCCTGATAAATACCCTTAGAGAATCTGACTCTATGTAATCCTATAATCATATCATGTTGTCTAAGCTGATCAAGATAGTGGTAGTTGAGATGGCCAAATCACTCATGTCATAGTTTGCTAACCCCATCTAAATGAGTAAGCAATGCGGTGGGAGAAACATCAAGGGGAAAATGTGATAAGGTATACAACATGGCTTGGTGATCTACCCTTCCCATTGCTACTAAGCTGTTGTACAACTCTCTGATCTTAACTAAATCTGGCATAAACTATACTCCCATGCCCTTTCCTATGTGAGTGATCAGTACAAAGATAGGAGATTAGTTGAAAGTGAAGGTACATTGAGAACATTAGTGAATGTCCTGAGGCTCAACTTCAACAGACCTTCTCTCAACAACTATTGTTGGAGTGTCATCACCTAGGGTAATGGTGGACATGTTGTGGGGTTCTAAGGAAGTGAACTCAACCTATGAAGAACCCATATGGTGCGAGGCACCAAAGTCAATGATCAATAAAGATGGTGAAGATGCAACTATAGAAAAAGCCTTGCCCTTGAATTTCTCTTTACCTTTTGACTTAGAAGTTTCTTGGGTTGATGAGGACACTTTCAAAGATTCAAGTACACCTATTTTGTTCTTCTCTAGGAGATGAGTGAGGTGATCAACCTTCTTCATACATGCATGCTCATCATGCCCTATCTTCTTATAGTAGGTGCACTTTACTTTGTCCTTTTTAGGTTGCCCTTGTTTGGATGAAGTTTCTGTGTGACTTTTAGAGGTCTTTGGTTTCTATTCTTTCTTTGTCTTATGATCCTTATGAGTGTTCTATTTCTTTCCTTTGATGTTTGAAGCCTGTTGTTGTTTACCATTTCCAGCTATTAGGGCTTGAGGTTTTGACAACTTCACAATGCCCATGTGGATTAACTTGTCTTGCTCTTTGGTTAAGTTGGTAGTGAAGTCATCTAGAGATGGAATTTTCCAAGTGGTTCTAAGAGCTCACTTGGTGGAATAGAATGTAGACACAAATACAGAGTATTCAAGACCTAGTTTAGAGAGAATTCAGAGAACTAGTTGGTCATCTTTTTTATCAATTCCACATTCTTTTAACTACAACCTGATAGATTTAAACTTGGTGAAAAAGTTTTCTAATGTGTTAAATTTGCTTAGACTCAGACTAATTAACTCATTTTCTAGTTCATGAGCTCTCATCTCATCTACCTTCCCAAAGAGCTTCTCGAGGGTGAGCCATACCTCATTGGGAGTTGACAAAGATTCTACATGAAAGAGGAGCTCTAGAGAGATACTGAGACATAAACAACTGAAGGCCTGATCTTACTTGTTAAACCATTTAACTTTAGTGTCGTCATCAGATGGTTCCATTTCATTGCCCATTGTAACCCTGTATAACCCTTTGTTCTTTAACATGAGCTAAATTTTATATTTCCAATCATGATAAGTAAATGGGGTTAATGGAGAAATAGATTGATTAGACTCCATGTTGGAAATAATGCGTAAAAGGAGACAATACAACTCAATAAGATGCCCTATGATTATTTTGAATATCCCCCCAGTTTTGGCACTTTATAAGTAGTGTGTGGGCAAGAATTGAGTATTACATGATTTAAATGCACTTTTAGTTTAATTTACAAAAAATTACTTGGACAAAATAAACTTTACAAGTGGTAGCACTTTTAATTTTGCAAAAATAAATCTTTTTAAATTAAATTTAAATATAGCTTTCTTAGATAAAAAAAGCCCTAAATTAAAAAAGCACAAATCTGGGTGAATGAGGTAGAAAATGTGCCTTAATTGGGTGAAATCTATAAGGGAGAGTAAAAAAAACTAGGCAAAAAGGTTTATTTGTTGTGTGTAGGGGTGATTTGTTGTTTGGAGGGTTGATTTGGCCGCTTAAAAAACTTCTATGAGCAGATGCAAGGAAGCATTTGGTTTTGTTGATGCCTTTGGTTATTTTAAGAGAGCTTGTGGCCTTTACTGAGGCCCACATCCTTTGTTGAGGCCCATGGCCCTTCAAAATAGGGGCACGACCCTTCTAAACTACAAAATACCAGTTAAAAAAATGCCTTCAAATAACTTGCAATGCAGGGTTGTTGCCTCAATAAACAATAACAGTTGCAAAGGTCTACCATGAGCTAGGTGGGGTAGTCTAAGGATCTGATCATGTCCAAGGGTCCTTAGTGCATAGGCAGGGGTCGTGAGAGAGCACAGTAGCGGTAGGGGGAAAGCCCTATGACTGGCCCATGCAGGGAGAAACCCCTGTAGGTGTTGCCTCACCTTCAATGTACCTTCCATGGCTCAAACTCACCTTCAATCTACCTTGGATCATCCCTTCAATTTGAACTTTGAAACTCACAAATTTGAATGCTATGCTCAAAAAACTTGATAATATAAATTACCAAATTGGCAACCTTACCAAACTTGCTCTGATACCATGTCAGAAACTAGGATCGAATGGAAGGATGCGAGTACCAACGTGAGTCACAAGAGATTAACAATCATACACTCCTTCAATACCAAAACAATGGAATATGCAAAGAAATAATGAGCATCTGATGCATTAGCTCACATGAACAAGTACATATAGGCACAAGTCTCCTAAGAATAGACGTGCCAGAAATAGGAAAACAAGATTGAGAATAGTAGTGGCCTAAAGATAGGCATGCAACTACTTAACTCAAGATAAGTGACCCTAGACACCTGTTCTAAACACAAACGTACTAATTAAAGCACTAAGGCTCCTAATCCTGGCATGTGGTGAAATAGACAAGCACAAAAGCCAAAAGACTAAAAATAGCCCTATCCTAAGTAAGCTTAATATACACTAACAATTTTAATCGTAGCCCTTACTCTAATTCTATCCTCACCCTAATTCTAACCCTAATCCTAATTATAACTCTAACCCTAAACCTAATTCTAATTCTAACCCTAACCCTAATTCTTAATCTAACCCTAATCCTGATTCTAACACTAATTCTCACCATATATTATTTCTATTTCTTATTCTAATTCTAACCAATTGTAGACACTAAAAATTGTCTAGGTCATGTTTACACATGACCTTGTATGTCTTTGCCCTAGGTCCTAGTTACACAACACATTATCGACATGAACTTGTATATGTCCCCTAGGTCCTAGTTCATCCTAGTTCATCTAACCTCATTCCACTTAATCCCATTTATCCCTAGGTCCTAATTCATCCCATCTTAATCATCTTACTGATTAATTAAATAAACCCACTTTATTTAATTAATCCCACTTGATCACATTCCAATTAACTAAATAAATCCCATTTGTTGAGTGTCTCACATAATTCAAATTAAAAATTTGAGTTATTCTCTCACCTCTCATCACATTACGACACATGTCGCATGTCTCCATCATCCACTTAATGCCATCACATGTCAAACTAATTCAAATATAATATTTGAATTAGATTCCTTTTATTCTCCATCACACACTTATCATGTGACTACAATCCCTCTTTGAGTGGGAAATCCTAATCCAACCCTAATCGATCTTGACCATCCATATCTTTCAACATAACTCTCAATCACAACTGTCCATTCAAATTTGCCTTTTTCTATAAAGGTAGCCTCTCTTGAGCCATTTGAAATGAATCTTCTTCTAGCATCCTTAATCTGCCAAATTTTCCTCTCAATCCATAATCCATATATTTTGCATCTATCATCATCCATCCATTCATCTATCAATCTCCAAATCATTGTTATGCTGTAGAATTGAGCAATCAACAATCATCTTTTTGGGTAAAGATAGAATATTCATGGGTGTGACATTCTCAACCCTATCAATGGATCGTGAGTCACTATGAGGTTTGCATTTATTATCATTTTCCTTCATGTCAATTTTCCATGATTTCATCATAAACCCATCATAAACCCAAAAACCCCATCATATTCCTAAAACATACATTGCCATTACACCTCCATCATCCTACAAATGACAAAAGCATGTGACCATACACTTGCCACCATCCAATTTTCCTCCACTTCTTCCAACTCCTAATATCCCTCCATCCACTTTGCTACCATTGCTACCAACACCCCCTTACCCAATCATTCATAAATACCCTAAATATCCTAATCATGACCAACAAATGCACGCATTGTATAAACAAGAAGCTTTCACTCATTTCATCTGTCACATGGGATTCAAAAATAAATATTTGGCTGCCTCCATTCAAAAAGCCACAAATCCTAAGGGTCCTAATGCCTAAGGAAATCAATCCAAAAATTCAAAGCAAGGTACATTAAAAAATCCATCCAAACCCATACCCCCAAAAGCAAAGTCAAAAAGCAAAATGGTATGGGTACCCAAGAAAAAATCAAGCAAATCAAATGAGGCATCCACCTCTCAAAAATCCCAACCATCCCCTCCCATTCAAAAATGTCATTCCATTCTATTGTTTCAAATTCCTCCATCCCACATGCAAAGCAAAAATAATAAAAATAATAAGTCTATGTGGGTCCCTAAATACTTACGTCATCCATCCACAAAGCAAACATCGCCATTTCTTCCTACACCTCCATCCACTCAAAAGCTTCCATGTTTATCACGGTGTGTGCAACCATTGGTCATGATTCCTTTCCATACTTCCATCACTCCATCATTCACTCATTATCCTACATATCTCCCCCATCACCTTCCTATGGTCTATTGGTATTTTCTCTCCAGATTAATAGAGGATTTGCCAGTTCCAATGCACAGGCAAATCCGGCCAACATATATAGGAGGTTGCATGAGCTGCCTCCCCTTCACTTCTGGTTCTGCCGCACCAAGGGAGCTATCCCTATAGCTTAAGATTTAACACTTTGACTCACCCAATGACATGAAGATTTAGCTTTACAATGACAAGCAGAATACTCTCATTTTTGGACCAAGATTTCAATGATAGATCACAAGGTTGGCAACTTTCTTGGACATATCTGATTGGTTAGGGATGAAAGTATGCTAGGGTTCTAATCCTACTCCTACAACTAACAGGTTGGAATATAGAATGATTTGAATTAATGTTTTAGATGCAAGACAAGTGGTTTTGGATCATAACTACTACACAAGAAATAGACCGGTGCCTATCTTTGGGCAAGGAGTCAACTAGACGTATACAAGAGAATGGCTTGCAACTGGCATTCAAGTTTCAAGGGGTTAGGACTGGTATTTACCTTACAAACACCACCCAAGGATAAGTATTTAACTGTCTTTACTTACATACATCCCAGCTGACATACAATCTTCTCCATACTCAACCTAAAACAATTTAATCCACTCCTTGAATGGAAGTTAAAGATTAAGCATGTGATACAGAAATCTATACCCTAGAATTTGAGAAACCCTTAGCAACCAGATTCAAAAGAAGCGAATGCATACAACACATGGAGACAGACAGATAAACACATGCAATAATGCATTTTTCATATAAAATGACAAGAAACTGAACATATGCAAGGTGCACTCAAATGCAACTCATAAACTCCAACAGAGATAAAACAACCAAGAAAATGCTCCTGTCTTTCGTTATTTTTCCCCCAAAAATGCCCAAGTCTTCAATAACCACAAATGAGTAACACAATTTGCCTTTTATAGCAAGACTGTGTACTCAGCAATAACTACATGGCATTTCAAAATTCGTACCAAATACATCTCACCACAGAATGGCACCCAAAACATTCAATGTCCAAGTAGAACAAGAAGGAAAAACAGGTGAGTTCGGGAGATGTGCAACCGCCTGAAGATTTTCCATTAAAAATGGTGGTTGGCCCATCAATCATCGACCCATGCCTCTACAAATTCTACCATTATGACCAACCTACCTGCGGCCCTTGGTAATGCCACAGCTACGTGTTTAAGAAATTTTCCCACTTGAAAATAGCTGCAAATACAAAGAAATCGCCCCCCGCTAAACACTTGAATCATGGCCGTCGATTTCCCTTCCTATCACTGAGATCCATGGCCTCAAACCGCGCTAAAAAGTCACTAGCCAATTAGAACGTGCCACATAGGCACCCTTTTGCTATCGCTGACTTTTCCACCATCTATTTTGCCTTGTTTGCCTTTTGCCATTTTTGCCCATTTTGCCTTTAAAACCCTTGTATATGTGAAAGCATATGCATATACATACAACTGCCTGCACACAAAGCACAGACCCCAAATCTTTTGAAACAAATTGAAAATACTTTAAAATCTAGCTTGTATCTTCATTCTTTGGTATATCAGCATATACAAATGCCATATACATACAAGCCGCGGACGCCAAATACTTATAGAACAAATTGCAATCACCAGCGGTTCTAGCTTGCATCCTAATCTTTGCACCTTTGCTTTGTACATTGCACATACAAACGCAATAGACAACCCACAAATTTCAAAACTTTATATAGCAGATTGGAAACATTTTGAAATCCGGCTTGTATCTAACTCCCTTTGTATATCAGCATACATACAATGCACTTGACATACAAGCTGCGGATCTCAAACATTATGAAGCTTTCTAAAAATACCATCGGGTTCGGCTTGTATATCGCCACTGTATGTTCGCCTTGTATATTGCATATACAATGCAAACATACAAGCAAAAACATACATCCACCAGACCTTTGCCTTTATCAACTACATTGCATACCTATCCAGGTCTGGCCAATGCATATTAGGAATGCATGTTCCTTTGTATGTGCAAACATACAAATGCACCTGTATATGCAATTGGTGGGCCCCGTTGATTGTATCTTTTTCCCTTGCACATTTTCTTTGCATGCGCCCGATGTACATTCTACTTTGTGTGCTCTAATTGTATGTCGAACACATACAATCTCCTTTGTATCTTTGCGGTATACATTGTCCTTTGCATATTTCTCTTATATGCTGCCAATGCATCTTTTCCTTTGCATGTTTCCATTGTATCCACCTATTGCATGTCTAAACATACAACACAAATATACATGCAAACCCTCACATACAAGCAGGGAATATTCTCAAAATCTGCGACATTCAAGGAACCATTTTTGCACCTTTTGGAGCTGATTGAACATACAAACCGTCTTGCATTTCGCATGTACATTTGAACCTACATGTATATACAAATGGCCTTGTATATACAAAGACACATGCATATAACTATTTTTAGCATTTTTCAACTGCAAAGGCCGAAAGACTTAGAATTTTTTGGATTTTCATGAAAGTGCCTGCGAATTCAAATGCTCAAAATCTAAACTTGTAGAAGGCACCAACATTGGCTTTGTTTGGGGACGCATGCCTCTTGCAGGCATGGCGAGAACTTCAGATCTCTAGGATGCAGACTAGTCCCTATATCCATTGGGCACAGAGTCAAACACTGCACCAATCTGCATCATAAATCATATTTTTTTGAAATATACTTGGTGGCCCAGGGCCACCAAAAAGGAAAAACCAAAATTTTCCTTTGTCAAATACTTTGTTTTCATCTGAATTCACTAGATCAAGCCTGAAGATATTGCCATGATTTGCCCACAAACAAACCCTATCACTTGCATATTCAAACATCTCATTAAGCTTGCCCCCGTCAACCTTATGCAAGCAACCTTCAGCATTAGGAAACATGTGAATGTGATATTTATCAAACAATGCACCTTCATATGAAATATAACACATATTATCATCTATATTAGCAATATGCATTGTATGATGGTCTCCCAGTTGGACTGAAAACTGAAAACACTCATAGTCCACCATATAGCTATGATCATTAGGTCTCATTCTATCATAAGCTGGCATATCAAAGAAGAAGCTTTCACATTCATATTTGTGCACCTCATGCAAACAATCATAAGCTACACCAAACTAGAAAGGATCAGATTTAGGCACCTCTCTGCAATAACCTTCATGGTATATGTTGGTTTCTCTTTCATCAGGATGAAAATCAGAATCTATATCAATAACAATGCTTGGATTATCACCATACTCAAATAGATCCTCATCATTATATGTATAAAAAAAATTGATCCAAGTGTTTTAGCTTCTTTATAGTATGCCATTGGTTCATGGGCAGTTAAACATGCATCTTCATTACCGATGAATTCCTTGTGTGGAGGAGTATCAGCCTGTGTGTCATAAACAAAACTATCATTAAATAAAGAACAATCATGTCCATGTGTCTGAGTAAAAGGCAATGATTCAAACATGGAATTGCTCCGTTGTTTGCTTATTTCTTCTCTATCTTAAGCACAATATTCACAATCATCTCCACAAACCCACTCAAACAAGTGTTCATTGTTGTCCATAACCACATCATTGTTTTTAGAACCAGATACCTCAACATTGAAATGGGAGTCATCAATGATCCTTTCATTGGCATCATTCACTGGTGAACAATCCAGTTGAGCATTGTTACCATCACTATGTTCTAACATAGCATTCTCAACTCTTATAATTTCATTTTCACATTTACCTCCAGATGATGTCATGATTACTTGGTCATTTGCAGCCATACAACTGTTATTCACACCAAATCCTGTGGACAGGGAATTCTGCATGTGCACATCCCTCATTTTTTCTGTATTTTCTAAAAACTTGTATGCCGTCTGCACACTTGTTATCTTGAATTCCCTCAACAATGCACTAGAGCCCTAAGCTTCAAAATATATGCCAATGCAGGCTGGAGTATCAGGTTTGAAGTCTTCAAGGATTTGTGAAAGGGCTACTGCAAATCTATGACTGAAATCAATAGCGGGCTCTTCATCTTCTCTTCTAATTGCCATTAATTTTGCAACAAGATCAGCAGGTTCTCTTGCAAATTCTTTTTTGAAAGAGTCAACAAGTTCATCCCAATAAGCAAAGGATCTCTTTGGAAAGCTCAAATACCAATCTCCAGCTCTAGCACCAAAGGATATAACAAAAAACCTCATCCACATATCCTCATCTCTAAATGAGTGTTTCTCCATGAAGGTGTGAAAGTTTTGGATATGTGCACCCCCATCACACACACTGTGTCCACTAGATCTAGGCATCTGATTGTAAATCTGAGTAGGCATTCTTTCAACTTCATAGTCAACCCATGACAAATCTAGTTGGTCATACAAAGGATCAAAAGAGTTGACAAGAGGTTTAGCATTTTGGCTGGTAGACACAACAGGGTTACTATTTAATTGAGCCTGCCTAGCCTCTAAGGATATCAACCTATTCTTTATCTCTTCAATTTTTTTACACAACATTTCATCCCCCTCTTGGTTGAGTATGGGTGAAAACATATTTAGATTCATATAAATCCCACTTTCAGACATCTTATATCTACTTAAGACCTGAGGCTTCCCCTTGGCATTTAACTTATGCAATAAAACAAATAAAAGTGGGAAGAACTAGGTACCTTTTCTCATCCAAATGCTGAAGTCATGAACAGAATATTTTTAAATCATAGCAACACACATCATCCTTTCATGTGCACCGAGAACTTTTTTGCAGAGTCACCACCTCTCCAAAGAGGATAAAATTTTCAAACAACTGAAAGCTCATCATAGAACAAATATTTTTTTGAGTTCATTCCACCAGCAGAGCACCATTATTAACATGAAAGATCCAGATATTCAACTCCCCAGCAGAGTCACCATTTTGTTGGTGACTCGAATGGATAAAAATTCACTCTTTTAATTCAACATCCCTAGCAGAGTTGCCATTTTGTTGGTATATTCTCTCCAGATCGGCAGAGGATTTGCCAGTTTCAATGGATAGGCAGATCTAACCAACATATACAGGAGGTTGCATGAGCTGCCTCCCCTTCACTTCTAGTTCTGCCGCACCAAGGGGGGTATCCCTATAGCTTAAGATTTAACACTTTGACTCACCCAATGACATGAAGATTTAGCTCTACAATGACAGGCAGAATACTCTCATTTTTGGACCAAGATCTCAATGATAGATCACAAGCTTGCCAACTTTCTTGGACATATCTGACTCGTTAGGGATGAGAGTATGCAGGGGTTTTAATCCTACTCCTACAACTAACAGGTTGGAATATAGAATGATTTGAATTAATGTTTTGGATGCAAGACAAAGGGTTTTGGATCATAACTACTACACAAGAAATAGACCGGTGCCTATCTCTGGGCAAGGAGTCAACTAGACGTATACAAGAGAATGGCTTGCAACTGGCATTCAAGTTTCAAGGGGTTAGGACTGGTATTTGCCTTACAAACACCACCCAAGGATAAGTATTTAACTGTCTCTACTTACATACATCCCAGCTGACATACAATCTTCTCCATACTCAACCTAAAATAATTTAATCCACTCCTTGAATGGAAGTTAAAGATTAAGCATGTGATACAAAAATTTATACCCTAGAATATGAGAAACCCTTAGCAACTAGATTCAAAAGAAGTGAATGCATACAAGACATGGAGACAGATAGATAAACACATGCAATAATGCATTTTTCATATAAAATGACAAGAAATTGAACATATATGCAAGGTGCACTCAAATGCAACTCATAAACTCCAACAGAGATAAAACAGCCAAGAAAATGCTCTGTCTTTCGTTATTTTCCCCCAAAAATGCCCAAGTCTTCAACAACCACAAATGAGTAACACAGTTTGCCTTTTATAGCAAGACTGTGTACTCAGCAATAACTACATGGCATTTCAAAATTCCTACCAAATACAGTGTACCACAGAATGGTGCCCAAAACATTCAATGTCTAGTTAGAACATGAAGGAAAAACAGGTGAGTTCGAGAGATGTACAGCCACCTGAAGATTTTCCATTAAAAATGGTGGTTGGCCTATTAATCATCGACCCTGCCTCTGTAAATTCTGCCATTATGACCAACCTACCCGTGGCCCTTGGTAATGCCACAGCTGCGTGCTTAAGAAATTTTCCTACTTGAAAACAGCTACAAATACAAAAAAATCACCCCCCGTTGAACACTTGAATCATGGCCGTCGATTTCCCTTCCTATCGGTGAGATCCATGGCCTCAAACCCCATTGAAAAGTCACCAGCCAATTAGAACATGCCACGTAGGCACCCTTTTGCTATCGCTGACTTTTTCACCATCTATTTTGCCTTGTTCGCCTTTTGCCATTTTTGCCCATTTTGCCTTTAAAACCCTTGTATATGCGAAAGCATATGCATATACATACAACTGCCTGCACACAAAGCGTGGACCCCAAATTTTATGAAACAGATTGAAAATACTTTGAAATCCAGCTTGTATCTTCATTCTTTTGTATATCGGCATATACAAACGCCATATACATACAAGCCGCAGACGCCAAATACTTAAAGAACAAATTGCAATCGCCAGCAGGTCCAGCTTGCATCCTAATCTTTGCACCTTCGCTTTGTACATTGCACATACAAATGCAATAGACAACCCATAGATTTCAAAACTTTATAAAGCATATTGGAAACATTTTGAAATCTGGCTTGTATCTAACTCCCTTTGTATATTGGCATACATACAATGCACTTGACATACAAGCTGTGGATCTCAAACATTATGAAGCATTCTAAAAATACCATCAGGTTCGGCTTGTATATCACCACTGTATGTTCACCTTGTATATCACATATACAATGCAAACATACAAGCAAAAACATACATCCACTGGACCTTTGCCTTTATCAACTACATTGCATACCTATTCAGGTCTGCCCAATGCATATTAGGAATGCATGTTCCTTTGTATGTGTGAATATACAAATGCACCTATATATGCAACTGGTGGGCCCCACTAATTGTATCTTTTTCCCTTGCACATTTTCTTTGCATGCGCCCGATGTACATTCCACTTTGTTTGCTTACATTGTATGTCGAACACATACAATCTCCTTTGTATCTTTGCGGTATACATTGTCCCTTGCATATTTCACTTGTATGCCACCAATGCATCTTTTCCTTTGCATGTTTCCATTGTATCCACCAGTTGCACATCTAAACATACAACACAAATATACATGCAAACCCTCACATACAAGCAGGGAATATTCCCAAAATCTGCGACATTCAAGCAACCATTTTTGCACTTTTTGAAGCCAATTGAACATACAAACCGTCTTGCATGTCGCATATACATTTGAACCTGCATGTATATACAAATGGCCTTGTATATACAAAGACACATGCATATAACTGTTTTTAGCATTTTTCAATTGCAAAGGCCGAAAGACTTAGAATTTTTTGGATTTTCATGAAAGTGCCTATGAATTCAAATGCTCAAAATCTAAACTTGTAGCAGGCACCAACATGGTCCATGCTTTTGCATAAGTCTATTATAATCCACATCATAATCCACTTTCAGCCCTACATAATCCACTTTCGTCTCTCCATAATCCACTATCTACCTTATCCATCTCACTTTCACGCAATCACCCTATGAACATCTTGAGCATAATGACTTGACATGGTCCATTTGTGATGACATCCTTCTCTAATGGGACTATAACATTACATGGAACTAGACATTTGAGTCCCACCCATCCATATCCCCCCCCCCCCAAAAAAAAAAAGTCAAAAAAATAAAAATAAAAAAGTAATGAGAAATCCCTTCATCCAACGGTGATAACATGGTAAACAGGTACCTTGGATAAGTACCATGATGAAAACCTAGCAAATAGGTGTCATGTGTAGGTTGATCTTCTATGTCACTTACACTTAGGGGCACCTTGTCTCATCCAAACTATCTATCCCATTATATCATTTTCCATCTTATCATGTCCTACACTATCATACCATTTTCATACCATTTCCATATACATACCTATCACATTGCATCCATTCATCTTCCCTTCCTCTTTTGATCTTGACAAAGATTGGGGGCAATTGTTGACAAGTGTTTTGGATATCCTTTGATATACCTCAGCCTTTCCAAACAATCCTATCATTATCCACCTATCCTAAGCTTTGTCATGTATAATCCATCATGTCATCCTTTTGTCATAAACTTTGTCATGTAAAATCCTAAGACTACCACCTAGAATGGGGCATGTTATTCCTATGTGACATAGCCTTTGGAGATCACATCCTAGTTCCATTATGAGGCCTACATCTATCCACTATAGCCTATCCTTGTATCCATCCATTTATCATGAGCTTCCCCTTCCATAGCCTATCCTTGTATCTATCCATTTATCATGAGCTTCCCCTTTCATGATTCTCCCATCCACTATAGCCCATCCTTTTATCCATCCATATATGATGCACCTTTCATTACATTTACTATCACCCATCCTTATATCCATTCATCCACTCCCTCGTCTATTCTTGCACCTAGATTTGGTTTTTTCCCCTTGTCATTGGTATCAAGCACGAAGGCTACCCAAATTGTAAATATAATGCCATCCCAAAACATTCCGAAAACACAAAAAAAAATTAAATATCCCAAAAATACAAAAAAAATAAATATCCCAAAAATACAAAAAAAATCAAATATTCCAAAAATACAAAAAAAAAATCAAAACATGTCAAAAATCCAAAAAAAATCAAAACATCCAAAAATCCAAAAAAATCAAAATAATTTCAAAACACAAAAAAATCAAATATTCCACAAAAGAATCCAAGCAATAAGATCAATCATTATCAAATAATCCACCACATCAAATCCATAACAACAAATCCAATCATCATCAAATCAAGCCAATCTATCAATCAATCAAAATCAAATCAAATCAAATCCCAAATCATCAAACATCCAATCAATCTCAATCAACCCATAATCATATCAATTCATCACTCAACGTTCATCATCACCATCAATAAAACACAAATCAGAACTACATCTCATTTCCATCATTACGTGCCTTGATCCCATGGATATAGGGTATGTAGGCAGTCTGGAATATGAAGGAAGTGCCCAGATTTAGGCACAAGGTGATATTCCATCTCTCACCTTTTTTCTATGATCTATCTTCATCACTTCATCAATCAATTCTTCAATCACTTCATCAAATCAATCTCCATCAAATCCACTCTTCCATTCATCCTAATCAAATCAATCCAAGCAATGATCCAAATGCAAGTCATCATTAATCCATACCAATCAAGTTAATCAATCTTGTCAAATTATCTAGTTTTAATCAATGGTCTTGATCCTAATCTTGTTGTAAGCCAAACCAAATCAATCAAAACATCATCATCATCAATGGAATATATCGTTCCCGCATCCTTGTGTTGATCTAGGGATATATCGTTCCCCATAATGACAACACTATAATCAATCAATCATTGGTTTATAGCTTGACAGGGGCAATACCTTGTTTATTTTTGTATCATTTGTACATGATTGCTTAATGGCTTGTGTGTGTTATCATTTTATCTTGCATTTGTATTACATCCGTATCCAACCCAACTAATATTCATATCTTGTATCTAGACAAGGTTGTATTATGTTGGGGCATGAGACACATCGTCACCTTGGTCCTTATACCTTGGTGCATAACGTCTCGTGCTATATCAAACATCATGGTTGCTCATTTTCATTGTAGCATAACGCATCCATCCCTTCTTCTATCCATTCCTTTATCTTTTGCCAATCCCTTTCATTTTAAGAGTCTACATGTGTTTGTCCAACCCGCCTATCCTCTCGATGGGGCATCATCATCCTATCCTTTCCTCTATATGTTTCCTTAACTTCTTTGAAATGATGTTAAACTCAACTTAAATCTTATCATCTCACAACATCATCTCAAAGAGGGGCAAATGTAGACACTGAAAATTGTCTAGGTCTTGTTTACACATGACCTTGTATGTCTTTGCCCTAGATCCTAGTTATATAACACATTGTCAACATGAACTTGTATATGTCCCCTAAGTCCTAGTTCATCCTAGTTCATCTAACCTCATTCCACTTAATCCCATTTATCCCTAGGTCCTAGTTCATCCCATCTTAATCATCTTCCTAATTAATTAAATAAACCCACTTTATTTAATTAATCCCACTTGATCACATTCTAATTAACTAAATAAATCCTATTTGTTTAGTTAATAATCCCCCTTCACATGTCTCACATAATTCAAATTAAAAATTTGAATTATTCCCTCACCTTTCATCACATTGCGACACATGTCACATGTCTGCATCATCCACTTAAATCATTCACATGCAAAACTAATTCAAATATAATATTTGAATTAGATTCCCTTTATTCTCCATCGCACACTTGTCATGTGACTACAATCCCTCTTTGAGTGGGAAACCCTAATCCAACCCTAATCGATCTTGACTGTCCATATCTTTCAACATAACTCTCAATCACAACCGTCCATTTGAATTTGCATTTGTTTTATAAAGGTAGCCTCTCTTGAGCCATTTAAAATGAATCTTCTTCTAGCATCCTTACTCTGCCAAATTTTCCTCTCAATCCATAATCCATCTATTTTGCATCTATCATCATCCATCCATTCATCTATCAATCTCCATATCATTGTTATGTTGTAGAATCGAGCAATCAACAGTCATCTTTTTGGGTAAAGCTAGAATGTTCATGGGTGTGACATTCTCAACCCTATCAATGGATCGTGAGTCGCTATGAGGTTTGCATCCATTTGATTTACATTTTTTATTATTTTCCTTCATGTTAATTTTCCATTATTTCACCAATGTTACCTTAACCCTAATTTTATCATATCCCTTACTATAATTCTATCCTCACCCTAACCCTAACCATAGTTTTGACACTAATTCTCACCCTATTTCTAATTGTAACCCTAATTCTAATTCTAACCCTAATTATAATCCTAACCCTAATTCTAACATTAACCATAATAATAGTCATAACCCTAATTCTTACCCTAACCCTAATCCTAAATTTAACCCTAACTAAATTA
This sequence comes from Cunninghamia lanceolata, assembly GCA_027924645.1. Classification (NCBI taxonomy): domain Eukaryota; kingdom Viridiplantae; phylum Streptophyta; class Pinopsida; order Cupressales; family Cupressaceae; genus Cunninghamia; species Cunninghamia lanceolata. Next base: position 1,888,587 of record BSBN01000610.1, read on the forward strand.
TTGTAATTCTATCCCTAACTCTAAGTCTATTGGTAACTCTAACTCTATCCCTAACCTTAATTGTAAGTCTAATTCTTACCCTAATTATAATAGTAATCCTAATTCTAACTCTAACCCAAACCCTAACCCCAATTCTAATTGTAACCCTAACCTAACCCTAATTATAACACTAACCCTAACCTTATTTCTAACTCTAATTTTAGCCCTAACCCTAATTCTTTGCCAAACCCTAACCTTAATTCTAATTATAAACCTAACCCTAACCTATAACCATAACACTAACTCTAATTGTTACCATAACCCTAACTCTAACCTTAACCCTAATTCTCACCTTAACCCTAACCATTCCCCTAAAACTAATTCTAATAGTAACACTAATCCTAATTGTAACCCTCACCATAACCTTGATTCTAACTATAAATTTAATTCTAACACTGACTCAAACCCTAACCCTAACCCTAACCTTAGTTCTAACCGTAACCCTAATTCTCACCCTAAACCTACTTTTGACCCTAATTTTCATTCTAATTCTCACCCTATTTTTAATTGTAACCCTAAAAATAGGTCTAATTTTAACCCTAACCCTAACTCTAACCTAACCCTAACCATAATTCAAACCCTAACCCTAACCTTAATACTAACCTAAACCCTAACTGTAACCTCAACCCTAACCCTAATTCTAAAATTAACCCTAATTATAGTTGTAACCCTAATTCTAACCCTAACCCTAATTCTAATCCTAACCCTAACACTAATTCTAACCCTAACTCTAATTCTAATCCTAACCCTAACCCTAATTCTAACATTAACCCTAATTATAGTCATAACCCTAATTCTTACCCAAACCCTAAGCCTAAATTTAACCCTAACTGTTACTCTAATTTTATCCCTAACCCTAAGTCTATCACTAACTTGAATTATATCCCTAACCCTAATTGTAAGTCTAATTATTACCATAATTCTAACTCTAACCCTAATTCTAACTATAACCCTAACCCTAATTCTAATACTAACCCTAACCTTAGTTCTAATTCTAAACCTAACCCTAACCCTTATTATAACCCTAGCCCTAATTCTAACCCATAACTCTAATTGTAACCATAACCCTAACTCTTACCTTAACCCTAATTCTCACCTTAACCCTAACCCTACCCCTAAAATGAATTATAACCCTAACACTAATTCTAAGTCTAACCCTCACCATAAACTTGATTCTAACCATAAATTTAATTCTAACACTGATTTGAACCCTAACCCTAACCTTAATTGTATTCCTAACCCTAATCCTAATTCTAATTCTAACCATAACCCTAATCCTAGATTTAACTATAACACTAACCCTAACCATAATTCTAACACTAACCCTAACCTTATTTCTAACTCTAATTTTATCCCTAACCCTAATTCTCTACCTAACCCTAACCTTAATTCTAATTCTAAGCCTAAGCCTAACCCTTATTATAACCCTAACTCTGAAGATAACCATAACCATAACCCTAACTCTATCCTTAAGCCTAAATCTCACCTAAACCCTAACCCTACCCCTATAACTAATTCTAATCATAACACTAATCCTAATTCTAACCCTCACAATAAACTTGATTCCAACCATAAATTTAATTCTAAGACTAATTCAAACCCTAACCCTAACCCTAACCTTAGTTCTAACCCTAACCATAATTCTCTCCCTAACCCTAACCCTTACCATAATTCAAACCCTAACCCTAACTTTAATACTAACCTTAGCCCTAATTGTAACTTTAACCCTAACTTAAATTCTAACATTAAAGCTAATTATAGTCGTAACCTTAATTTTAACCCTAACCCTAACCCTAGTTCTAATAGTAACACTAATTATAGTCATAACCCTAATTCTTACCCTAACCCTAAGTCTAAATTTAACCCTAACCATTACTCTAATTCTATCCCTAACCATTACTCTAATTCTATCCCTAACCCTAAGTCTATCACTAACCTGACTTTTATCCCTAACCCTAATTGTCAGTCTAATTCTTACCCTAATTCTAATAGTAACCCTAATTCTAACTCTAACCCAAATCCTAATCCTAATTCTAATTATTACCCTAACCCTAATTCTAACACTAATCCTAACCTTATTTCTAACTCTAATTTTAGCCCAAACCCTAATTCTCAGCCTAACCTTAACCTTAATTCTAATTCTAAACCTAACCCTTATTATAATCCTAACCCAAATCCTAGCCCTAACTCTTATTATAACCATAACCCTAACTCTAACCTTAGTCATAATTCTCACCTTAGCCCTAACCCTACCCCTAAAACTAATTCTAACCCTAACACTAATTCTAATTCTAACCCTCACCATAAACTTGATTTTAACCATACATTTAATTCTAACACTTATTTGAACCTAACCCTAACCCTAACCTTAGTTCAAACTGTAACCCTAATTCTCACCCTAACCCTAACCCTTATTATAACCCTAACCCTACTTTTGACCTAATTCTCATCCTATTTTTAATTGTAACCCTAAACATAGCTCTAATTTTAACCCTAACCCTAACACTGATCGTGATTCAAACCCTAACCCTAAACTTAATACTAACCTTAACCCTAATTGTAACCTTAAACCTAACTCTAATTCAAACATTAACCCTAATTATAGTCGTAACCCTAATTCTAACCCTAACCCTAACCCTAAATATAATTCTCACCCTAACCCTAAACATAACCTTAGTTCTGATCCTAACCCTAATTCTCACCCTATTTTTAACAATAACCCTAATTTTAATTGTAATTCTAACCCCTATCCTAATCGTTTAATTCTAACTACAATTCCAAGCCTAACCCTAATTCTAACCTGAGCTCATTCCTCCCTCCCTAACGCCTATAGAACCAACAGGAGAGGAGGATTCAAGATTTGTTGTTTGATCCATATTAAATTCCCTCCCACCCGCGACCCCCACCATAAAGGTCCAGCTCTATCACCTGCCTTACCAACTATCTCCTCCCACCCACCCAAGGATGGAAGAATTAAACCTCAACTATCTCCCCCCACCTACCCTAGAAATGACCCCCTAATTATACTCATAACCTAATTCTAACCTTAACCCTAACTCTAATTCTAACCCTAACCTTAACCCCAACCCTAATTGTAATCTTAACCCTAACTCTATCTCTAACCCTAGCCATAACCATAATTCCAACCCTAACCCTAAAGCTTAAATTCTAACCCTCAACATAGCTCTAATTTTAACCCTAACCCTAACCCTAACTCTAACCCTACCCCTAACCATAATTCAACCCCTAACCCTAACCTTAATACTAACCTTAACTCTAATTATAATCCTAACCCTAACTCTAATTCTAACATTAACACTATAGTCGTAACCCAAATTCCAACCCTAACCCTAATTTTAACCCTAACCCTAACCATAATTCAAACCCTAACCCTATTTCTAACTCTAATTTTAGCCCTAACCCTAATCTTCAAGCTAACCCTAACCTTAATTCTAATTCTAAGCCTAAGCCTAAGCCTAACTCTAACCTTAACCTAATTTTATCGCCAACCATAACCCTAACCATATTTCTGTAGGAGTCTGAACAACACTGAGAGGGGGGGTGAATCAGTGTTGTGTAGATTCTTGCAACTTATTATAACTTTTAATTTACAAGACTCAGAAAGAGAAAGTCATCAATAAACTATTACACATATATGTACAAGTTTGATAATGAAAATTATGAGCAGGACCACATAGAGATAAATCTTAACATAGAAGCAAATACACACTTAGAAGCATATCATTAACACAAGAATTACTGGAGTGGAAAACCCTCTCTGGGTAGAAAAACCACTCAAAATTGCCTCACTAGCTTAACTGAAAAACATGCCTCACTGGTTGTACAAAATGTATCTAGGAGCACCAACTCCAATACCAAACAGAAGCACCCACTTCCTACACAGATAAACCTCACTAGTAAACAAATAGGTCTCATTGACCAACAAGCCTCACTGGCATACTGTTTAGAAGCACCAGCTTCAAGGAGCACCAACCCCTAATACAGAACAAACTGAAAACAAGAATTCAGAGGGTTTCTCTGTTTCAATACAAAACATTTCTTATCTCTCATGTGTCTATCAAATGTCCATTCTATTCAAAATCAATCCTACATCTAGATACACTCAACAACACTGCATTATCATCTATGTTTCATCAATGTCTATTTATATATTTGCATCAATGCACCTGAAAAACCATTGTATACAAATTTAATGTCCTTTCACCTTCAAAACATATTTTCATTATTCTCTGAAAGAAAATAATATCTAATTGCATCAAATAGGTCTCCATTTTGTATTCTTTATAAACTGCAAAAACAATTCATCTGCAAGAAGAAAATCTTATTCAATGTTATGAAAATTCATATTTCTCTCTCAAACAAAATTAATATCTTCCATAATATATTTTGAATCTGCCCTTGTAATAAAATCTTTGTCCTCATTTTCATCTTCCATCAAAAAGCCTTCATGCATGATCCTTCATATTCCTGCAAAAGAATCTTATGCAAAACTATCAATTAACCTTCAATAAATCATATTGCCCCTGTTTATTTTTCTCCTCAGATCCATTAAAAAAATTTGTCAATTTGCCTCAACAAAAATATCTCAGATCAAAAAATAAACTTTGAGATCATCATAATCTCTCCATAAAAAAACTGACATGATCCTTCATCACAAATCCCAATATCAATCTCTCTCAATAAAAATCCATTTGTAGGAGAAAATAAAATCTCTTTTATTTGTATCCTCTTCATTTCTTCAATTTCTTCAAATAAATCTTTTCCTATTCTCTCCTCTGTAAATATTATCTTCAAAAACTAATATCTTCATCCAATGCCTTTTTCACATAAAAATTCTCTGCTCACAAAATAAATGATTAATAAAAAAAATATTTTGTTCCTTCAAACTTTGTTCATATAAATCCACCTGCAAAAAAAAACTTTTAAGCTTCTCATATCATCCAAAAAAAATAAATCCAAACTGCCCTGTTCATCTTCCCTTGCACAATCAATAAATCTTCTTCAAAAACAATTTTCAATTTGTGAAAATCAAAAAACAAAATCATCTTCTATCTTCAAAAGTCCTTGGTCTTCGTTGTCACATAAAATGGAAACAAATCTGCATTTTAGCCTTTTTTTCTTTTTAAAACTCCATGTAAAAAGGCTTTAGTTGAAGTTCACAATAGAAATAAGATTTAGAAACAATAAAGTTTCTAATATAAACAAAGGAACCAAAGATATCGGGCTGCCACTCAAAGAAAAACTCGAAGCACATAAGGAGGAACGAGTCTTAAGTCATATGTGACTTATTAGCACTTTTTATGACATTCTAAATTTGCACCCAAAACATACAAAATAGATTCTTTTAAGGCTTTTTGGCTGCAATTTAATTAATAAGGAACCACTTGGTAAATGGAAGAGAAGAGGCCAGTTTCTTCATGACATTTAAACCTTTTAGAAAGTCACTCAAGTGACTTTTACTTGCAAATATAGGTCAACCTCCTTTTATAACAAAAAAATGCTATTTGTTTGGAATAGGAGAGAGTAAAGAGGTAGCCATGTTAGGATTTAGAATTTTTAAACTCCATTCAATACCTTTGATCACATAAATATATGTGAATCATCAAAACAACATAACATCTCTGAAATACTCTGCCATTCTTATGATCAAACCTTAATGCCACTATCATATGCAAAGCACAACGTCTATCCTCCTAATGAAGATTCTTGAAGATGATGACAACTATGATGCATTTTAGACATTGTATCTTCTCTGTAATATGAGTCATTGAATTCTTGTATGATCAACATTTGAAGCACAAGATTATCCTCAGCATTGTTCAATTGAGATCTAATCAAGATCCTCTCAACCTTTGATATCACCTATCCATAATATGTGAGCATCAACGAATGATGCAATCAAGCAGATCAAACAAGACTATCATAACCATGAGTCTTGTATCTGACATAACTTATATCTGTGAACTTGAAGCAACACCAAACATATCAAAACACCTGATCTTATGCATTAGACATATCAACTTATGAAGATGACAGAAGCATAACCTAACAACCTTGTCTTGAGCATTACACTATACCAAACCAACTCCACATCTCTTGATGTCCTGTAATAGCTACATGGCAACTTTACATCATCAACTAAACATACTTTTGACATCAATGACAACCTGTCACCATCAATCTTCCCCTTTGTCATTGATGGCAAAATCATCTGATGCAATTTTGCTTTCTCCCCCTTTTTGACATCTGATGACAAAGACAATTTTCTCCCCCTGAGAAAATAACTCCACTGAAAGATGTTGAAGCTTGATCATAACATTTACAAACACATTGCATTATGAGGGCTTTGAAGACATAAACTCTTGTTATCTTGTTATATCTGAAGCACAATCAACAACATTTTTGACCCACATGACAAATCTCCAATGAATCTATTTGCTTCCACTGTGATAAACTTCACAAACAAATCAAAATACCATTGTCAATCATTTACAAGGACAACCATCACTGTTACACAATCTGCACAAAGAAGCATTGTCCTGCATGTATGTCAACCTCAACATAATATCACTTCTTGACACAATACCAACATGAGGATGAAGAAGACATATTTCTGCAACCAAATACCGACTTCTTGAACACTTTGCAAAGAAATCATAAACACACTAATACTCTTTGATGAACAATTTTTGAAGCCAAAAAATATGAAGACCCCTCACACATAGTTCCCAACACAAGATGCCAAGATGACCATTTTTTATAAGATCTTTACTTGCCTCTGATTTGATGAAATACAAGACTCACCATCAATGTCAAAAGAAACTCTAGATTGTTATAGCTTGAAGCACATACCTGATACTAGAATCACACAATTTGAACATACCTCCCTGAAACATATTAATGATGAAGACCATCAAAGAAACATTTCCATATGATCATGACTATCTAGTCCACCATCTTCTTTTGACACCATCTCTAATCCACCTAAATGCTCCAATTCTCATACAAGACATATAGATCAAACAACATGATCAAAATACATGAAGATTAATATCAAGAACATTCCTGAAACAAGCATATAACAGGCCATGTAGATAATACTCTAAAACACTCTTCAATTTGATCTGAACCACATACATTATCATGAACTTGACTCATGATGATATGATGACCATTCCAGAGATGATTTTACCAAGACTTCCAATATGGACAAACATCTTGCACATGACACTTTTTGCAACACAATGTCAAATCTGATATATATTGCAAACAACAAGAACTGATGTCTCTTGACTTTATCATTCAAATCAGTTAATCAAGATCTTCTGCAACAACATTTTGCAAAACCAAATGTAGAGACAAATATTTGACTTCTTCTATTTTCAAGCTCCTTAGCCAACATATGCAAACATTTGATAAGAGCACCTTGAGAAGACCTTAACTGATTTTGAACTTCACAATCTCACTAATAAGAACACTCAACTTTTGTAAGTATCAAAATGATATGAAGAGAATATAGGATCATTTATCATTATCAAACTCTTTATATATTGAACCACTGAACATCCTTTTAACATCTTGTATGCATACTGAACCAAAGATCACCTGTATCATTGTCACATACTGAAAATCAACATTGTTAGCAATATCATCATCAACTTCTACTTTATTTCATAAGATTGACAAGATCAACATTCAAATGATCTCCTTCTTGAAACTTCTTGGGGATAATTGATAGATCATGAACAACTCCCCCTTACTTCATGTTATCTGTTATGCAACTGATAAAGTGACTTGTGCAAGATGCACAAGTTTAGAATTTATCTTCTCTTGTTTTTGTTTTTGCCTCCAAACTTTCTCAGGTTCTTGCTTCTGTTCAGATTTCTTTATCCAAACCTTTTCAACCTTGTTCTTTTTCCAATCCATCAAACTAGATAAAGCTATTCTTCCAAACCTTCTGCAACTATATGCTTTGTGACCAGGAGAATTACACTTGAAACAAATAATATTAGTATTCCTGATTGAAGCAAAATGATTTCTTTTGCAATTAATTGATTTATGTCCAAATTGATTACAAGTATGACAATATCCATTAAATGAATAATTATACCTGTACATATATGCTTGTCTTGCAGGGGCATTTCTTCTAAATTTTCTCCTTTGATTATGCATTTTGTCTTCAGGGGTAGCAGTATGATAATTTAAATCAATCTTCCTTTTAGGAGTCTCTTTGATTTTTGAACATTCTCCCTTTTCATCAAATTTGAGATTCTTTTCCAACTACTTTCTAACATCCTCAATTTCTTTACTTAAAGAAATTATTTCTTTTTCTAGCTTTTGACATTCAACCTTTTTAGCCTCCAACTCAGATTTTGTTTCATCAGTTATCTTCTTAGCTTTCTCAACCTCTGTCTTCAAACTAACAATCAATTTGTCTGATTCACCTGCTTGATTCTTCAAGTCTACAATCAGGTTTCTTGCCTCTTCAAGATCTAAAACAACTTTGTCCTTGAATTCTTTCTCTTGTTTAAGTTGATCTTTTAATCTCCTGTTTTCTTTACTAAGTTGCTTAATTGTATCCAGGGCACATAGAAGCTCTCCTTCAAAATCAAACTCACCAATATCTTCATTAAACTCCTGTTCATCTTCATCATTAGTCTCAATAGCAAAGACATCTTTTCTTTCATTAAATTTATCGAAATTCTCAACTACATGACCATTCTTTGTATCAATTATCAAGGGTGACAAATGCAACAAATCATTGCTGGGCACAACTGGGGCTTGTTTTACCATCTTTTGATTAGCATCTTTATTTGACATCTTAATTCTATTCTTCTTACCCATTTTACTCCACTACCAGGACCTACCCGAGCCTATTAGACTTCAAAAAGGGAACTTGGCTCTGATACCAATTGTAGGAGTCTGAACAACACTGAGAGGGGGGTGAATCAGTGTTGTGTAGATTCTTGCAACTTATTATAACTTTTAATTTACAAGACTCAGAAAGAGAAAGTCATCAATAAACTATTACACATATATGTACAAGTTTGATAATGAAAATTATGAGTAGGACCACATAGAGATAAATCTTAACATAGAAGCAAATACACACTTAGAAGCATATCATTAACACAAGAATTACTGGAGTGGAAAACCCTCTCTGGGTAGAAAAACTACTCAAAACTGCCTCACTGGTTGTACAAAATGTATCTAGGAGCACCAACTCCTTATGGAGCACCATCTCCAATACCAAACAGAAGCACCCACTTCCTACACAGATAAACCTCACTGGTAAACAAATAGGTCTCACTGACCAACAAGCCTCACTCGCATACTATTTAGAAGCACCAGCTTCAAGGAGCACCAACCCCTAATACAGAACAAACTGAAAACAAGAATTCAAAGGGTTTCTCTATTTCAATACAAAACATTTCTTCTCTCTCATGTGTCTGTCAAATGTCCATTCTATTCAAAATCAATCCTACATCCGAATACACTCAACAACACTACATTATCATCTATGTTTCATCAATGTCTATTTATATATTTGCATCAATGCACCTGAAAAACCATTGTATACAAATTTAATGTCCTTTCACCTTCAAAACATATTTTCATTATTCTCTTATCAAAACATTTCATCTTCTCTGAAAGAAAATAATATCTGATTGCATCAAATAGATCTCCATTCTGTATTCTTTATAAACTGCAAAAACAATTCATCTGCAAGAAGAAAATCTTATTCAATGTTATGAAAATTCATATTTCTCTCTCAAACAAAATTAATATCTTCCATAGTATATTTTGAATCTGCCCCTGTAATAAAATCTCTATCCTCATTTTCATCTTCCATCAAAAATCCTTCATGCATGATCCTTCATATTCCTACAAAAGAATCTTATGCAAAACTATCAATTAACCTTCAATAAATCATATTGCCCCTATTTATTTTTCTCCTCGGATCCATTAAAAAAAATTTGTCAATTTGCCTCAACAAAAATATCTCGGATCAAAAAATAAACTTTGAGATCATCATAATCTCTCCATAAAAAAACTGACATGATCCTTCATCACAAATCCCAATATCAATCTCTCTCAATAAAAATCCATTTGTAGGAGAAAATAAAATCTCTTTTATTTGTATCCTCTTCATTTCTTCAATTTCTTCAAATAAATCTTTTCGTATTCTCTCCTTTGTAAATATTATCTTCAAAAACTAATATCTTCATCCAATGCCTTTTTCACATAAAAATTCTCTGCTCACAAAATAAATGATTAATAAAAAAAACATTTTGTTCCTTCAAACTTTGTTCATATAAATCCACCTACAAAAAAAAACTTTTAAGCTTCTCATATCATCCAAAAAAAATAAATCCAAACTGCCCTATTCATCTTCCCTTGCACAATCAATAAATCTTCTTCAAAAACAATTTTCAATTTGTGAAAATCAAAAAACAAAATCATCTTCTATCTTCAAAAGTCCTTGGTCTTCGTTGTCACATAAAATGGAAACAAATCTGCATTTTAGCCTTTTTTTCTTTTTGAAACTCCATGTAAAAAGGCTTTAGTTGAAGTTCACAATAGAAATAAGATTTAGAAACAATAAAGTTTCTAATATAAACAAAGGAACCAAAGATATCGGGCTGCCACTCAAAGAAAAACTCGAAGCACATAAGGAGGAATGAGTCTTAAGTCATATGTGACTTATTAGCACTTTTTATGACATTCTATATTTGCACCCAAAACATACAAAATAGATTCTTTTAAGGCTTTTTGGCTACAATTCAATTAATAAGAAACCACTTGGTAAATGGAAGAGAAGAGGTCGGTTTCTTCATGACATTTAAACCTTTTAGAAAGTCACTCAAGTGACTTTTACTTGCAAATATAGGTCAACCTCCTTTTATAACAAAAAAATGCTATTTGTTTGGAATAGGAGAGAGTAAAGAGGTAGCCATGTTAGGATTTAGAATTTTTAAACTCCATTCAATACCTTTGATCACATAAATATATGTGAATCATCAAAACAACATAACATCTTTGAAATACTCTGCCATTCTTATGATCAAACCTTAATGCCACTATCATATGCAAAGCACAACGTCTATCCTCCTGATGAAGATTCTTGAAGATGATGACAACTATGATGCATTTTAGACATTGTATCTTCTCTGTAATATGAGTCATTGAATTCTTGTATGATCAACATTTGAAGCACAAGATTATCCTCAGCATTGTTCAATTGAGATCCAATCAAGATCCTCTCAGCCTTTGATATCACCTGTCCATAATATGTGAGCATCAACGAATGATGCAATCAAGCAGATCAAATAAGACTATCATAACCATGAGTCTTGTATCTGACATAACTTATATCTATGAACTTGAAGCAACACCAAACGTATCAAAACACCTGATCTTATGCATTAGACATATCAACTTATGAAGATGACAGAAGCACAACCTAACAACCTTGTCTTGAGCATTACACTATACCAAACCAACTCCACATCTCTTGATGTCCTGCAACAGCTATGGCAACTTTACATCATCAACTAAACATACTTTTGACATCAATGACAACCTGTCACCATCAATTTCTAACCCTAATTCTAACTTCAACCTAAACCCTAACCCTAACCCTAAATGTAGCCCAAATTTCTAATTTGAACCCAAATTGTAACTTTAACCCTAATTCTACCCCTAGATTTATTTAACCCTAATTATGTTCCTAACTCTAACCCTAACTCAACCTTAATTCTAACTATAGTTCTACATATAGATATAAATGTAAATGACCTTTGTTGTTTTATTTCAATTAAAATTGACTTTATTTCAATTAAAACTAAAGGATAAGCTCTTCCCTTAACCTTGTTATTCATTTATTTGGAATATTTACATACAGAGGATTCTCACACAAAACCACATTTGGTAACATGTATGCTTCCATAAAACCACATAAACCACTGAAATATTTAAGTATTCTTTAAAGTATAGTATACATAAGAAATTATGGTTAGTATTCCATAAAAGAAATGTTTTTTTTTATTTTTTTTATAAAAATAAATGAGATTATTTTAATTATATATATATAATTTTGATAAACTCAAAGAGCTTTTGTAGGGCATCTTTATTTTAAAAAGCTAAACCATTCCACATGACTATAGTCCACATGACAAACCAATCCACATTTGTTGTTAACCTAGACCTCGTTAACTTTAAATAATTAACTTAATAACAAAAACATACTTAATTTTCATAGAAATGTAACTTACATCATTTAAAAATTAATTTGAAAAGTATTAGATCTGCGAATATTGGGTACTTAGTAGGAGTTAGCATTGGCTCTTCCATTTTCTTGTTTGGAATAAGCATCTCCCTCTTCATCATCAATTAGGTCAGTGTCTCTCACATACTTCTTCCACAGCCAATGCTGTTTCCATACTTTCTCTGTCATTTCCTCAAGTGGAACATTCTTCGTCTCCGGAAGGAGAAACAGTACAAATATGGTCATGATTAAAACCCAACCAGCAAAGAAGAAGAAAATCCCATATTTGAAGTGGCAAAGCATCGACAAGAATGCCTGTGCAATAACAAAAGTGAAGACAAGGTTAACGCACACAGTGAGACTCTGTCCGGCAGATCTGGTTTCCAGTGGAAATGTTTCGCTGGGAATCAACCATCCAAGAGGCCCCCATGACCAGGCAAAGGCTGAAACAAATGTGCATACCATCAACACTATCACAATAGCTGTGCCACGGGAAAGTTCTTCGTCCTGTTTCAACCCTACTCCCAATAGAATTCCAATTATCACCTGCAAGTCCAAACGAATCGTTAAAACTTAGAGCCCACAATTTATAAACATAAAATAACAAACTATTAGAAAAATTAATGAGAAATCGATCTGTTTTTCACCTGGGAAATAAACATCTGCACCCCGGCTTCAAGAAGAAGCATTCTTCGCCCAAGTTTATCAACTGAGAATATTGAAATTATAGTAGCAATAACATTTACTGCGCCAGTGATAACTGAAGAGTAGAGGGAAGCATCATTTTTGAATCCTAATGTCTGAAACAGCACAGGCGCATAAAACATAATGGCGTTGATACCAGTAAACTGTTGAAAGATTTGCAGGCAGATTGTTATGATAATCTGAGGCCTGTTTCTCCGCTTCAGCAAGTTTCTGAATGGATGCTTAACTTGCTGTGCTGTTCGACTGGCCTCCACCAGTTCATTGAATTCTGGATCTACATTGTTGGTTCCTCTGATCTTTCTGAGTACGGCCTTGCCCTCTTGCAGGAATCCTCTTTCAACCAAGCTGTTGGGTGTTTCCACTAGAAATATGGAGCCTACGGTAAGGAGGACTGCAGGAATTCCTGCTAGACCCAGAGAAAGTCTCCACCCCCAGGGCCTGATTTTCTCTGTTCCATAATTTACCAAATTGGCAAACAGAATCCCAATTGTTGTATTTAGCTGGAAGAGAATGTTTAAAGCGCCTCTAATCCTGGTTGGTGCTATCTCCGACAGGAAAAGAGGAACTGCCTGCACCATGAAATTTACCCATTATGTCAAACCCAATCCTTCTAATACTATATTTTAACAGTATTTGAAAAAGTAGGAGATATTTTTCGCAGATATTTAGTTCAGGATTTAACTGTGAGGTTCTTCTGATGCTCCATCTTTGTGAGCATGTTTAGATGTAATGAATGTTAAATGGACCATTCATTCTTATAGGAAATGGACTACTCATCAAATATGTATAAAAAAATACTAGAAAAACTTCAAATTTGACTCAAAAAAATTACACAGTTAAATAAATATCATTAATCAGTATATTGAAAAGGTGAAGCGATCTTCATCTAAAATATTGACTTTTGTCTACCTGATTAGCAAATCCGACACCACATCCCAGCAAAATTTTGCCGAGAATAAGCATGACAAGATTAATGGCTGCTGCATTCAGCACCACCCCCGCTACAAAAAACAAGCCAGCAATAAGCATGGTAGGTCTCCGACCATAATATTTGGTTGTATACGACGCAAAGAATGTCGCCACAAGACCAGCCAAATACAGAGACGAAGTAAACAGCTGAAGGTTTTCATTGTCATATTTGCAGTATGCATTTTCCTGGGCCTCTTTCTTTTTCAGATACACAACTGGAAAAAATTTCTCCAGGAAGTCATCCATCGACGTAACCCCACCTACATATGAACATAAGAGTAATCAGAAGCCAGAGACATGGCCAGTATTTATAACCATTTTGCATACTATCTTGAATTTACACAAAAATAAGACAAAAGCTCTACACTTTTTCAGTAGCTCTCAAAAGAACAAAGCATCAAAGACTAGGATCTGTTCCAGGAAATGGTAGCAAATACATACCAGAAATTCCAATGTCATAGCCAAACATCAATCCACCGCTTGCAGCCAAGATACAAGTCAAGACAACATAAGGCGTTATTCGACCTTCAAACTCCATTACCTCGGACTTCCCTCGGACTGAAAAACCCATTGGAGGCATTTTCACAAAATCCTCAAATAAGCTCGGATCTTCGACTTCCTTGAATTTTTAAACGCAGCAGTGCCAAATCTAACAGAGAGATTGGGACCTCGGACTTCCTTGAGTGATCTTCATGTATCTTCCAAGTTTCATATAAAATACCTTGTATAATCTTTGAAGGGTGGTTTTCAAACCATCACACCTTTTCATAAAGATTGTCGTTTATAATTATTTAATAAACATAATATTTCCTCCCTTTTTAAAAGGTTTTTTTTTAACATTTTTTATTTATCCCTATTATAACCAAAGAGCATAATATCATTTATTTTCCATCTCCATTTTAATTATAAAGGATTAAACTAGCATACTTATATTTCAAAAATATATCCTTTTGAAGACACCTAATGTTAGGATTAGTGATTAAAAAATAGGCGTCTGAGAAGAATATCTCTCGGTGTACTTTAGATATATTTTTTAAATATAAGTATGCTAGTAGCACCCAGAGCAGCAAGCCTAATTCTAACTATATTATATATTAAGAATTATTATAATTATATAATATTATATTATAATAAACATTAGATATATTGTTATAGTATACTATATAATAATTATAATTATAATTATATGTTATTTTTTAAGGTTCTAATGAAACTTAGATTTAGAATTATGGGTTTGTTTAAAGATTGGGTTAGAATTATGCTTATAAAAAGGATTAGATATAACTCCTATTCTAATCATAACCCTAACTCTAATTGTATGGGTAACCCTAATTTTATTTGTAACCTTAATTGTAATCATAACCCTAATTCCATTTGTAACCTTAATTTTGATCTTGATCATAATTCTATCTCTAACCCAAATGGTAATTCTAACTCTAATACTTACCTTAACTCTATTTGTAGCTCTAACCATAAACATAATTCTAACCATAACCTTAATTTTAATTGTAATTCTGTCTCTACCTCTAATTCTAATTGAACCCTAAGACAAATTCTATCTTTAATCACAAGTCTAATTTTAACTCTAATTCTAACTCTAACAATAATCCTAACCCTAATTTTAGGCCTAACTTCTAATTTGAACCCAAATTGTAACTATAACCCTAACCCTAACATTAATCTTGATAGTACAATTCTAACCCTAACCCTAATTCTACCCCTATATCTACTTAACCCTAATTCTCTTCCTAATTCAAACCCTAACCCTAACTCCAATTCTAACTCTAAACCTAATTCTAACCCTATTTTAATTATAACCCTAACCCTAACCCTAATTTTAAACAAATTGTAACCCTAATTCTAATCATAGATTAAACCTAATTGTAACCTAAACCCTAACCCTAACTCTAATTGTAGACTTAACTTCTAACTCGAATCCAAATTCTAAAAAATATAAACCTACCTCTAAAACTAATTCTAAACCTAACACTAATTCTAATTCTAACCCTATTCTTATTATAACCCTAAACCTAATTTTAAACAAATTGCAACCCTAATTCTAATCATAGATTAACCCTAATTGTAACCTAAACCCTAACCCTAATTGTAGACCTAACTTCTAACTTGAACCCAAATTCTAAAAAAAATAAGCCTAACCCTAACCTAATTCTAATATAATTCTAACTGTAACTCTAATTTTGACCCTAAACCTAATTCTAACCCTATTTTTATTGTAACCCTAACCCTAACCATAATTTTAAACAAATTGCAACCTTAATTCTAATCATAGATTAACCCTAATTGTAACCTAAACCCTAACCCTAACCCTAATTGTAGACCTAACTTCTAATTCGAACCCAAATTCTAAAAAATATAAGCCTAACTGTAACCTAATTCTAATACTAATTCTAACTATAACCCTAACCCTAATTATACCCCTAACCCTAACCCTAATTCTACCCCTAACCCTAAATCTAATTCTAACCCTAACCCTAATTCTAATCCTAATTATGATTATGATTCTATATATATTTTTCCCTATTTGTGACCTTGATTTTAAGCATAACCTTAACCCTAATTCAATCCCTAACCATTATTTTAACCCTAACACTAACCCTAATCCTTTAACCCTAACCCTTATTCTAACACTAACGCTAACCAAAAGTCAAACCTTGACCCTAATTATATTTGTAATCCTAATTCCAACCCTAATTATAATGTTATCCCTAACCCCAACCCTAATTCTAAGTCTAATCCTAATGATCTATGAATGTAAGAGTAAGAAGCTAGAGACATGGCCATTATTTATAACCATTAGGGCTTTTGCATACTATTTTGAATTTATAGAAAAAGAAGACAAAATCTCAACACTTTTTCAGCAGCTCCCAAAAGAACAAAGCATCAAAGACATCAAAATTCACGAAATGGTAGCAAATACATACCAAAAATTCCAATGTCATAGCCAAACATCAATCCACCACTTGGAACAAAGATACATGTCATGATAACATAAGGCATTATTCAACCTTTGAACTCCATTACCTCAGACTTCCCTTCGACTGAAATACCCATTGCAGGCATTTTCACAATATCCTCAAATAAGCTCGAATCTTCGAGTCCCTTTAATTTTTAAGCGTAGCAGTGTCAATTCTAATAGAGAGATTTGGACTTGAGACTTGCTTGAGTGTTTTTCATGTCTCTTTCAAGTTTCACATAAAATGCTTTATATAATTTTTTAAAAGGTGGATTTCAAACCATCACACTTTTTCATAAAAGTTGCCATTAATAAATATTTAATAAACATATTATTTCCTCCCTTTTTAAAAGGGGTTTTTTTAAATATTCTTTATTTATCCCCATTATAACCAAAGGATCATAATAGCATTTATTTTCCATCTCCCTTTTAATTATAAAGGGTTAAATAAAGTTTATCCTCTTATAATTTAAAAGGGTTATTCATAAAATAGTTTTCTTTTCCATTTTGGGGAAAATCCATAACATAGAGGGTGGCAAGAAATCACATGAAATGATAAAGTGAAAATGAAAGTGAGGAAAGTGGTTTTTTTTTGCTCTGCTAAAGTTTTCTTAGCTTTCTAGTGCACGTGTCATACAACACTTATCTACAAGAAATCCCTTTTGTATTTATTGCGACGTTTTGTCATTCGTTAGGGTTGTGGACATTTTTTCGCCCCTTTATCTAGCCTTAGCCTTTCATTCTTCCACAACTGCTGCTGTTGGAGTTGAAGGTTTGACAGCAAACACCAATAGCTCCCCCACCCAAACATCCTTAGAAATTTGTTCCTAAGGTATTCCATGAGGTAAGTCCGTTGAACCACCTCCAAATGTTGTGATTTCTATTCCAAAATTTGATGATGCATGTAAATGGCTTGAAAATTTTACTTTGGTTGGGTATTTTGTGGGTAGAGTTCCCCTTGAAAGGCTGCTTCGCAACCAGGTTGGTAGGGCCTAGTCCCCACATGGGATTCTCCTAGAGGTCATGCAAAACCTCACTAATGGGTTTTTTCTTTTTTCCTTTCTTGAAGCCAACCATGAGCTAAGGTTGTCCTTAGCCGAGGCCCATGGCAAGTCTACTCATCTCTTCTCATGTTCAAACCTTGGACTCAAAACTTCTCTGTGTCTAATGAAAAGTCTATTCGCATCCTTGTCTGGGTGGAATTCCCTGATTTACCCTTGTTGGAACTTTCTTAGCCAAATAGTTTCTTCTCTAGGTATTGTAATTTGCATAGAACCTGAGAAGTTCTATTCAAATCATCCCCAATGATGAGTGAATGTTGAGGTTGACCTCTCCAAAGACCTCAAGTAGTCAGTGGACATTTAGATTGGTCAAACTCATTACTCTCAACAGGTTCAATATATTAACTTTCCCAACATATGATATCAGTGCTAGTCCTCTGATCACAAGATTTAGGATCATCCTTTGGCCATTCAATGGCCAAATCCCTCTGCTCAGCCCTCATCTAGATCATTTCCTCTTGCAAAATAAGATGAAGGGTGGTCTACCATTGCTAGCCACAAGGCCAAAAATACTAGTACCTCCAAGTCCTCTTCCAAGCCTCACCCCAAGGTCACCCCTTTTACCAGGTTAGGGGTCACCCTAGGCGAACCTCGGGTGACCCACAAAGGGTAGCACCTAGGTGAAGTTTATCAGTTGTGTATGCTTAATGAAAGTCTGAAAGGGTGATCTGGCATATGAGTCAGGTTGTAAGATGACAAAAGGTAGGGTCACCTGGGGAGATCCTTTCATTAATATGGGTGACCCATAATGGAGGAAATATGGGTGAAAACAGAGACATGGGTTTGGTATGTTAGGTTATTTAGAGGCTTCTTAGGGTTAGAGACCTTTACGAAGGGGTGTTGAAAGGTGTAATTTTAATGAAAAGGAGAAAACTAAGCATGTAGGAAAGACAAAGAATGTGACAAAAGAATAATTGACATGGGGGAAAAGAAGAATGGTTAGAAAATTGAAGAATTGACAAGGGAAAAACCAAACAACATGTGTTAGCAAGAAGAGTACTACTAAGAGGGCATTATTATTTATTCTTTCATGTACGTGATTAGGATTATTCATCATCATGGGGTCCTCATGCAAGCCCATGCACATTTTCAATGATTACATATTTTCCCCCTCAGGGAGGGTAGTCTACATGAAAGGTAGGTACCGTTCCTGAAATAGGCCTTACCTATTGTCGATCTGTTGCAATTATACTTGCAAAGACTAGTATTAGTTTGACATTTGAGATATTAATGATAAATGATGAAATTACAAATAAATGAACATGCCATGAGTTAGTGTCACAAGTTTGAATTGTTGTTTTCTTCACCAATGGTGGCCTGTAAGGATGCAAGCATGTAAAATAGGGCATAAAACACTACAAAAGCAAGAAACTAATAATTGAAAACTAAACTACAAGACAAGAAGAGTGAAGGAATTCATGAAGAGGAGGCAATTGTTGATAGAATTATGCATGTGAGCAATCATTGGAAAGCTTTTGTCAAGGTGATGGCAACGGAGGCAACAAATCCTTCTTCTACTAAGAACCAGATATGAATAGCATGGTTTTCTACCTTCAAAACCCTAGTTTGAATTATATCAGTTTTCTTGCAAATAATTTTTTTAATCTATTTTTTTATAGTATTGTGTATGTTTTGCCGTTTAAAGGGTAAATGTCTTTTTGTTTGTCGAAATCGGGTAGAATTTTTATTATTTTGTGAATTTTTAGCATGTTAGTGCATGGGATAGGGTCACCCCTTTCACCAGGTTAGGTCACCTGGGGCGAGCAATATGTTTCACTAGGGTCGCTTAGGGAGATTTGACCTACTAAAAGGGGTGACCTTGTCTGTTTGATTCTAACTAAAATTTAATATTTTACGATGCTTTTAAGACTCCATTTTTCACTAATATTGACACTAATCTCGTCATTTTATTTCAATTTTGTGAAGAATATATGTATTTTTGTGATTTTTTGAATTTGATGAGATCTAACATGTGGTTCTTCATTCTTGACAGGAAGGACACATTAAATGGAATGCTAGCCATGAGTAGCAATCACTTTTAGATGCTTATGGAGCCCTCTCTTTAGGAGATCACTCTATTTTGAAGAGAGTAGGACTCGACAAGATATGTCATGTCCTAGTTGTTCTTGCTACTTCTTGTATTTATTGTGACATTTTGACCTACTAGGACACCGACAAGAACACTTTCAGATTTTTGTGGGTTTCAAGGGAGTGGAATATTACTATTTATGATTTTTATCACATCTTAGGAGTTCTTGTCAGGGGATAGCCACTTATTCTTCCTAAGAGCAAACTACTTGCTAAGAAGTGCTCATGGGCTTACATTATGGGAGTATCTTATTCCAAGACATGCACAGGGATCCATCTCACTTCAGTTCCTTAACTTCCTATTTATACTTTGAGGAAGTACCTAATTGGTCTGATTGCTTCAAAGTTGTCAAGAGATACTTGGGAGCATTCAAGCTTAGATGGTGCTAGGCACCAATCATTCAATGTACAGAACACAGAATTGTGTTTACGTGGGTTGTTGACATCTTGGCTATGGTCTATCAAGATTTTTATCATATTGTGCATCGAGGGGGTCTTTCTTTCTCTCATCCCTTCTTGATCATGACATGGATTTACGAGCACATTGAACCATTCTAGAGGGAAATACCACTTCCTAATCCTAGACTTCTGAGGGCTACACGATGGGATCAGCTTGGTCATTTTGATGCTAACTTGTGTACAATGGCTACCTTGACTAACTTTGACATGATTTATGATCCTTATATTGACATGGAGGGTAGATGGCCTGATGACACATAGATCAGAGCATTTTGTAGGAGTGTGATCTAACATTTAGATCAAAATGGTTTTGTGGAATTACACCACATCAAGTGAGTCTTACAATAGTTAGGCGATAACTTTCTGGAGGACTTGCCCCCAATTCTTGTTTACTATAGGTCTATTCAGGAGATGGGAGATCCTGAGTAGATGAGGATCACATGGACTCCTTTGACCTCTAGAATCTTGATTACTAGACCTATTCGTACAACTCATAGCTCATGTTCCAACCATAGGGGAAGGAGAGGGTATGCTCCTCATAGATTGATTGCTCTTGATGATACTAATTCTACTAATGAGGATTATGATCTAGAGGGAGAGGATCATGATCAGGTCAGTGAAGGAGATGATAGGGAGATTCCTCCTAATGAGGAGGTTGGCATACCTCTTGTTCATTAACATGCACTAAATGACCCTTCTTGGGAAGAGGGTGATCCTCATAAGTACTCTTTCCTTTGCTTTTGATTGTCATTTTTGCATACTTGGATTGTTTCACTAACTCTCTCTTCTCTTCTTTCTTCTCTTCAGGTGATACTATGGGGTGGAGGGAACTATTTCATGACTCCAACTTAGATCTTTTGATTCCAGTCATGGCTCATTCTCACGATTCTCTACTTGTTGACACCCATCTTCCTTCTCAATCTGGTCATCACACACACATTCTTGCACCTACATACTATGCCAATTAGGAGATTAATTCTTTGCATAGTGAGATTAGGGAACTTAGAGCTGAGAATGTTGTCCTTTGGGAGATGACAAGTCTTGGAATTCACAGACAGGTTTCTCAAGTTGATATAGCAGGTCCTTCACATGCTCCTAGAAAAATTATCTCTCTTTCTTGTTGGAAACATAGTCAAGAGACACTACTGGTATGATGGAGACCTGATGTTATCATTGATGGCAACAATTCTTGTGAAAAAGTTGTGCATAGCCTTTTGGTCCAGAAAGGTTGGCTTAGACAAATTGACTAAGTATTGACAGCACATTGAGACAGTGACAGTAATTCAGTTGGTACTCCTCCACACTTGAAGATCACATCATACAATTCTGGTATGTTACTCACATCTATCTAGTGATGTCATGATTCAATGTTCAAGTCTTGATTTCCTCCAAAAGTCATATGGTGAATTGTCTAAGTCCAGGTGAACAGAGTTAAGCTAGAAACATTACAGAATACCTATGTAATTTGGTCTGCATTCCTCCACTGATGAATATTTTGATTTATAGTTTTGAGGCATTGAAGATACATGTCATGAGCATCTAAATCCAGATTTGTAGAGCTTGAAGTTCATTGGTTCACATTCTACAAGTTCTCCAGTATCGGCTTTCAAGTTGACAGTATTTCTCTGTGATAGAACAATAGTTCTAAGAACCACATTTCACTATCAAAGAGTATTATGCTCCATGGTTTCGAAGGTATGATAATAGGTCCATAATGAATGTTGGTTATGAATTTCAAAGTCTCATATGGTTTGCATTGAAAGTTATGGTATGACAGTCAAGCTAGTTGTGTGTGTACTTAAGGGTTAAGCCGACAATCATGTTAGATAGATATGCGGTGAAGGTATATGATTGGAATCATTAATCTAAGTGCTTCTACAATAGGTATAGACTCATATGAAGAGTCTTTCATGATTTATTGGGTCTACATTGTTGTTTGGGAACAATAACAGGCTGACAAGGTATAACTTGAATATACAAGCTTTATCTTTTGCATGCTGACCTAGTTTGAGGAAATTCTTGATGTGGATATATATACTCGATAGATTTCAGCTTTGGAGGGATGAATGTTTGCGAAAGTAGTGCAAATTCAATATGTGTGTGATCTAAGGCAATTTTGTGATCATAAAAGGATAGTAAGGGAAGAAGAGCAGAGTATATGTGAAGCAGAGCAGAAAAAGTAGAGCAGACATTATGAAGACATTTGAGTCTGTATACTAAGCTATAAATGGAACTACACCTCAGCATTATGTAGATACACTTGTAGCAGTTTTCCCCTAGCAGTGAGCCATTCCTTCTCTATCTTCTCTTCTCTTTCTTTTGGAAATGAGCCTATTGCAGTGAGCACTTCTTTGGACAGTGAGCCCTAAGGTAGTGAGCCTTCATGTAATTCGGTATTGTTATCATAATATATTGTGAGATAATACTCGTCGTGGTTTTTCCCTTTTGGGGTTTTCTGTGTAGAAATCTTGGTGTCTATGTGTTATGTCTTTATGGTTGTTGTTCTTATGTTTATTCTACTTTCATCTTATTAAATTTGGTAATTGGATCAATGAACATGTAAAGAAGTGGTTTTGTGGAATAATGATCACCCCCCTCTTAGTATTCTTTGTATTCAACAATTGGTATCAGAGCAAGGTTCCTTAGAAGAAGTTTAACAGCTTGAGGAAGATCCAGGAAAGAGTACTCAAGGCAACTAGAAGGTATCCTGCTTCAGGCAGTGTCACAATTGATCAAGAATTAAAAACAACCCTTGAAGATCTTGATAAGTATGAAGCAAACATCTAAGATTTGAAGGAAAATGTCAAAGAAGCAGATGAATGCATCCTGGAGCTAAGAGAGCAAGTTAATAGATCAAAGGATAGGAATAGAGAGCTAAGTGAATAGTTAATTGAAGCAAATGAAACCCTAAATAATTTATCAAGGTTGGTTGAAGAGAAAGAAAAAGATGAGGAACATTTGAAACAAATGTTGAAAAACAAATCTGAAGAATGTGAAAAGTTGGCAACAGATATTATACTTCTAAAGTTTGATTTGGAGGTGGCAAACAGTTACAAAGAAAAGTTTGAAATAAGCTCTGCAAAGCTTGATGAGTTGCTTGGTAGTCAGAAAAATCTAGATGACAAGAAAGGTTTGGGATTTGAAAAAGGAGAAAGTTCTAATTCAGGTCAAGAAAACATTGAGATGAGTAAAAACAAATGCAACTAGTTTAGCAATCAGAGAAGAAGATCTAGAAAACCTCTGGTCAGGTAGCCAAATGCTCAAAGGTACCCATCTTTCAATGGGTATTATCTTAAATGCATTAAGTATGGTCATAGGGCTACCCAGTGTAGGAGTAGAATAAATCAGAATATTCCATCTTTCTCTAGTCAATGTTTCAATTACAAAAGAATTGGTCACATGACAAGTGAATGTAGAAGTGTAATGAGGAATGGTTTTAACAATACACAATCCTTTAATGGAAGATGCTTTGCATGCAATAAATTTGGGCATATGGCTAACCAATGTAGATCAAGGATAAATCCAATCAATAGAAGGAATAAAGAATAGAGGAATATCATGTGTTACAATTGCAACAAACCTGGACATGCGGCAAAATTCTACAGAAGCAAGAATGTGAAAAGAAACCACTATGCAGAAGAGAAGAAAATAGAGCAGAGGGCAGATAAAGGAAAGAATAAAGTTAATCTGGTTGAAACCAAGAAAGAGATGGGCAAGATCTGGATCAAGAAAGATGTGATTGAGGTCAAGGAGGGATCCACACCAACTTCTAGTGTAGATACTTCCTCCGGGAAGTAATTTGGGAGCTTTGGCTCAAGGGGAGCAGTATTGAAAATCATAATCCCCTAGCCAGATAGTCAGTGCTGGGATCCGGCATGAAGATATGATGAAAATCTTTATATGATAGATCTTTTGGAAGAAATTTCAGTAGAAAAAGTTCAAATGTAGAGCATTGTGGAGCAATCCTAATCGACTGTATTCTACAATGACGAGTTTGATAGCTTTTGGAGAACAAGCATTTATGACAACTAGGTTATCATGACAAGGGTTAAAAAGGAGCTCATTTGACAAACAATTCACTTTACATTCAATCTATCAAGAGTCCAAGGACAACTGAAGTAAGATTCTAAATGGCTACAACGATTTCCAAAGCATCTCACAATAAATCAAGTGAACCCTAATTTGGCAAAAGAGGTATTCTTAAATTTGAAACCCTACTGTGAACTTATTTGAATTCCTATAGAAATGGCTACACCACATGTTGATATCACTGAGAGACCATGACCTAAATTCAAGAAACATCCACACAAATCCACGGAAGTTAATCCTGATAGAGCTTTTTCGGAAGTGCCCTATGGTGTGATGCATGTAGAAGACATTAGGGCTTACATCCACGTTGCCCTCTAGATGAACATAATGATAGAAAACTTAGAGAATTATATATGAATCATCTATGTCATGGGGATTACGTATTGAAGGAGGAATACAAAGCCCTAGAAAAGAAGAAATTCGTGCAATACATAGACTTTCCATCACTCACAGAGGACTCATGGGTCCGGTACGTACTAAGCAGAGTACACGATGAGTTTATGTGACTCAATACACCATTCATGATCACAAAGGATGCTATAAGGGTGGTCACAGGGTTGAATTCTACTAGCACAATACCTATATTGAAGGCAGTGAAAAATAACACAGTGACAGAAGCCACCAGAGCCAAATTTGATAAAAGGGCATTGACAGTCAATGACATTGAAGACCATGCAGTTAAGTTTGCATCCATGATGATCGGCTACAAAATCTACTACTCAAACTGGGAAAACTCTGTTTTCAGTACTGCTATATACACATCCTATGAGATGGTGAAGAAGAATGCAGAGTATGACCTGTGTGAATTACTCTGGCAGCAACTAATGGAGAACTTAAGGAAGATGAAAGAAAGCAAGTATCCCTTCAAATTTGGTATGTTAATCATGTGCCTATTTTTCTATTTCATGTAAGAATTACTAGGAATGAAGTTGATCTATTCTAGTAGTCAACCAGTTGCAATTCAAATTAGAAATCACCTGAATGGCATAGGAGACAAAGATGCATAGAATGCAGCTCTGTGGGGCTATTTTAAGAATTTTCAAAAAGCTATGCATTATAGACAAAGGATACCTGAATCAATTATTGAGAGATATAAAAATGATATATGTTTCATTGTCAACAAAGATCAATGTATGATTGAGGTTGTTGAGCCAAGAATACTCTAGATTATCTCAATGGGGTATGAAGTAGATGCAGATGTGTTAGATGGATATGCCAAGCTCATGTTAAGCAAACGTAGGGATACCTCTGAGCCAAGATTTGGCACTTATGAAGAGTTATCTGTAAAAGTTCCTGTTAAACTAAGGAAACCAAAAACTTAGAAAAAGATGAGGAAATTGGTGGAGGAATATGCCCAGAGCATAGGGATTACAAAAGAAGAAGTTGCTAAAACAAGGGCAAGAACAGCTAAATTTTTGAAGGTAAGCATGTCAAGGCTCTAGAAGTGCAAGAGATAAAGACTGAGGCACTTGTATCTCTAAAGAAGAAGACAAGAGGTTCCACATCTGCTAAAACAACCTCAAAATCCCTAGGTCCTACCCCATCTGTAGAAGCACCTCCAAGAAAACCACTAACAAGGGTCATAAAAGGCAAAAGACCAAAGGACACAGAGTATATGTCAATGTGCATAAAGATGATGAAGAAATAGAATCAGATGAAGAGGTTAAAAAGATGAAAGAAAAATCAACTAAAGCCTCTGGTTCTAAGCAAGACAAGCCCTCTGGAAAGAAGAAAGGAGGAAAGAGGGAGAAGAAAGTAGAGCCTGAGAAAGAAGAAGCCAAAATTAATCTAGAGGATGTCCTAAAGGCTATAACAGTTGGTGGAAATCTAAAACCTATAGCTCAACTGTATGATGAATATAATGATACAAACAAAGGCATCCTTGAGAATGCAATAATCAGATATTTGGAGATATATAATAAAGCTATTATTGAAATAATAACTGATCTCCCTGATACCCTTGCCAGCATTATGTGATGAAGGGGGTAAATCATAAAACACACAATAACAGAAATTACACACAGAAAATAGAATGATATTTTATTAATACGGGCAAAACATTACATTATAGAAGCTCAAATACAATTAGAGGATGAATCCCCTACATTACATTCTTGCAAAGATGGAGACAACTTGCAAGCAAATGTCCTTATCACATCCCCGAAAAGCAAATGATTGAAATGTTTGTCCATAACTTGAACATGGATTTAAGCTATCACATTCAAATCCAATGTCCTACTTCTTTTAGTAAGGTCATTGAGATGGGACTACTTATTGAGAAAGCTTTGATAGCCAAAGGACAAATAAAATCTATAAGGATGTCCCTAGTTCAAACAAAAACATGGATAAATCTAGGTTTTGGACTAAGAACAAGAATATTATAAATGACAGAGTTGTAGATGCAAAACATGTGACCAAAACAACCTGAGAGCAAAGAAAATAGACAAGGTTAGAAACACAAACAAAATGCACAAAACACTAAGTTATACCTTGTTATTCCTTCCTCCTTCAATAAGGTTGAGGAGAGTGCACCCAAGATCTCTCCTTTCTTTACCCAATGTTGAATGTAGAATGTGGATTGCTCCTTGTTCCTTAACACAATATGATGATGAGGATTTGATGAAGGATTTGATGGAGATTAGATAGAGATTGGATATGGATAGATAGGCTAGAATAATTTTGGCATGGTAAGGGTATGATGAGAAAAAATGAGAGAATTTTTGGCATGGATTTGATGCAAGAAGAAGTTATTAAAATGGCTTAGATGAGGGCTCTATTTATAGATTTTTGGTAAAAGGATGGAGGGTGAGGATTGAAAGTTTAGATCAATGGCTAGGAATGCTTGAGGATTAGGGTTTGGATTGGAGTTGTAGTCTTGTGACAAGTGTCACAAGAGGGTTGGACAAAACAGATCAAAGGCTAAGATTTGGTCAATGTGATTGGATGGCTCCCATTATTTGTGAATTTTAAATTCTCATAGAGAAGGGTGATGAGAATAAAAATGAATTAAAAATTCATTTTGGGGGAAGAGTTGGATATGACAAGTTAGATGTGAATTTTTAATTCACATGGGGAAGAATTCCATTCATGGGGAAGAGTTCCATTAATGGAGACTAGGACAAGTGGGAATAAAAGTTAATTTTTTATTTAGTGGGTTGTGGGAATGAGTGTTAATCAAGGTTGGACCATATTAATTAAGTGTTTAGCTTGACTAATTTAGGTCTAGGGGATAGGTAGGCTAGGGTAGCTAATTAAATAATTGCTATTTAATCAACTAGGATAGGTTTAGGTTGATTAGTAGGATAGATTAATCAAATAAGTATGATTTATCCAATTAATAAGGATTACGAAAATGGATAAATTAACTAAATAAATATTGAGAATATTTATTTAATTAATGAGGGATAGTGTTGTAAGGCATAGTGATAAATTAAATGTATTGATTGATCACAAAGGATGGATAAATGGTTAAGGGTAGATGATTAGGGATAAATTAATTAAATAAAATGAATTTATTTAATTAATAGGAGGGATAATTGGTGGTGTAGAGATACAGGAAATTGGTTTGTGGAGCAAGTCAATTTTAGGTGTCTACATTTACCCCTCTTTGAAATGGTGTTACAGCTAAGTAACATTATTTCAAAGAAGTTAAAATATAGAGTTGGATTGGATAGAAAAAGGTTTTGGCTTAGAAAAATAGGATTAGGTAAGGGTGATGCCCCCTCGAGAGGATAGGCGAGTTGCAAGAACACAGTTGTGCTCTCGAAATGGATGAAATGAATTGGTTGAAGTGGTTTGGAGGATAAGTAGTGGGATTGAAGATTGATGATTTTGGGTAGATTGGTTGATGGATGATCATTGTGCTGAAAAATGATTTAGAGAAATCTTAGGTTTGTTATGGAAAAGTGGATATTTTCACCAAGGTATAGAAGACTAGGGTGATGATGTTTATCCAACATTTGCATGGACTAGACACACAGACAAAGGGATGATCCCATGCATGCCCAAGATAGTACAACCTTGTCCAGATGAGGGAAGGGGACTCATAGCATAAGCCCTTAATACAAAAAAGGTATGATGAAACTTAGATGCACAAGGAGATCAATATGCTAAAACTGACCCTACGATTCACAAGATATGAATACTAGCTTGGAGTAATGAGACCAACCCACAAGCACAACATACAAAATGCAAGACTATGCCCCATTCTAGATGTTGTTGCCACATACCATGATATAGTGAGATCAAGGTAGTTTTGATGTGATCTTTGAATAGGACAAAAGATAAAAATCAAGAACCAAAAGACCAACAAACCAAACAAATAGCCATTGTATCTCTTGCCAAGATAGTTGATGATTGGATAGATTCTACCTATCGTAGGAATGATATATCCTAAGGTAGGAATCGATGGATGATTGGATCATGCCCATTGTAGGAATGATTTATCCTAGGACATGGCTTTGATATTTGATGTTATAAGATTGGCTCAAGATATGATGGTTACAAGTTGTGGTTGATGTTGATTTGATAGTTGATTTTTGTTAAGGTATGATTGCTTTGATAGGTAATGCGACGCTTGGGATATTGCATTTGGATCTAGTGTAAGCTCAGGGGATATGTACCATCCAAGAGAGTTAGATGGGTGCATCTTATGTAGCTGAGTACTAGATATTTCCTTTGTATTCCAGACTGCCTACATACCCTGTATCCATGGGATCAAGGCACATTAAGATGCGGGTGATGATGATATGTAGTTCTAATTTGTGATGATGATGTGGGATTGTTGATTGGTGATAAGGTGTTTAGGTTGATAATGGGATATGATGGATGATTTGGATGATGATGTTGGAATGATTATTTTTGGGATTTTTGTAAAAAAAAAATTGGTGTTTTTGGATTTTGTATTGTTTTTGGATTTTTGGGGATATTTTGATTTTTTTGGATTTTTGATTTTGAAGGTTTTGGATGGGGTATGGTTTTATTGTGGGATGGTTGCATTGGATTGCATTTGGATAGCCTAAGTTCTAGATACCCATGACAAGGGAACACAAAGTCTAGAAGTGAAGGTGGATAAAGTGATAGGATTGGATTGGATTGGCAATGAAAGGTTAATGCATAGAAGATTTTTGATAGATAGACGGATGGAGGATAAGGGATAGGAATGAGGGATAGGATAGGGATTCCTGATAGATGGATGGGGGGTTTTAGGATTTTCTCCAAGGACTAGGTTGTAAGGAATCATATGCCCCAATGGTTAGAATTTTGTATGATGGGTTCATGTTTGAATGGATGGACTTTGTAGTGGATGGATGGAGGATATTCTTAGAAAGGGAGTATGCCAAGAGGTGTCCAAAGCATGATTTTGATATTTTTCCCCTTATCTTTATCAAGATCTAAGGAGGAAGATATAGTAGATAGAATGGATGGGAAATCATAGGATAAATAGGGGATGGTGGATAGGAATATGATAGGATAAGGGTAAGATAGTGGATAAGATGTGCAAAGGATATTATGGATGTGGATGAAGGGTATGATTTTGCCCCCAAGTGTAGGGATACAAATGGATGGAGAAGGGATTATACATGACGCCCATAAGGGGTTTTCATCATGATACTTGCCCAAGGCACCACAAGGAGTGGTTTTCACCATTAGATGGATTTTTCTCTTTACTATTTTCTTGATTTTGTTTTTTCTTTTTTGATGGAATGGGGACTCTAGCATCTGTTTCCATAGCAAGGAGAAGATGGTCCCATGTTGGATAGCATTATGGATGACGATTACATGGATTTTGGTAGATAGGAGAAGATGGAATGGATGGTGGATAGTGGATTATGACATGGATTATGTAAGGCTTATGCAAAAGCATGGACCATAGGGATGTGATGGGGGAGATATGTAGGATAGTGGATAAAAGATGGAGAGATAGAGGTATGTGGGAATGTCATGTGGTGGAGGGGAACCAAGACCAACGGTTGCACACACTGTGATGTATTTTGAAGCTTATATTTTGGATGTGGAGTTGGGAGTAATGGGGATCGGGATACAGGATTTTTGAATGGCCAATTTGGGGTTTTAGGTACCCAAATCGACTTAGGAATTTTGGGATTTTTAGATGGGGAGTGAGATGTTTGGGATTTTGGGGTAGATTGGGATGTGAATGCCTCATTAGAGTTTGGTGATTTTTGTTTAGGGACCCACACCATTTTTATTTTTTCTTTTCCTTTTGATGGTGTGGGCTTTGATAGCCTTTTGGATTTTTGCTTTTGCTTGGAATGGATAGCATATTTAGGATTTTGTGCTTTATGAGTTGAGGCATTCAAATTATTACTTTTGAATCCCATGGATTTGGTGGAAGCTTCATGTTTGGATGATGTGTGATTTGGTTTGTCTTGATTTGGAATTTTAGGGGATCTATGGGTGGAGGGGTTAAAAGTGGATTTATGGATAAATGGATGAGGGGATTTGAGAATAGGGATATTACGAGTTGGGAAGATGGGAGGATAAGACGATTTGTGGATAGGGATGTTTGGAGTTGATAGGATAGGAGGTAAAGTGGATTTCACGATGGGGATGTTAGGGGTTGGGAGTAGTGGAGGTAAGTTGGATGGGGGGAGATGTATGATCACATACTTTTGCTCATGATATGAAGATGGAGGAGGAATGGTGACATATGATTTGGAGGTACGATGAGGTGCACCATGTTTGGGATTGGATGAATGGATTTTGGGAGATGGGTGGATGTTACCAACATGTTTAGATTGTTTTCCTTGGGATGTATAGCCAAGTCCATGCGAAGATGGATGGAATGTGGTGTGGATGGGCTCCAAGATGCCTTGTTCGTGAAGTCCTAAGGCTTTACCTTGATAATTCATATGTTGGAGCATGCGACATTCAATGGATGTTTGGTACTTTGAAAACAAGACGTGAGTCTATTATTTGTTGGAGAATGATAGGTGGTGGATAGAAGTTGTTCACCTCCTTTGAGGGAGCCACCACAGATGAAAGTACTTTTTCCAAGTGGATAAGAGGATGGATTTGGGATGGGATTGATAGATGGTGTGAGAGGATCAATGGGGGTTGTTGTGGTAGAAGTGATAGGGTTGATGTGGATAGGGTGATCATTAGATGGGAGGGGATTAGGGATGGGATTAGATGGGATGGTTAGATCTTGATTAGGATAGGGGGTTGGTGCTTCAACATGATTTGGATTTTTTTCTAGACATAGCTCATGTGTTTGCATGGAAGTGGAAGTGATTTGGATAGATGTGGTGGGTGCTTGGATGGATGTGTTAGGTGCTTGACTTGTGGGTTCTTGAACATGGCTACATGATGGTTCTTGAATTATGATAGGAGATTGTTCAAGAGGTTTGGTGGGTGTTGGATTGCATGAGGGTGTTTGATTCCTTGCTAATAGCCAATGAATGGCATCCTTCATGAGTGTATGGGTTGAAGAACAATATAATGGATAGATAATAAGGGTGGATGGTGTAGGGTTAGGATTGGATAGGTGGGTGATGGGATTAGGTAGTGATGGTTCTTGGATGGGTTCAAGGATAGGTTTTGGATTAGATAGTGGTGTTGGAGGGGTGGGGGATTTGGAGGACTCTCTAGCTTCTTGTTTTCTTTAGAGAAAATCCCTCAAGGATTCATTGGGTGTTCTTGGCTTAATATTTGGAAAGTTTGATGGTGGATTAGATGGTGGATGGATGATAGGGATTGATGGATTGGGAGATACATAGGATGATGGATTAAGGTTGATAGGATTAGAGGGATATTGTGATGGATGGGTTGGAGGATGTGGGTTAGAGGATGGGGGATTTGTATGGGGAAATGGTTGTTGATATAGGCTTTAGATTTTGGCTATAATGTGTGCTAGATTGGTGTTCCCTTGGCCAAAGTTAGCATGACAAAGGTTGGGGGATCACTAAGTTGAAGGTATTGATTGGTTGGATAGGTATGATGGCATGGATGTATAAGGGAATGATGATTGATATGAGGTTAAAGGTTGATATGGGGTTAATGGGGTGGATATATAGGATGAAGTTTGGTATGATGAAGGTTGATATGATGAAGATGGGGTAGGGGTTTGGGATTCTCCAATGATGAGGTGTGCTAAGGGGATATCTCTAATGATGTTTTTGCATTTCTCCTTAGTGATAGGATTAAAATCCTCATAGGAATATTTAATTCTTTTTAAATGTTGCATTGCCACATAAGGATCCATTTTGTTGGAGAGATATGGGATGATGGAGGATAATGGATGATTGTGATGTTTGGGGATCAAATTTCAAGACCTTAGGATGATTTGATTTGATTTTGATTTGATGGATAATTTATGCTTCTCTATGCTTAAGGTAGACTGATGACACTTAAGCAATAGAGTTGATTGGCTTGATTGTCGATGACTTACTTAAGATAGACTAATGATCTCAAGCAAGTTTTGACAAAGGTTGATGATGATCAACTAAGGTCTTGATTTTTGATTGGGTTGATTTGGATTTGGATTTTGATAATGATGTTGATGATTGTGATTGGGATTTCGAATGAAGGGTTGATGGAGGATGAGGAGACTAAATCCTTAACCAAAGGTTGATTTGCAAAGGATGATTATTGATTAAGGATTAAGGGTTGGGATGTTTGATTTTGGAGATAGATGTGGTTTATTAAGCATGAGGTAGATGTGATTAGGATAGGATTGGATTGAATGATTTGGATGAAAGTGATAGGTTGATTGAATGATGATGTGGATAAGATAGATGGTAAGGATGATTAGGATAGATAGGTGATTGGATTAAGATGAGGTGGATAAGAATGATTAGGGTGATGAAGATAGACTATAACTAAGGATGAAGTTGATTAGGATGAATTTGATTAAGCTCAAATAAAGGGATTGGATAAGCTCAATTGATGGGGTTTGATAAATGGGGGGAGTGGTTTAGCGGTGTTGGAGGGATAACCCAGCCTAACATGAGGGGGGGTGCGAGGGGGCAGACGCGACCCCCCACTGACAGGGGTTTGGGGGCGTAGCCCCCGACTGGAAATTTTTTGAAAAATAGGCTTATAAAATTGATGTTTTGATGGCAAATTTTGATTTTTGGACATGGATGAAGAAGGCACTAAAATAGATGGAAATGGCACTGAAACAGAGGGAAATGGTGCTAAAAGATAGATAGATGGCACTAAAGGATGAAAAGATGGCGGTAAAGGATGAAAATATGGTGCTAAAACAGTGGATTATAGCACCAATATAGGAGAAAATAGTGCCAATGCAGGAGACAATAGCACCAAACAGAGAAGTTTTGGCACCAAAGTGAGACAATTGCTTGGATTCATTGTAGGTTTTTGGCAAATTTTGGCTTTTGGTCTAAAAATTTTTTTGGATTTGAACGTCAAATGATTGATTTGGAGGTGTCAAATGTTTCAATGCTTCAATGATGTAGGTGGCTTTGGATAATGGCAATGATAGTTTCCTTGGAAAGCAATACACACTCCAAGAAAGAGAATACAATGGCCAAAAGTTTTGTTGTGAAATGTGGTAATGTTAAATATTCATCAAGCACTTTGTACAACCTAAGGCAAGCAAAAGACAATATTTGTCAGATTCCCACTGTGGATAAATCCAAGCCGCACTTAGAGAGAATAGCTTAGAATTTTGGTGGCACTGGCTCCCCCTTACACAGCACACACTTCTCGGGCACACCAAACTTTGAATCCCTAAGGACCCGAAGATTTCAAGGAATTTGCTATCTCAACTTTGAGCTACGAGAACATGGGACCGCTTCAGAGGTCCAACCTCATGCACCAACAAATAGAAGGATTTTGGCCACTAACACAAAGGTTCTTAGTGGGGGAACATTTGGGGGATCGGCACATTATGAGCATTCAGTAAACCACTTAAAGTTTTAACTAGTTCTACTAGGAGTTTCATATACACAAGGTATGACTTCCTTTCGAACTAGCACTGAATGGTAAGCGCTAATACCAATTTGGACTTAGCTTTCACCTTATCCTATTTTATATAGTAGACCAAATGAAAATACCGCTTGAGGTCGCCAATGAGTTCTCCTTGCGGATGTGTCTCAAGGGAAGGCCCCTCCTAAAAAGAAAAAGAGAGTAGAACCATTTCTCTTCACCCAAGATCCTTTTGAAGGTCAGGCAAGAGGATACTTTGATTCTATCCCTTGGGTAACACAAATATGCAAGCGCACAAGACACATCAAACAAAGATTCTATGTTATTTTTAAAAGCCCAAAATGAAATGTGCTTATGATTGTTTGCAAACAAGGTTAATTTTAATGCACCAACACCCAAATGTTTTCTAAGCTAAGCAAGAAAAGTTCATTTTAGTGCACCAAAATGAAGTATTTCTAAGCTAATAAAATCCTACAAAAGATGTTAGTAGTTTTGATTTTTTATCTTGGACAAACATTTTTTATACCTACAAAGATGAGTTAGATTCCTGCATAGATCCTGAGAAGCTATTATGAAAATAGCGCCAAAACAGAAGATGGTGCCACAGATTTAGAAAATGGCGCCAAAGTAGAGGAATGCTAAAAATTTGAAAGAAAAAGGTGCCAAAATAGAAGATGGTGCCACAGGATGGGTGGATAGCGCCAAAGTGGAGGATGGCGCCATAGGATGAGTGGATAGCGCCAAAGTAGAGGATGACGCCATAGGATGAGTGGATAGTACCAAAGCAGAGGATGACACCACAGGATGAGTGGATAGTGCCAAAGTAGAGGATGGATCCACAGGATGGATAGATAGCACCAAAGAAGAGTTTTTTACCTGTCTCACCTTTGCTGGGTCAACCAAAAGGTGCCAAACTGTGCATGGAAGGTGCCAAAACAACGCAGTGTGCCAAAAACCTACTCAAACAAGATGTTAGCTTGATATAAACAAGTCAAAAGGGTTAGTATGTCTTCTTTTTCTGTCAACAACCACCAAGGATCAGTTGGAAACTAGAAAATAAGCATTATGAAGCAAAGATGATTGCATTTTTAGACTAAGATCCATTTCAAACACCCTAAAGAAATTTTGACATTATGACCCCCTCTTTCTATGATTTTCCTATTGAAACAGAGAGCACACTAATAAAAAAGTTCATAAAATGTCAAAAAAAGCATTAGAAAGTCAAGCTATGAGACTAAGGTTAGTGGAAATGTCGTGTGAAAAAAGGTGCCAAAACAATCATAAATGGCACCACGAAATGCAAAAATAGCGCCACTGTAGGAGGAAATGGCGCCAAACAGTGAGTTTTTAGTACCAAAACCTGTGAAACACGTCTTTCAAACACAAAACTCACACAAAAGTTAGTTGTTAAGGAATATGGGGTCCCACCGGGCATGCCAAATGAGAGCAAAGAAAATGGACAAGGTTAGAAACACAAACAAAATGCACAAAAACACTAAGTTATACCTTGCTATTCCTTCCTCCTTCGATAAGATTGAGGAGAGTGCACCCAAGAGCTCTACTTGCTTTACCCAATGTTGAATGTAGAATGTGGATTGCTCCTTGTTCCTCAACACAATATGATGATAAGGATTTGATGAAGGATTTGATGGAGATTGGATAGAGATTGGATATGGATAGATAGGCTAGAATAATTTTGGCATGGTAAGGGTATGATGAGAGAAGATGAGAGAAATTTTGGCATGGATTTGATGTAAGAAGAAGTTATTAAAATGGCTTAGATGAGGCCTCTATTTATAGTTTTTTGGTAAAAGGATGGAGGGTGAGGATCAAAAGTTTAGATCAATGGCTAGGAATGCTTGAGGATTAGGGCTTGGATTAGAGTTGTAGTCATGTGACAAGTGTCACAAGAGGGTTGGACAAGAGAGATCAAAGGCTAAGATTTGGTCAATGAGATTGGATGACTCCCATTATTTGTGAATTTTAAATTTTGATCGGGAAGGGTGATGAGAATAAAAATGAATTAAAAATTTATTTTGGGGGAAGATTTGGATATGACAAGTTAGATGTGAATTTTTAATTCACATGGGGAAGAATTCCATTCATGGGAAGAGTTCCATTAATGGAGACTAGGAAAAGTGGGAATAAAAGTTACTTTTTTATTTGGTGGGGTGTGGGAATGAGTGGTAATCAAGGTTTGACCATATTAATTAAGTGTTTATCTTAACTAATTTAGGTCGAGGGGATAGGTAGGCTAGGGTAGCTAATTAAATAATTGCTATTTAATCAACTAGGCTAGGTTTAGGTTGATTAGTAGGATAGATTAATCAAATAAGAATGATTTATCCAATTAATAAGGATTAGGAAAATGGATAAATTAACTAAATAAATATTGAGAATATTTATTTAATTAATGAGGGATAGTGTTGTAAGGCATAGTGATAAATTAAATGTATTAATTGATCACAAAGGATGGATAAATGGTTAAGGGTAGATGATTAGGGATAAATTAATTAAATAAAATAAATTTATTTAATTAATAGGAGGGATAATTGGTGGTGTAGAGATACAGGAAATTGGTTTGCGAAGCAAGTCAATTTTAGGTGTCTACACAACCCATTCTAAATCTATCAAGTCCACACAACAATACATCCTCAAACAAACCCACAAATAATGAACCAAGGCTAACAAACTATAATCCTCCTCACATAAAATTTACACCATTGGGAGAATCCATTGAATCTACCCTAAGGAAGCTAATCACAAATAATCTCATAACGCTTCCTACAGTAAGAGAATATGAACCCAAGTTTAAGCCCTATTGGTGGAAAGATTCTGACTTTTGTGAATTCCATAGAAGTAAAGGTCACAAAACCAATGATTGCCAAATATTGAAAAACACCATTCAAGACTTGATAGATAGAGGAGATATATCAATTGATGATCATACATCCAATGACAAACATGTGGCATTTAAGAACCCACTCCCTAACTATGAGAAGGGAGGTACCTCAAAATCAAATAATAATGGTGGTAATAATGCCAATTACATGAATGTATCCTATGAATACACCATTAACCACATATCTGAAAGTGACTCACATGTAAATGTGATTACTATAAATAACAAGCCCGATTGTAATGTTACCACTCATCATGGAAAGATTACTCTCCAAGGGGCTCCACCCAAACCATCTTCTATATCCAATCAGTACAATGTCCTAGACCAGCTCCAAAAGACACCCGCACACATATCTATACTGGATCTTTTGCATCTTTCACCATCTTATAAGGCTATTCTAGAAAAGGCTCTATTAGAAACCACCATACCAACAAATCTAGACCAAGATCAATTTCAAGCCATGGTAGGACATCTCACAACACCTCATTTCCTTTCTTTTACCAAAAAAGATGACATATCCATTACTCAACCTCATAATGCATCTCTCCACATTGAATCCCTCATTCATAAGCATAGAATCAAATGAGTGCTAATAGATGGAGGAGCAGGTTTAAATATATGCACACTAAAATTAATCCTTGCATTGGGGTTCTCTAAAAATGTTGTTGATCTAAAGAAGAAGATCATCATCAAGGCATATGATGAAGAAGAAAGAACCTCTAAAGGCACTGTTGTCTTACCAATACGAATTGGACCGGTACAGAAAGATGTGGTTTGTCAAGTCCTTGACATGGAGCTAGCCTATAATATTCTCCTTGGCTGACCTTGGATTCATGCAATGAAAGTCATACCATCTACCTATCATCAATGCATAAAGTTTACATACAATGGCCAAGATATTACCATCCAAGGTGATCCTGATCAATTTCAATACTATAATACCATCAAACCAAATCCTGAAGTTTTCATACCTACCAACCATGCAACCTCATCCTCTACAACCCATGTTGACCCAAGCTCATTACCTTCTACATCCAAAACCACTAAATTAAAAGTCAAGCTCAAGGACAAAGGTGTAGGAGAGTATTCCATTGAACAAACCTTTTGTCTTGCACAATTACCCCTATCATCTAAGTCTCATGGAAAACCATTTATGGCCAAACAGTAGTCATTGAATACTCTTAAAGGTCCTTTTATCAAATGGGGTAATCTATCAGAAGAAAGTGAAGAGAAAGATGTCCTTCAATGGCTATATAAGGAAGAAGATAGTGAATCCAAGTCACAAGATCAACAACCACAATTACCAACTGAGCAATATGGCCCAGGTTTCACTATCTTGCAAAGAATGGGATATGATGGTCACAGTCCCATAGGCTTGAGAAAAGATGGTATCATTGAATCCATACAACCTTCTATTGAACACAATGAATACCGAGAGGGGGGATGAATTAGTATTCTACAAAACCACTTCTTCACATGATCTATAATCCAATTACCAAATTTAATAACATGAAAGAAAAATAAACATAAGAACAGCAACCATAAAGTCATAACACATAAACACCAAGATTTTTACATGGAAAACCCAAAAAGGGAAAAACCATGGTGAGTGCTAGCTCATAATATATTATGATAATAATACTGAATTACATGAAGGCTCACTACCTAAGGACTCACTATCCAAGAAGTGCTCACTGCAAAAGGGCTCACTACCAAGAAGATAGAAGAGAAGATAGAAGAATGATTGGCTCACTATGAAGAGATGACTGCTATAAATGCATCTCCAGAATGTTGAGGTGCAGTTCCATTTCTAGCTCAATATACATACTCAAATGTCTTCATAATGTTTGTTTTGCTTTTTCTACTCTACTTCACATATGCTCTACTTTTCTACCCTTACTATCTTTTTTTGCTCTGTAAACTGCCTTAGATCATGCACATATCAAATTCATACACTATACACACATATCCATTCATCCAACACTGAAATCCATTGAGTATATATCCACAACAAGATTCATCTCACAATTAGGTCGGCAAGCCAGACATGAAATGTGTATACAAGTTTTATACCTTATCTGCTTGATCTTGTGCACAAACATGAATGCAGACCCAAACAAACATACAATAGTCTTCATATAGCTCGGCATCAATTATTCAACTACTTGGATTAATTCTTCAAACAATATATTCTCACTGCATAGAGATCTAACTTGTCTATCGACCTATACCTTAACTACACACTTGACCAATTCAACTGTCACATCATAACTTCCACTGCGGACCATATGAGACTCTAAAAATCATATACAACATTCAACATTAACCTCTTAACATACCTTTAGAACCGTAGGACATAATAGTCCTTTATAGAAAAATGTAGATCTTGGAACTGTTGCTTTGTCACAGTGAAATACTATCAAACTGGAAGTTGATAAAGAACAACTTGTAGAATATGATCAAAGGAACTTCAGAGGCTATAACTCTAGATTTAGGTATTCACAATATGTATCTTTGCTACCTCAGACCCACAATACAAAATATGCCACATCAGAGGAATACGGACCCTTTTTTTTGGTACTGTGCACTATCCCTCACTTAGGTTTTCTCACCCGGACTCAACTAAATCATAGTAAGTCTTCTGAAGATCTTCAGGACTTGCAAACTTGAATATGACACCTTCAAACAACTACAAGAAACATACCTAGACCATGTGACCTACAATTGTGGAGGCATACTGACCCAATCTTTGTCAATGGTTCAATATCCATCTATTTCAATGGTCCAATATCCATCTATTTCAGTGGTGCAATATCCATCTATTTCAATGGTACAATATCTATCCATTTCAATGTTACAATATCCATCTATTTCAATGGTACAATATAGCTTAATCAAATCTTTTTCATATTTCAGGACATTTATATATAGAAGGAAAACAATTTTGTTCACTTTGTCAACATGCCTACTCACATGAGACATATGAACAATTACCGTTATGATGAAAAACAAGCATCCCATACTACTTGTTATCATCATCGGTAGATCAAAATCACTAAACAAAAGGAAAAGGTCTCAACATACGGAAAATATTAAATACATACCACTAACTAAGAATAACCATAATGGAATAAAAATCAGTCTATAAATGGAAATTGAATCTTTCTATTAATATGTATAATCCTTTACAGTTTTACAAATGCAACAAGAGTGAATCAAAGAGGAGTACAATTACATCAATTGACTAAACAAGCCATACAATAATATATATCCATCTTCTAAATTACATAAAGAAAATCAAATATTCAATCTATCTTCAACCACCATAACCCACTGGTCTTCCACAAGCTAAAATGGTTAAGGTGCTTTTCCACCCAACCATGAAGCACTACACTTCCCTGGAATTCTTCCTAACTTGAAGAATACCTAGCCCTGCATAAGGCGCCTAGTAACCTAGAACAAAAAGGCAGGAGGGAAACTCTCGATGCATGCTTGATGCCTTATATGCACTCTAAACTAGAATGAACATACTTCTTACATACAGGATGTGGCAGAGAAACATATAATATAAATTTTTCTAGGCTTACATTCATCTATTTCAATGAATACATGGCTTTGGCCAAAGTACTTTAAAAATATCGGTCAAATCCTGAAAAGAGGATCAGCCTTCTCTATTATTCCACATTCGGCATCCTATCTCGAAAGGTAAGCTTAAAGCAAGTACAACACATTCAACAAGAATAATCTATTTCAATTGCATAAAATATAGACCAAATAAATATGATAGTGCATAACATGCACAAATGCACAATGAATAATTAACAATGAGAATGCATGAACCCTTGGTGCATAAATTACATAGGGTACAAATACATAAATTACTTGTAGTGCATCATTCGCACAAAATATAAAATATGCATAAATCACATTAATATAATTATAGTGATCACTACTTGATCCAAATAACACAATGAATATAAAAAGTGTATCTCACACACAAATTATGAATGTAATCATTACTCAAGTGCTTTATCCACACAAAGGAATCAATAACATACTCTAGTGCATCACTCGCACAAGGACAACAATAATATGAAATATGCATCACTCATATAGTATAAGTATAGTGAACATTTCTCGTTCAAGTATAAAAATAATAAATATGATAAGTGCATTTAAGGCAACAATTTTGCTATAATATGAATACAATCACTCATACAGATGTGTCATTTGCACAAAGCATGAGAAGTGCATTATTGCACATGTGCATTACTTGCACAAGAAAAGTATCATTCTCATATAGTACATATGTATAAGTACTCTCACTAATAACAATCAAGCATACACGATTCACCACATCAATCATTCCTACCTTGTCTGTAAGACAAATCGAGAAAACTTATCTGGTCATCCTTATTAATGAAGGCCCTTAAGGCATCTCAACTTTGCATTCTTCAAAGATCTCGTGGATTCTACTAGATCCATATCCTGAAAGAATAAGACATTGCTCAATAATCAACTTGCCCAAAACCCAGTATTGTTACAAATATTCTTGCCTTTAAAACATCCATCTTCGGTTTCCTACCTTCGAGAAGGCTCAACCAATATTTATCCATTATTATCAAATTTATTTACTTCATAGGTGATTTTTCTTTCTTCCTCTTATCAAAAATTTCATCTTTTCTTCTTCCCTTATATCTTATCAACTCATTCATCCTTTACATCATCAAAGAGATCTCTCTTCTCAATATATTTCTCTTATTAAATTACTTTTATTTCCACATTATCATTCATGGGTTGTCACCATATTTTATCCATCTTGACTCACTTCAAATAACACTATATATTATCCATCTTGGCTTATTTGAAATAGTCACCATCACTCTTACTAGCAAATCTTATGAAAACGTGACTAAGGCGAAGAGGTCTCAGACCTTTAGAATGATCAAACTACGTCTCAACTTCTACTCGGTTTCAACTGAACCATGTAAGAATGACTAGGAGTCTAACTCATCAAAAGAATCTTTGGCCAATAACTAGGGTTCTCTATTCAATACAATAGGGTCACGTACTATAATGCAACCTAAGCATAGAAGACTCGAGGCCCAAGTGATGAACTCGGAATGCTCTAATACCAAATGTAAAGTCCAAAAAAATCACTTACTAAAAATAATCAACGAAGAGCAATTTCAATCCATAAATAATTAACTAGAATTATATTATTATAAAATAGTACAAAAAAGGAAAATAATTAACCTTCTTCTCACAAATATCACAACTTGCGAATAATACCTTTATACAATCATCCAAAGTGATTCAATACATCTATTAACAAAATAGCTTAAACTAAGCCTTATAATATTTAGCCATGTAGGCTCATATAAGAATATCACATCAATCATAGGTTAACTTTTAACATGTAAACCTTAGAACATCCTATATTTTACTTAAATAGATATTGAATAACTTGATGCAAGCACATACTACTATGCCCTTAAAGCGGAAACAAACATAGTTGATTTCTCATCTCATTAACCCTTAGAGGAAACATAATGTAGCTTACAGATCCAAGAAAATTTCAGCAGCATAACAACATGTAAATTAACACTTTAAGAACATGAAAGAAGAAGAAAATAGACAGAAGAGAACAAACACCAATATATGTGGGGAAAACCCTTTCGGGTAAAAAAACCCCACCCTCCAAAGCATCAAACCAATGTATTAATCTGCAACCACAAACATGTTACAATACACTTACAGGCTCAAAGCCTTAACATGAAGATTTACATCTTCCTCCTCTGGAGAAAAAACTCACAGCATAACCCTGCATAAAACTCCCTCCTTCTTCTCTAAATGTAAAGTCTAAAAAAATCACTTACTAAAAATAATCAATGAAGAGCAATTCCAATCCATAAATAATTAACTAGAATTATATTATTATAAAATAATGCGAAAAAGGAAAATAATTAACCTTCTTCTCACAAATCTCACAACTTGCGAATAATACCTTTATACAGTCATCCAAAGTGATTCAATACATCTATTAACAAAATAGCTTAAATAAGAGGACTAAGCCTTACAATATTTAGCCATGTAGGCTCATATAAGAATATCACATCAATCATAGGTTAACTTTTAACATGTAAGCCTTACAACATCTTATATTTTACTTAAATAGATAGTGAATAACTTGATACAAGCACATACTACTATGCCCTTAAAGCGGAAAGAGACAGTTGATTTCCCATCTCATTAACCCTTAGAGGAAAGATAATGTAGCTTACAGATCTAAGAAAATTTTTGCAGCATAACAACATGTAAATTAACACTTTAAGAACATGAAAGAAGAAGAAAATAGACAGAAGAGAAGAAACACCAATATACATGGGGAAACCCCTTTCAGGTAAAAAAACCCCACCCTCCAAAGCATCGAACCAATTTATTAATCTGCAACCACAAACATGTTACAATACACTTGCAAGTTCAAAGCCTTAACATGGAGATTTACATCTTGCTCCTTTGGAGGAAAAACTCTTAGTATAACCTAGCATAAACTCCCTCCTTCTTCTCCTCCAAAATCCCTTCTTTTTCTCATGTATTTATTTATATCTAATGTTCATTCTAAATTCACTATTGTTCCTAAAAAGTAAAAATGCACTCAAAGGAAATTTAGAAACTAATAGTAAAATCAATTAATGACAATTCATAAAAGACATTTCCCTAAAATGATATTCTTAAATTCTAAAAAATTGAACTACATTTATTACTAATTTTAATTGGCACTTATTAAATTTATTTATTACTAAATACCTAATTAGTTTATCTTTCTAAATAATATTATGTTTTAAATAAAATAAATATTTTTCACTCACAAAAATGTAAGTTCCTTAATCACCACTTAAACTCACTAAAACTAAATTTAAACTAAATTGGATAAGATTTAATAACTAAAATACAATTTTAAAAAATAATAATAATTAAAGTCAAGTTTTCATAGCAAAAACTAATTATAAACTTACTAATAATTGTGAGTTTCATGCACACAATTTAGAAATATCTAATAATGAAGAATTAGCTTTTCTAATATAAAATAGTCATCTTTTTATTTTGTTTCTTTTATCTCATGAAAACTTGCTATTAAAATAATATATTAGATAAATATTACTCCTAATATTTATTTATTTAATTCT
Organism: Cunninghamia lanceolata; assembly: GCA_027924645.1. Lineage (NCBI taxonomy): Eukaryota > Viridiplantae > Streptophyta > Pinopsida > Cupressales > Cupressaceae > Cunninghamia > Cunninghamia lanceolata. Next base: position 1,933,264 of record BSBN01000610.1, read on the forward strand.
TTCTAATTCAATTATCTACTTTGTTTTTGTATTATTCTATTTTCATTTTCTCTCTTAACATGGCTTTTTCCCTTTTTTAGCTTCTGATTTTCTATTTTGGCTTTATTTTTTTCTAAGTTTTCTTTGTTTCTATCTTTTATTTTCTTTTTCTAAATTTTGTTTTCTTTTTCTATGAATTATTTCTATTGTTATAAAATAAAACATATATTCTAATTTTGAAAATGGCATAAATTTAATAACTAAACATAATTTTATTAATTAATTTACCACACAATTATCTCTAAAAATAATAATTAATAAAATATAATTCTTTCCCTCACATACAATTTCAAATTACATATATATATAATTTAAATTATTTTTATTTCACCGAGAGCATTTTTAACTAACAATTAATTAAATAACAACTATAACATATTAAATGATTTACTTTTCTAGTAAAATAAAAAGACAATATATTAATAAAATTAATTTATGCAATGACTATGCAACTATATGTCATCTAAGTGCTCGTGAGTGCAAATTTCTTTCACCACAATCGCTATCAGTTGGCTAGATGCCCCCTCCTCAATGATACTCTCTCTGTCAAGAGTATATTTTTGTTACGTACATGAGTCAAAGTTTGGTCAACAATCATTAAAATAGTAATATTAAATTGAAAATTAATTAGTGAAAATAGGGGTTATGACAAAAGACTTGTCTTAGATTGATCCTTAACAGCAGTATCCGAACTAGTAGCAGGGATTAGATCTTCTTTCTCCTTCGGCTCTTCATCACTTTTATCTAGTCTTTGATCCATGTTCACCTTAGGAATAGATGTATCATCTCCAGTATTTGTTTCTCCTCTATCATATATAGTTGGAAGATGATATTCCTTTAGTACTCTCAAAGTGATTTCCTCAATCTCCTTCACTACTTTCTCAATGTCATCTGACATGAGAGTATTCATTCTTTTCTTTGTTCTGAACTCCTTGCTAAGCACTTTGGAGATTTTTTTCTTGTCTTTAGGGGTGATCTTCAGACATAACGTTATTAGTGTATGCTCTCTGAGTTCAATGTCCTTTACCATAACAACTTCTTTTCTTGTAGTCATGATACTACCCAAGCTGTCTGGGAGATCAGTAATTATCTCAATAAGGGCTTTGTTGTAGATGTCCAAGTATCTGATGACAGCAATCTCATGATCCTCTTATCTAGATCATCATACTCATCATACAGTTGGGCAATGGGTTTCAAATTACCATCAACTGTTATGGCCTTTAGGACATCTTCAAGACTTATAGTGGCTTCTCCTGTCTGAGATTCATCTTGCCTTGGCCTTTTCTTAGTTCTACCCTTATAGGAGGGTTTCTTCTTGTTGATCCTGGAGGCTTTGGTAGCCTTAGTTTTCATCTTCTTAACTTCTTCATCTAACTTTGTCTCTTCCTCATCTACTCCTATACTGACATACATTCTATGGCCTTTGGTTTTCTATCTTTTGAATCTTTTGTCAGCGGGCTTCTTGGTGATTGCCTCTACACTAATAGATGAGGTCAGACTGGAGGTTTTTGATGCAATTCTTGTAGAGGCTAAACCTCTTGTCCTCTTCCTTGTTACAATAGGTTCCTCTGCCTTTGCCTCAGGCTCTTTCAGAGCCTTGACTGGTTCATTTTCTTTCTTCTCTTTTGCAGCCCTTTCTGCTTGTGCCTCTTGTTGCACATCATGAACTTCCAAATCTTTATTAGCTTCCTTTAATTTTTCAATTGTTCTTGCCCTTGATTTGACAACTTCTTTTGTAATCCCTATGCTCTATGCATATTCTTCCACCAATTTCCTCACCTTTTTCTAGGTTTTAGGTTTCCTTAGTTCAACATGGACTTTTATAGACAATTCTTCATAAGTGCCAAATCTTGGCTCAGAAGTATCCCTAGGTTTGCTTAACATGAGCTTGGCAAAACCATCTAACACATCTGTATCCACTACATACCCCATTAGCATAATTGTTCTAGGCTCAACAACTTCCATCATACATTGATCTTTATTTACAATAAAATAGATGTCATTTTTGTATTTTTCAACAATTGTCTTAGGGATTCTTTCCTTAGATTGCATTACCCTTTGGAAGTTCTTGAAATAGCCCCATAGGGCTGTAGTTTGTGCTTCATAACTTCCAATACTATTTAAATGATTTCTAATTTGTACCGCAACAGGTTTGTCTCCAGTCCAAAATAGATTTTTCATACCAAGTAACTCTTGCCTAAAGTAGAAGAATAAGTACATAATTAATGTATCAAACTTGAAGGGATGTTTGATTTCTTTTGTCTTCTTCAAGTTCTCCATTAACTGTTGTCGAAGTAGTTCACACAGGTCATACTTTGCATTTTCCTTAACCATTTGATACGTAGTATATATGGCAGTACCATAGATAGAGTTCTCATAGTTTGTGAGGTGGACCTTGTAGTTGATCACCATGGATGCAAACCTAACTACATGATCTTCAATATCACTGATTGTCAATGCCCTTTTATCAAATTTTTCTCCAGTGGCTTTCATCACTATATCATTTTTCATAGCCTTTAATATAAGTACTGTACTAGTAGAGTTTAGTCCTGTGACCGCCCTTATGGCATCTTTGGTGATCTTGAATGTAGAGTTAAGCCACATAAACTCATCATGAATTTGGCTTAAGACATACCGGACCCATTCACCTTCTATAAAGGCTGGAAAATCTATATACTGAATGAGTTTCTTTTCCTCCAATGCCTTGTATTCTTCTTTCAAGTCAAATGTATCACCACTTAGATGTTTTACATATAGGTCTGTGAGTTGACTACCCTTGTGTTCCTCTAGGGCAACATGAATATAAACCCTAACATCTTCTGCATGCATCACACCAAACAGAATCTTTGAAAATGCACCATTTGGATTGACCTCTGTTGATTTCAATGGATGCTTCTTGAATTTTGGTCAGGCTCTCTCAGTTATATCAATCACTTTTGGTGTTTCCATTTTCACAAAGATTCAAATAAGTTCATAGTTTTGAATCTGAAAAATACCTCTTTTGTTGAATTAGGGTTTTCCTTGATCTTGCCTTGAATTGCTTTTGAAATCACTGTAGTTGCTTGGAATTTTGCTTCAATTTGCCTTAGACACATGAGAGCTTAAAATGAATTGTATGTCGAATGAACCCCTTTTTAACCCTTTGTTTGTCTTGACCTAATCGTCATAAATGTTATCTTTCAAAAGGTTGTCAAACCTTTCTCTGTAGAGTACAGTTGATTAGGATTGCTCTGCAATGTTCCGCATTTGATCCTTTTATTCCATAATTTCTTTTAAAAGATTTGTCATATGAATCTTCACATCATATCTTCAAGTCCGATCCCAACACTAACTATCTGGCTAGGGGATTAGGATTTTCAATACAACTCCCCCTGAGCCAGAGCTCCCAATTTACTTCTCGAAGGAAGTATCTACACCAAAGGCTGGTGCAGATCCATCCCTTACCTCGTTAACATCCTTCTTGATCCAGACCTTACTCTTTTTCTTCTTGATTTCCACCAGATCAACCTTGTTCTTTCCTTTCTCTTATTTTTTCTATATTTTCCTCTTCTCTACAGGAAAGTTTCTTTTCTCATTCTTGCTTCTACAAAATCTTTCAACATGTCCAAACTTCTTGAAATTGTAGCATACCACATTCCTTTGTCTCTGATTCCTTTAATTCATTCTTGATCCGCATTGGTTAGCCATGTGTCCAAATCTATTGCAAGAAAAGCACTTCCCATTGAAAGATTTATTATTTCTTGCACTGTTGGGACCATTCCTTATCATACTTCTATATTCATTTGCTTTATGACCAATTCTCTTCCAATTAAAGCACTAACTAGAGAATGATGGAATATTTGATGCATTCTACTCCTACACTAAGTAGCCTTATGACCAAACTTATTGAAATTAAAACAATAGCCATTGAAAGATGGGTACCTTTGAGCATTTGGTTGCCTGACCGTAGGTCTTCTAGGTCTTCTTCTCTAATTCCATAATTGGTTGTCTTTGTTTTGCTTAAACTCAGTGTTTGCTTGGCCTGATTTTGAACTTTCTCCTTTTTCAAATCCCAAGCCTTTCTTGTCATCTGAACTCTTTTGACTTACAATCAATTGCTCAAGCTTTGTAGAGCTTGTTTTGAATTTTTCTTTATAGCTATTGGCTACTTCTAGATCATATTTTAAAAGTAACACCTCTTTTCCTAGTTTTTCACATTCCTTAGACTTATCCTTCACAACCTAATTCAGATATTCTTCAACCTTTATTTTTTCTTCAACTAGCATAGATAGACTATCTATGGATTCATTTGCTACTTTTAATTTTCACTTAGCTCTTTCCTTCTATCCTGAGACTTCTTGACTTGCTCCTTTAGTTTTAGAATACAATCATCAACTTCTTTGATATTTTCCACCAAATCTTTGATATCTACCTCAGACTTGTCTAGATCATCAAGAGCTGCTTGTAGTTGTTCATCAATGCTACTTGGATAACTTGTTTCTGAAGAAGTGGGATATCTTCTTGCTGCCATGTGTTCACCTTTTTAGATCTTCCTCAAGCCATTAAGCTTCTTCCAAGGAACCTTTCTCTAATACCAATTGTTGAACATAGTGAATATTAAGAGGGGGGTGAATCAATATTCTACAAAACCACTTCTTCACATGATCTATAATCCAATTACCAAATTTAATAACATGAAAGCAAAATAAACATAAGAATAGCAACCATAAAGTCATAACACATAGACACCAGGATTTTTATGTGGAAAACCCAAAAAGGGAAAAGTCACGATGAGTGTTAGCTCACAATATATTATGATAATAATACCGAATTACATGAAGGTTCACTACCTTAGAGCTCACTGCCCAAGGACACACTGTCCAAGAAGTGCTCACTGCCAAGAAGATAGAAGAATGATTGGCTCACTGCCAAGAGATGACTACTATAAATGCATCTACAGAATGCTAAGGTACAGTTCCATTTCCAGCTTAGTATACAGAATCAAATGTCTTCATAATGTTTGTTCTGGTTTTTCTACTCTACTTCACGTATGCTCTACTTTTCTACCCTTACTATCTTTTTCTACTCTGCAAACTGCCTTAGATCATGCACATATCAAATTCGTACACTATACACACATATCCATTCATCCAACACTGAAATCCATCAAGTATATATCTGTAACAAGATTCATCTCACAATTAGGTCGGCAAGCCAGACATGAAACGTGTATACAAGTGTTATACCTTGTCGACTTGATCTTGTACACAAACATGAATGTGGACCCAAACAAACATACAATAGTCTTCATATAGGTGGGCATTAATCATTCAACTACTTGGATTAATTCTTCAAACAATATATTCTCACCGCATATAGATCTAACTTGTCTGTTGGCTTATTCCTTAAGTACACACTTGACCAATTCAACTGTCACATCATAACTTCCACCGCAGACCATATGAGACTCTAAAAATCATAACCAAGATTTAGCATTGACCTCTTAACATACCTTCAGAACTGCAGGACATAATAGTCCTTTATAGCAAAATGCGGATCTTGGAACTGTTGCTCTGTCACAGTGAAATACTATCAAACTGGAAGCTGATAAAGAACAACTTGTAGAATATGATGAAAGGAACTTCAAAGGCTATAACTCTAGATTTAGGTAGTCATGATATGTATCTTTGCTACCTCAGAACTACAAGACAAAATATGCCACAGGGGAGGAATGCAGACCTTTTTTCTTTGGTACTATACACTGTCCCTAACTTAGGTTTTCTCACCCGAACTCAGCTAAACCATAGTAAGTCTTCCAAAGATCTTTAGGACTTGCAAACTTGAATATGACACCTTCAAACAACTAAAAGCAACATACCTAGACCATGCTCTGTGACCTACAACTGTGGAGGCATACTGACCCAATCTCTATCACTCTGTAGCTTGCCCATACTTAGCCATTTTGACTAAGTTAGTCTTCCAGTCCTTTGTTGAGCCTTGTTTCCATCAATGAAAACATCTTATTAGCAATGTCTCTTGACTATGTTTCCAACACCTTCTTCCTTATCATCCTGAGACACTATAGGGCTAGGGTATAAAGGAAAAGACATGGAAAAAGCTACTACCAATCTAGTGGAGCAAATTCACAAATTGCAAGAGGGAAGTGAAACGGACTTTAATGAATGGGAATGGGAAAGTCTTTCTGAGTTATCTTGTGAAGATAAAGGTATTGATGTAGTTCAATCATATAGCTCCACCAATACATACCATGAGGGACAAAGTTTAAAGTCTAGACCACTAGAGTTTGATTCGCAAAATATCGAGAGTGAGTCCCACAAGGAAGGTCAGCGATCGCACATGATAGATAATCCTAAGGAGAGTATTATTTTAGAACTTGTACATACCCCCACTGACCTAGAGAATTTTTCCATCCTAACCATCATTACCCTTGAGTCAAACCAACCTGATGATCCTCTTCCACTAGTACATCCCAAACTTATAGATTGGGAACTACAAGAGGCCCCTAAATTGGATACCTTTCAAAATGATGATGCTATTATTGACTATCTAGAACTAAGGGATCATTTACCCTCAGGATATCATAAAGTTGGCTTCATTATAGAACTCAATAACATGGCTTATTTTGGAGAGAGTGCCAAGCCTTTTAGTCACAAAAATGTAAGAATAAAAAATAGATTTAATGGTGAAAAGTGCTCTACGATGGTATTAGATCATGAAAAAGACAAAATAAAGGATGAAACTAAAGTGAAAACCTCTCTAAGGTGCCAAAGGATGAAAGGATTGACACTCTGCCCAACCCTACACATCAGGAGAGGTCCTTAGTTTTAATAGAACTAGCAGAACCAGTGAACATTGGTACAGAAGACAACCCAAAGATAATTCATCTAGCAGAATCTTTATCTGAGCAAGAAAAGAAAGAATTCATCCAATTCTTCAAAGAGATAGATTAATTTTTCTTGGTCCTATGTGGATATGCCTAGCCTTGATCCAGATCTCATCATGAATCATTTATCACTAGCTCTAGGAACTGAACTAGTGAAACAAAAGCTAAGAAAGATACATCCGCATATAGCACTATTAGTCAAAGAAGAGTTGAATCTATTAGATTTCGGGTTTATAAGATCAATTGATTATCCTGAATGGATCTCCAGCATTGTTCATGTTTCAAAACCAGACAAGAGAATTAGACTTTGCAACGATTTTAGGGATTTGAATAAAGCATGCCCCAAAGATGATTTTCCTTTGCCCAATATAGACATAATTGTAGATCTAATAGTAGGACATACTATGTTATCTCTAATGGATGGGTTTTCCAGGTATAATTAGATCAAAATTGCACTAGAAGACCAGCACAAAACTACCTTCACATGTCAATGGGGTACATATTGTCGGAATGTCATGTCGTTTGTGTTGAAAAATGCAGGAGCAACATACTAGAGAGCAATGACCACTATTTTCCATGATATGATGCACATTAATATGGAAGATTATGTGGATGACATTCTAGAAAAATCACTCAAATGGGAAGAACATATGCATGTATTAGACAAAATCTTTCAGAGACTAGAGCAATTTACTGTTCGCTCCAAAGAAGTGTGTGTTTGAAGTCACATCCGGCAAGCTTTTAAGATACATAGTTTCAGCAAATGGAATTGAGGTGGATCCAACAAAAGTGAAAGCTATAATGGAAATGCCACCACCTAAAAATATCAGTCAATTGAGATCATTGCAAGGAAAGTTGCATTCTATCCATTAGTTTATCTCACAGTTAGCTAACAATTAATGCCATCCCTTCACTCATCTCCTTCACAATAATGTTCCTTTCAGATGGGATGAGATGTGTGAACAATCTTTTCAACTCTTGAAAGAATATCTAATGAATCCACCAATATTGATGCCACCAATTCAAGGAAAACCACTGTTGCTTTATATTTCAGATACAACAGCTACTCTAGGAGCTCTACTGGTACAGCAAGATTATGAAGGAAAGGAACAGGCTATTTACTACATTAGTCAAATATTAGTAGGCTATGAGCTATAGTACACACCTATTAAACGATCATGTCTTGCTATAGTTTTTGCATCTCAAAAGCTAAGACATTATATGCTCACTCATTTAATCAAGTTGGTAGCCAAAATAAATCTGTTGAAGTATTTACTCAGTAAGGCAACTCTAACAGGTAGATTATCAAAGTTGTTAATGCTTCTTAGTGACTTTGACATTGAATATGTGGATAGATGAGCAATAAAAGGACAAGTGCTTGCAGATCACTTAGCAGACGCACCACTAAATGACAAAAATCCATTAAGTTTTGAGTTTCCAGATGAAGCCATCTTCAGCATAACAACTCAAGCATGGAAGCTCTATATTGATGGATCTTATACACAACATGGGTCAGGAACAAGCATTTTTTTGGTCACACCTCAAGGAGATACAATACCGAAATCATATAGACTACTCTTCCCTTGTACCAACAACATTGCAGACTATGAAGCATTGGTCATTGGTCTCAAGATGGTTGTAGAATGGAAAGTTCAAGAGTTGCATGTTTATGTAGATTCACAACTAGTCATCAATCAGGTAAATGATGATTATCAGACCAAAGATGATAAGTTAATACCTTACAAGCATATGGTAGTTGACTTCAAAGAGTATTTTGTTGTGATTTCTTTTGAACAAATACCTAGACTGGAGAATAAAGATGCAGATGCCATGGTAACCATCGCCTCACTCCTGGATATACCAGAAAATTAGTCACGTTATGAGTTCTTAGTGGAGCCAGTGTCTAATCCTGCATATGATATCCCTAAAACACGAATAATATGTCACATAGTAGGATCATATTCCCCTTTGTATGGAAACATCTATACCTATCTAAAAGAAAACACATTGCCACCTGGCCTATCCAATAATCAATGAAGAACTTTTATCTGTCAAGCCACTCACTATACCATAATTGCCAATACCCTTTATCGACAAGGTCTTGATGGTACTCTCCTTAGATGTCTAGAAAGTGAGGAATATCAAACCGCCTTAAGAGAAGTTCATGAAGGTATTTGCGGAACACACTCTAGTGATCCTACCTTGGCTAAGAAACTTATGTGTATGGGATACTACTGGCCAAGTATGGAAACCAATTCTTATAATTTTGTCAAGAAGTGAATGAAATGTCAAGTCCATGGGAATCTCATACATGCACTGGCACAAGAACTACAGCCCTTAACTACTCCTTGGCCTTTTTGCCAATGGGGACTCAACCTTGTGGACAAGATCTATACCTCTTCATCCAACAATCACAAATTCATAACTGCCACTAAGTATTTCACTAAGTGGATTGAAACCATACCCTTAACCAATGTCATAGGCAAGTAAATCGCTTCATTTATCGTGAACTATATCATTTGTCGTTATGGCATTCCTTTATCCATTATCACTGATAATGGAAGACCTTTCAAAAATTAGGATGTCAAAGAGCTCTGTGACAAGTTCCATATCCAACACCATTTCTCCACAAAGTACTATCCCCAAGGAAATGGTCAGGCAGAGGCATCTAATAAAACAATCTTGAAAATCTTAAAGAAGACAGTCAATGATGTTGGTTGTGACTAGCATGTATAGCTAAATCCCTCTTTGTGGGCCTATCATACTAGTATCTGCACACCCAGAGGTGCAACACCCTATTGCCTTGTCTATGGCTCAAAAGAAATCTTGCCTATCAAGGTCGAGTTACCCTCTCTACGAGTATCTTTAAAGGGATTAATAACTGATGAAGAGTATCAAGTTTCCAGACTTCAAGAGTTAGAGTTGTTGGAGGAAAGATGATAAAATGTTTTTAATCACCTCAAGGCCTATCAGTAATGGATGTCAAGAAGCTACAATCATAGAGTGAAGCCCAGAGTTTTTCAGGTTGGTGACTTAGTTCTGAAGGAAAACCCTAGAAATCAACAGGATAGAGAAAAAAAAGGCAAGTTTGAAGCAAATTGGCTTGGTCCTTATATAATCATTGTTGCTTAGGGATTAGGAGCATACTAATTAGCAACATCAAAAGGTGAGTTGTTTGATGATCCCATCAATAGTATGCATCTTCAAAAGTTTTATACCTAAAAACCCTAGTGCAAGGGAACCAAAAACAAATGGTGCAATAAAAGCCAATGGTGAAAACCTGGAAATAGGCACTATTTGTGATAAACCTGCTTCCTCCATCTTTTAGGATTTTAGTTTCATCCATCTTTTCTTCTGTATCCATCAAAACACATAAAGATACTTATCAAGTCTTGTTGCTCGCTCACCTTTACCTCCTTATCAAATAAGGTTATCCATCTAATCCTTCATCCATCTTGTCATCTATCATAACTCCATCATTGGGATCATTGTCGAACTACGTCACCTTTGAGCTATCACATAGGCAAGGCCATCATTGATGAGCCCCCATGGCTTCCCACCCACCTAGGTCTTAGGGCCACATGGTCCACACGGGCAAAATACGTTGCCTCTATGCTTTCACATATGCAAGGCCATCATTGATGAGCCCCCAAGCCACTAGGTCAGTCCCTTAGGGCCCGTCACATCGAGCTCCCAGTAGTTTCATCCATATGTCTTCATCCATAATAAGTAGATCCTTTACTTGACTGGGGGCAAAATCCTTGACCTAGTTATTGAATCAGATTCTTCAATGCCACAATCTAGAGGATAACAAACTAGATCGTGATACTATCTCCAGACAATGCACAACACAACAATTAACTTTTAAATAGAATCTTGGCATAAGATGTTAATAACCTATTCTAGACAAACAATAATTTGCCTAAACTATCATCATTATTTTATCTATTATGGCAAGAAAACATATCTATGGCAAGAAGATTTGATGGCTATTATAAGTATAAGTATTATGTCTTGATTTTCATTATCATGTTTCCTATGCGACTCGCGGATGTCCAAGACTAGAGGAGCTATGATGGGGCATGATTATTTTCATTCGTTTGTTGTTTGTGGATCAATATTTAGTTTAATGTGAAGACTTGTCTAACGACATGATCAGCAAAAGATCATCAAGGACATTATGGGTCTTAACATGAAAGAGTAAATCCTTGTCTGTTAATACATGCAAGCAATACTCAGGTCATCTCAATTCAATTATACCTAGATGCTTGTATTAACTTGCTAAATCAAAATCCATGTAAGTGATACTCAGGTCATCTCAGTTTAATTATACCTAGATGCTTGTATTTTCTTACAACATTTTAAAATCTCAATGATGAAAAAAGCACCTCAAATATTTGTATACAAGATGACTAAACCTCATTTGTGCATGTTAAGTTTGCATTTTATTTTATTTATAAGCATTCCATAATTATCATTTACCAAGTGGCTTAGTATCCAAGTCCTTTCTTTCATTTCATCCAAGTTATCCATTTATTCAAATCATTTCTTTCATTCTTCTAAGTTATTCTTCTATCCAAAATCATTTTTCTATTTCTCCTAAGTGATCTTTTATTCATGATTGACTATACTTGGCATAACAAAAACAAATCATTATCATTGTGCATATCATAGGCATGACCAATCATAAGTTCATATCATTTAAGTGTATTAGTTAAATAAGCATTTAGATCATGATTTTAAAAGCAATTTCATACAGTGATGTCATTTATCCACATAGATTTCATACCTAACTTTATCATTAGAAATCAAAAACATAGATATCATTGTCATAGCATATCCATATTATGTCATCATACATCAAAACTTAAACATCATGTATTGCATGTAGGAATCATCATAATGTGCATTAAGTCATCATAAATTATAAGCATATAGGATCATTACTCATAACATTGCACATAGATATAAGTCATCATGTGAATCATAGAAACATCATATCATAAATATCATGCATTATAGAATCAACAAGTTAGAATCACCATAATAGAAGCATAATCATAACATAAATCATATAGAAAACATCCATCCATAGTGTACATGCATATAGTCCATCGAGCTCATATATATATCATCATCATCAAAAATAAATGTCCAAGTATACAATGATATCATGAATGTGTATATCAAGCTGTCAAAAATAATGTGTATGCAAAATGATATAAAATGATGCATGTCCCAAAGTATCTATGAGGTACTGCCTCCAAATGGTGCTAGCTGATGAGACTGAGAACCTAAATGCCCTACCCCTAGTGGCCCTCGAGGAGTTGGTGGCTCCATAACTCCTCCACTCTCTGACTGTGTACACCTAGATCTGTTGTGTGAACTGGGATCTAGAAGCTACCATCTCTCTGCTCTAGGGGCACAGCCTACTCATATAGAGATTGCTAGTAAAATATCTCATGTCCTGTGCATACCATATCTACTATGGTCTGTCTGCTAGGACCCTATACTACAATCTATTTTACCTACTGCAGTAGGGTCTCTGCCCTAGTATACATCTAAATAGTTGTATCCCACTCCAATGTCACTGCCCTCATGTCACACTATAGCTCTGTAATCCACCCCTGTAGCTATACAATATGGCCATGCATCTGGCCAACCTGTCCCTGAAGCTAAGCCACTTGGGCTCGCAATGCAGCCATCTCCCCGTCATCATAACCCTGCACCTATCCTTGCATTGGACCCTGGTCATGTGCCTACACCTGAGGCTGAGACTGTACCTATGGCACCCTCTCCACTCTCTATCTGACCCTCCCCTATCCTCCATCATCTCCATCCCCTCTATCATCCCCACCACCTCCATCATCTCTTGCACCTTTGCCACCTCTCCTGCCTCGCTATCACCTCCTCCTCCGCTGTGGAGCATCATCATCCTCATCCCCATCCTCCAATCTAGGAGCTAACTCTCTAGGTCCAGAGTATCTAGGAAATTAATGAGCTGTAAAACGTGCTAAATAATCTACAGTCATCCCGGCATCCACAATATCCCATCACAAATCCCAGGCCTGATAAGGAGTCCATAAGAAGTTATCTCTAGCCTTCTCATATGATGCAACAAGACCCCACCATGGATGCTCCTTGTATGTCCAAGCAAATACAATAGCACCCTGGAGCATCCCTTGGACCCTGCCGAACTGTCAGTACACACGAGAAACAATGTGACGCTCAAGAATGTAAGGTGTCCTCCCTATCAACCATCACGTCTGAAAGCAAAAAGGTAACTTGGTAGCATCATCATCCCATGCCTCACAATCTAGATAAGGCCGCCACTCTGTTGTATCCACATTGTCCAGTACATGGCTCCAGTACTCAAGCTTTCCCAGCTCAAGCTAGGAAAGGATGTCTTGATACATGTAAGAGTAAGGTCGATCTCTGCCTCTCACTCCCGTACATATAGGCCATGTAATATCTATATGTCCCCATGCCTAAATCTGTAATAATGAAACCCCTACAGATAGACTAGTAGCCCCATCATTTATAAATTGGTGTAGATCATGATATAAGTGTGCAAGTAGGCAAACACCCCAGGCAAAGTATGTCCCCTCAGTCACCATCCTCTCCAAAGTCCTCCCCATCCAATAGCAAATCCATGTGATCTCCTGTCTGGGTAGATCACACCTATCAATCCTACTAGTATTGATGGCAGGGGCTCATAATAATCAACCATATCTACCCAACTGATCTCCGTCCCCTCAATGTCCTCATCATCAAACACTCTGCAACACTCCTCCAATCTTAGAATCCTTAGGATCTGGTGCACATCCTCCAGCATCATCATCATCTCCCCAATAGGCAAGTGAAATGTACAGTGCTCACTGCACACCATCTCTCAACCAAAGCAGTCAGTATCCCCAGGTTCACTTGAATCTCAGGTATAAAGGTCACATACCATAATCTGGTTGATCCCAAAACCAAGTGATCAGTCTCTGTCAAGTAAGGTCATAGCAATTGTGTCATGGGAAATCTCTCCCGAGACATCATCACGTCTAGCTCATCCTGCAATCAATAACACAAGCGCATTAATCAAGCAATCAACTAAGCTACATATCTATCAAATCTATCAAAACAGTTACTTAGCTATCCTATTAATAACCTATCCTATCATCTCTTATGAGATTCTATCAATCTCAAAGATGACCTATTAGTTGGCCAACATCGATCATGATGCTGACTCAGTCTATCAGCTAAGTAGTTTGATAATTTTAAATCAGATGTGCAGCTTTACCTCTCAAAAGTACAGCTTTATCGTAGATGAACATAAGCCCTAATCAAATGTGCAGTATCATTTGTATGCATAGAATCAGGCGTTATATAAGCAGTTTTGTACCAGATGTGCAAGATCATACACATGCACATAATCCCTAATTATATGTGCAACTTTATAATGAATGCGCAGGACTGCTTATCAAATGCAAAAATTTTGTATATGCACGATTTCGGTGCAACGTATATGTGCAGTTTCTTAATAGATGTGCAGCATAAATTATCAGATGCGCAAGAAAAATCTTATTGCACATTCAAAAATGTTAACTTTCAACCTAGTTTTTGACCCTAATAAATGCACTTAACATGGAATTCAGGGCATACATACCAGGGGTCCATACTCTGTTGGGCACCCGAATCGACGGATCCTCTTGAACCTGTGGTTAGGTACCAGAATCTGCTGCATCTTTGCTAACTTCTTTGCTCTGCTATGCTCTAAGGCTCCCTATAATCTCTCTTCAAATGACAAGTGTGCAAATGACTAAGAAAGAGACCCCACATCCTAATTTATAGCCAAATGAACCCTAACTGGAGGTGTTTTCACCTTGCACATGCATGCTATGTTTGTCATCCATTTCTCATTCTCCATCACCTGTATCTTTCACCCGCATATCATGTCATTCGTTATTGTTCATCGTGAGATTGTTTGTCATCCTTTTGCAAAATTTGTCTCGACCAATCTCTCGAGGGGGCATCCTACTGTCATCAAACTTGTACCAGGGGAAAACTGGGGCATGTATCATACTCATAAATTTTTTATTCTTTGAAACAATGTGATAAAACACATTGTCTCAAAGAGGGGCAAAATGTATACACCTAAAACTGGCTCGAGATGAATTAAATAAATATTTTATATTTATTTTATTCTTATTCCTCTATCAATAAATAAACATACTAATTTATTTATGTGGTTCACATTCATCATATTCTTCTAATAATTAAATATCTTAAATTCCTCTAAAGTCATCTCTAATTAAATAATCATCATTATCTAATTATTTCTTCTAAGGTAAGTCCTATGTCTAAAATCCACATCATTCATCCAACTCATTCTTCACATATCATTTGACACCTCATCATGTTGCACCAATAATTAAATATTCTTAATATTTAAATAAGTATTTATCCTCTCAACATGTGCCCTATTTCCTCTCAACCATCCCCATGGTCAATGTTGACTATGAGACACTTTTCTCATAAATCCTATATTCCCTCTCACATTCCAACAACCAAAGACTCCTTCCTCCATGTTCTTCTCATGGTATTCCACCTTTATCTCATTGATCTTTGTGAGCATCATGCCATGTGGCTCCTTGTCCCTCCTATTCCTCCACCTTGTCATTGTAATAGGAACATCTTCCACCTTTATCTGTCCTCACCCAACCAATTTGATCTTGACCATACATGTCACAAGACTTATTCTCTAACCATGAATCTTTTGACACTTGGATTTGAGCCATCCTTGGCCTATAAAAGCAAACTCCTCACCTTCATTTTGCATCACAAGAGTTATAGTACTTACATGTTGCAGAAATTTCTATCAGGTATCCAAGTGTGCCTTTGGACCCCATTTGTATATCAATATCATAATCTCCATTGTTGCATTATCATCTAGCTTCATAGTATCATTTAGTTGCATATCATTATCCTCATATCAATCATTATCAACAACATGGCATTAGCTTTTTATCAATATCATCATCATTAGCATAGTCTTGCATTGTAGGATTGTTTGCATTGCATTTTAGAATCCACAATTTCATTCATCTCATAGTCATCTTGAAAAGCAAAGAAGTGCAATTCTGGGAGCAGTATCATAATCAACAAGATCTTGAGAAGATAGGAGACAATGGAACACGAAGGATCAATCAGAGTTTGCAAGGTATAATTCATGTTTTCTATATTTTTCCTATTTTCATTGGTGATTTGAATTTGAGTAGGAATTTAGAGTAATTGTGGTATCTTATTAGGTTCTTATAGTTGTTTCAAATAATCAATCATAGTACATATGTGGCAGAGTATGATAGTTTTGAAGTTTTGACACAATTTGGCTACTTCTACATACACCTTTGTCATTGAAGTCAAAGGGGGAGAGGAAGATCCAATGAAAAATGGTCAAACATCTAAAGGGAAGAAGAAAAAATAGAGTGTATATAGTAAGGGGGGCCATATAAGTATTTTTCACTAAGTGTTGCCATCAATGCCAAAGGGGGAGTGTTGGTTTTTCTTCTGAATCAGCATTAGGGTTTGCCACTTCTAATGCACAGGCAGATTCAGCCAACTAATACAGGAGGTTGCGTGAGCTCCTCCCCTTCACTTCTGGTTCTGCCGCACCGAGGGGGGTATCCCTATAACTCAAGATGTAACCTTGACTAGCTCAAAGATAGAAAGATCTAACTTGACAACAACAGGCAGAATACTCTCATGTATGGACCAAAATCTGTATGATAGATCACAAGGTGGGCAACATTCTTGGACATATATGTCTGGTTAGGTATGAGAGCATGCAGGGGTTCCTACTTCTAATCCTACAACTAACAGGTGGAAAGATGAGATGGTTTGAAATGGTGTTTGGATGCAAACCTGGACCTGGTGTATAACCTCAACACAGAGCTAGATTGGTGCCTATCCAGGGCTTGGAGTCGGTAGACATACACCTGTGAATGATCAGCATGAATGGCTAAAACTGGATTTCAGGGGGATACACATGATATCTGCCTTACAGATATCTCCCAATAAAGAGTGTTAAGCTGTCTATACTTATGGCATCCCTATTGCAGTAAGAAAGATACATGCAAAATTGGAGACAGAATCAGCATAACACATGCAAACACAGCATTATTCATATAAGATTTAACCATGAAATCAGTGGATTCATGCCAAATCGTACAACAGGAGATACATAAACTCACAAGTTTTGCTGCACAGAGCAACCAAAACCAGTTGTATCTTATTACAGAGCCAAAATGTCCAGTTTTCAACAACCTTCAAATGAGTATCACTTCCTGCTTATAACAGCCAGGTAGTGTACCATAGCAATTAATTACATGGTTGACCAAAAATCCCGCCAGATACACAGTATCAGAAAAATGGCGCTCAAACATTCAATGCAGCAGGTGGGAGAGGAGACAGGAAGAGATCTCGAGCCTTGCGCCGCCGCCTAGGGATCCAGATCTTCAATCGGGTACCAGATCCGTCCACGCCATCGCCCATACCTCTGCAACAATCACCATTAATGGCGCACCAACCCGCGGCCTCGGGAAGAACATCTGACAGTCGATCGCAACCACTTCCCGCCAAGATACATCATCATGATATTTCAAAAATGCAGGATATCAATTATCCCACATGCACCCCGCGGTGACCTTTTCATCACCTTATATACTAGGTCGCGAGCATATATGATGTCGGTGCTTTTGCTCCCGACGACACTAGTATAAGACTTCATCATCATCCTCCAGCAGCATGATATCCTGTTGCTTGAAAAATCACCCTGACGTCAGCATCATCCTCGCAATATCACCTGCATGATAAACGCCTCCATCGGCACAACCTGATCCATCGAAGGAAGATCCTCCTGCTTAGCCGATACCAAAAGTCTGGCCGATGAACATCCTGATGACATCATCGTCATATCCTGCTGACATCATCAGCATATCTGCCTACTACGCACCTCCTCATATCCGGATGATGTCATCATCATATCGATATCAGGATGATATTTGGAAGGTAACCGGATATTTGGAAATATCATCCTGATGCACAAATATCATGCTGCACTGTAGCTCCATTGTAAGATCGGGGTGATAGATGAATATGCCAGATATTTGAAAAGATCACCCCCCACTAGATAATGCACGAAGCCGACAGGCGGATATCTTCTTGATACCATCATCATCAGGATGACAAAACAACGAACATGAAGTGATACAACATCATCAGGATGATATTGACTAAGATCATCCTGACGTCCAAAATATGATGACCATGATAAAAATCGGGTCACACTCAGAACTTTCCAGCAGCATCATCAGGATGATCTTAACAAAGATCACTCGATGTTAAAATATCACCCCGGCGAAAGATCATGCAAGCAGAAAATATGATGACCCTCGCAAGCAACACGGTGATAACCGGAAATATGATCATGATGATGAAGACGACCCTTAGAAAAAATAGGTCAGGTCGAACAACTCAGAAAATAACCTCTTCAGAAGATCGGGGTAACATCATCATCATAAAAGGGCAGGGTGATAATTGGGAGATCACCGGATAACTAAAAAATCACCCTCCGCAAGAAAACTAAGGCACATTGTAGCTCATCAGCAGGATCGGGATGATATCAAAACATCACCCGATATTGAAATATGATGATCCTGATGAAAAACAAGTCGACAGAAAACATGATGATGCTGACCACCATCGAAGCAAACATGATGATGATGACACCCTCCTCGAAGAAAATATGATGATGCAGCTGAAAAATGCTGAGGAGGTCCAACACTTAGAACATTTTTAAAGAAGGTGCCTGCATGAAAATTGCTCAAAAACTGTCAGTCAATTCAGGCACTAACAGGGAGATTGTTGGCAACATAGTCAAGAGACACTATTGGTATGAAGGAGACCTGATGTTGTCATTGATGGCAACAATTCCTGTGACAAAGTTGTGCATAGCCTTTTGGTCCAGAAAGGTTAACTTAGCCAAATTGACTAAGTATTGATAGCATATTGAGACAATGACAGTAATTCAATTGGTGGGTAAGTACAAGAAGATGGGGGGCCAAAAAGGGGTCTTAAGTTGCCACTTTTTTTCTAAAATCAGGAAATGCTAGCCTTGGATGAGAAATTGAGCATAGTTACACTCAAAATTTGAAGATGCAACCAAAATAATGTTCATAGTGCTTCGAGTCTACTTTCTAAACTACTATTTTTTTTTTAAAATGGTATAGATTAAGGGGTTCAAAAGAGGGACCACATAAATTGGTGTTGTTTCTATCAAAAAATCATAACATAGCATGTTTTGTGGCTCCCTCAAAAGGTTAACTTTTTTCTGGTATTTTTAAAATCACTTTGGTGAGAAATTAGCTAACAGCATGTAGTTTATGTCTGATTTTTCTGATAATTTTTTGATGAATATTTGATTTTTTACTAATTTTTAAAGTGGACACATCCTAAAAAATAGAATTTTGGCTGTGCTACCCCTATAAATTTTGAAATCTAATTGAAAATATATTTTTTAATGTGTAGAATGGAGTCTAGTTTCTAAAAATGTAATTTTTTTGAAATTTCAATGAATGGATAATTTACAATGAAAAAAAGACCAAACACTGGTTTTTGCCCAAAAACGGACATACAAACAAAAGAAATTAAAGATGAAAGGCTTAACATTGTCAAAATGTGAAAAAAATTACATCATTAAATAGATAAGAGAAAGCTTAACATTACCCAGGTGTTCGATTTGTTTGACCTTGAAACACATGCAATAATGAGGGTTAGCACGAATGAAATTATGTGAAATCCTACATAATTTGCAAAAACACATATGTGGATGTTGGGAAGGCACTCCAAGCCTTTGGTTTGGAAATCCAAAGCAAATCCCAAGCCTAAGGCTTGGGATTCCCAAAGCAAAATATAACGCAAGCATGTTATAACGTGCTCGCATTATGTTTTGTTTTACATTTTTTTCTTTTTCACAAAAGTTTACCAGATGTTTGTCATATTTGACATAATGCGAATGTGTTATGTCTCCCTTGGAATGTTTTATGTTCAAGGCTATTAGGCATGTATGTATGTATGTATGTATGTATGCATGTATGTATGCCTATATGTATGTATGTATATTTATATGTATGTATGTATGTATATATGTATTCCTATATGTATGTATGTATGTATAGTGTCGAGGGTAGAGGAGGATAGAGATGGGGGTGAGACGGATAGGGGAAGAGAGGGGTGGATAAGGGTTGAGGGTTTAAGGGTCAAAGGTTTAGGGTTTAAGGGTTGATGGTTTAAGGTCAACAGGAATTAGGGTTTAGGGTTGAGAGATTAGGGTTTAGGGTTGAGGGTTTAGGGATAGGATTTAGAGTTTAGGGATAAGGGATTAAGGTTTAAGACCTTGCGGGATTAGGGTTTATGGTTGAGGCTTTAGGGATAGTGTTTAGGGTTGAGGGATTAGGATTGAGGGTCGAGGGATTAGGGTTAAGGTAGAGTATTGAGGGTAGAGGGATTAGGGATAGAGTTTAGGGCTGAAGGTTTAGGGTTGAGGGATTAGGATTTAGGGTTGAGGGATTAGTGTTTAAGGTATAGTGTCAAGGGTTGATGGTTTAGGAATAGGGATAGCGTTTAGGGTTTAGGGTTGAAAGATGTAAGGGTTTAGGGATAAGGAATTAGGGTTGAGGGTTGAGGGATTAAGGTATAGGGTTGAGGGATTAAGGTTTAAGGTTGAGGGTTGAGGGTTTAGGCATAGGATTTAGAGTTTAGGGATAAGGGATTAGGGTTTAGGACCTTGAGGTATTAGGGTTTAGGGTTGAGGCTTTAGGGATAGCATTTAGGGTTGAAAGATTAGGGTTGATGGTTGATGGATTAGGGTTAAGGTAGAGTGTTGAGGGTAGAGGGATTAGGGATAGGGTTTAGGGTTGAAGGTTTAGGGTTTAGGGATAAAGGATTAGGGTTTAAGGTACAATGTTGAGGCTTGAGGGTTTAGGGATAGGGTTTAGGATTTAAGGTTTAAGGGTTGAGGGTTGAAGATTTAGGGATAAGAGAGAGACCTAGATGGCTAAGGGTTGAGAGATAGGGGAGAGATGGGGTGAGGCAGATAGGGGAGGAAAGGGGTGGATAAGGGTTGAGGCTTTAAAGTTTTAGGGTTGAGGGATTAGGGTTTAAGGTATAGTGTTGAGGGTTGAGGGTTTAGAGATAGGGTTTAGGATTTAAGGTTTAAGGTATGAGGGTTGAGGATTTAGGGATAGGTTTATGGTTTAGGGATAAGGGATTAGTGTTTAGGGTTGAGGGATTAGGGTACCATAAATTATAATTGGGGATTAGGGTTTATGGTTTAGGGATTAAGCATTAGGGTTTAGGGTTAAGGGATTAGGGTTTAGGGTTTAGGGATGTACAATTAGGGGATACCATAAATAACTGGAATTTAGGCAGGGTTGGGAAAATTTTGTGAATCATCATGGGATGGAGATTGGAGATTTTGTTGTGTTCAAGTACATATCCAAGCCATATTTTAAGGTTAAGATATTTCAAAGAATAGGGTGTGTGAAAAATATCAATGCTCTTCATCTTATGAATACCAACATTGATACAGATAAAAGATGCCCTTCTTCTAACAGAGTATGCAGTTCAAGTCAAACAATGGATAGAAAGTTGCTGAATGAATTAGTTTAATGGGTGTGCCTCCTTCAAAGTTATGCTTGGAGACTTTACACAAAAATTGGTAACTCTATACATTATTTTTCATTCTTTTATTTCATGTACACTGTTAAGAACTTGTATAATCTAATTGTGTAATGTGTTTATGGCAACGCATTCCTCTTGCATTTGTTTCACAGTTTATAGACAACACATATGAACATATGGTGTTGCAAGGCCCAGGTGGGTAGGAGTGGGATGTACAATTAGGGATACGATAAATAAACTTGAATTTAGGTAGGGTTGGGAAAATTTTGTGAATCATCGTGGGCTGGAGATTGGAGATTTTGCTATGTTCAAGTACATATCCAAGTCATATTTTAAGGTTAAGATATTCCATAGAACAGGGTGTGAAAAATATCAATGCTCTTC
Source organism: Cunninghamia lanceolata (assembly GCA_027924645.1). Taxonomy (NCBI): domain Eukaryota; kingdom Viridiplantae; phylum Streptophyta; class Pinopsida; order Cupressales; family Cupressaceae; genus Cunninghamia; species Cunninghamia lanceolata. The sequence continues at coordinate 1,955,297 of BSBN01000610.1, forward strand.
ATCTTATGAATACCAACATTGAAACAAATAAAAGATGCCCTTCTTCTAACAGAGTATGCAATTCAAGTCAACCAATTAGTAGCAAGTTACTGAATGAATTGGTTTCTGATGGGGAAAACAACAATGAGGTTGAAGCAATGGAAGAAAATCAAAATTGTAAGTCTAATTTAATTTATTTCAAATTTCAAAGCAGGCATTTGAATTGTAGCTTTACCTGGAGGATTGGTATAACAAAAACTTATTTCTGTTGTAGGCCATTCTGGGAAGAACCCTAGACATTATGGACCCTCTCATCTAGAAAAGCACATGACATTGAACTCTGCCCCTTATTTCAAATTAGATAAACCTTTTTATTCAATGAAAATGAAGTCACAGAAAGTAAACTGACCAATATGCAAACTTGTAAGATCAAATTCTCTGCCTTATATGTGTATTCCTCTTATTTTGTTAAGACAAGATTGTCAAAAATGATGGGTTTAACAACCTAACATAATGCAAAGTAGTTTTGTTGGGTTTAGGGATAGGGTTTAGGGTTTAGGGTTGAGGGATTAGGGTTTACGGTAGATGGATTAGGGTTTAATGTTGAGGGTTTAGGGTTGAGGGTTTAGGGTTGAGGGTTTAGGGATAGGGTTAATGGTCAATGGATTAGGATTAAAGTAGAGTGTCAAGGGTAGAGGGATTAGGGATAGGGTTTAGGGTTGAAGGTTTAAGGATTGAGGGTTGAGACTTTAGGGATTAGGGTTTAAGATATAGTGTCAAGCGTCAAGGGTTTAGGGATAGGTTTTAGGGTTTAAGTTTTAAGGGTTAAGGGTTGAGGGATAGGGTTTAGGGTTTAGGGATTAGGGATTAGGGTTTAAGGTATAGTGTCGAGGGTTGAGGGTTTAGGAATAGGGATAGCATTTAGGGTTTAGGGTTGAGGGTTGAGGGATTAGAGTTGAGAGATTAGGGTTTAAGGTATAGTGTTGAGGGTTTAGGGATAGGGTTTAGGGTTGAGGGATTAGGGTTTAGGGTTGGTGGATTAGGGCTTAACATTGAGGGTTGAGGGTTGAGGGTTTAGGGATAGGGTTGAGGGTCGATGGATTAGGGTTAAAGTAGAGTGTCGAGGGTATAGGGATTAGGGATAGGGTTTAGGGTTGAAGGTTTAAGGATTGAGGGTTGAGGCTTTAGGGCTAAGGGTTAAGGGATTAAGGTTTAAGATATAGTGTCGAGGGTTGAGGTTTTAGGGTTTAAGGTTTAAGGGTTAAGGGTTGAGGGATAGGGTTTAGGGTTTAGGGATAAGGGATTAGGGTTTAACATATAGTGTTGAGGGTTGAGGGTTTAGGAATAGGGATAGCGTTTAGGGCTTAGGGATGAGGGATTAGGGTTGGGGGTTTAGGGTTGAGGGTTGAGGGTCGAGGGATTAGGGTTAAAGTAGAGTCTTGAGGGTTTAGTGATAGGGTGTAGGGTTTAGGGTTGAGGTATTAGCATTTAGGTTTGAGGGAATAGGGTTTAAGGTAAAGTGTTGACGGCTTAGGGATAGGGTTTAGGATTTAAGTTTTAAGGGTTGAGGGTTGAGGCTTTAGGGTTTAGGGTTAAGTGAGACCTAGATGGCTAAGGATGGATGGAGAGGTAGACAAGGAGCAACTGAGAGACATAGAGAGGAGAGAGGTAGAGAGGTAGAGGGGGAGAGATAAGTGAGATATAGAGAGGTGAGAGATAAAACATGAGCTAATGGAACTAGAGGTGAGAGATATTGTAAAGGTGCTATCAAAGGTGAGATAGGCACAAATATTTATGGATCAATCTATAGCAGGACAAAACATGAGCACATTATAACACGCTCGTGTTTTGGCTTGCTATACAAACGGTAAAAAGGCCTAGACCCCCGTGATCCAGGCCCACATACTATATTTTCATGTTGTTAATGCACGTGTTTCAAAAAAAAAGTGTTTTCATGTTGTTGGGAAGTTCACATGCACATTTTGCACATTCTACCACCTTTGCATGAACTTTCCACCACCTTTTTCTACTTGGCTAACTTAAGGAGGAAATAACATAGTTTTCACATCAAATTTGATATATATCAATTCAAGTTTCAATTTTTGTAGTTTTACAATACTAATTGTGATTGAATTGTTAGAATTTAACATTATAGATTGGTTAAAAGTATTGTTGTTACTAATTCTATTTGAGTGTTATTCAATTTAACGTTGAAAAGGAAGCAAGTGGGGAAAAACTCAAATTGTTGAGGAGTTTGATGTAAGAAAAAAAAAACACTACATAATTGGGTACTCTCTCCATTTGAATCTCCATTTTTTAGGTATGTCAAGTCTTTACATGCATGTTCTTTACATTTTCCTTAATTCTATTTGCAATACTTTATCATGCTTTATCATACATGTTTATATCACTTGTATCCAGTATGCATAATAAAAGACTATGTGTACATATTTTGTGTTTATATAATAGACTATGTTTTAAATTAGTTCATGGTATGCATAATAAAAGATATCTCAAAGGTCAAAATTAATTAAAATAGACACAATCACGATCAAGAAAGCAGCCTACAATGTCAAACTATATAAGAATAAATCCTTGTAACATATAAATATACAATCCCTTAAGCATAATGAAATACTATTATCTTGTCATATTAACAAGTTAAAATACAAATGAATAGGTGATAAGATCATACAAGTAAATCCCAATAGGCTTAATCCAATCATGATCCATGCTATGCTACATTATTCTTCATGTTGGAGGATGTGGGGACCTCTTTAGTGTCTTGGGCTAGGACATTCCTTATGCACCTATTCATGATGATTTGTATGCACATGACACAACAATATTTCAAAATTTCCTAATTGTCCTTTGTTAGCACATGATGGTGGTTACCTTTATTGGCTATATACCTTTCAATACCCTAAATTACAGAGATTAGACTAATGATTTTTATGACAGTCCTAGGTATGTCTCCAAATATTATGTTTCCAAGATAGCTCTAGCTAATGTTCACTTGTTTCCAACTTCTTAGATGTGCAAGAAACAATTCTGAGCATTATATTCATCATAAATAAGTCACTTTTAGTCAATAGAAGCCAAAATACATCCATTTGAAATCATGGATTAGTTAAGGACAGCTAGGTGGTAAATTTGTTGCCATTGCCAACTTCACAAATTTGGTGTCTTATGTTGTCATCCTTGGTTTTCTCCATGGATCTCCATCATTGTCTTCATGAATTGTATAATTCATCATGTCATAGTGGCTTCATCATTCCATAATTATCTAATCACAATAACCCTAGATGGCTATCCCTAGGACTACTCTGTGAATTGCACACTATGTATTTCAGCAATTTAGATTTCCTTCATGTGTGTTTCAATAGTTTGCAGTGTTAGGACATTCGTATGTGAAACTTATTGAACATAATTAAACTCCATCACACCACCTCAAATGAAATCAAACTCAATCCAAATTTCATGAATATGACTATCCTTTTGAATAAACCAGTTATGGCATGACAATCCTTTATGAGCACTTGGTCAATCTTCTTCAAACTTTCACCTTTTGTCTATCTTGAAAAATCTCTAAAATAATCCTCTTAGAACCTTACGAATAAAGTTAGTATCGTGTGTATGAAGTGATCAACAATAATGGTTGTATCTAGAACTAGGTTTGATAGTCTTAGATAGTTAGGACTGTTATGACTGCCCTCATAACTGTGACAGTCTTATTTGCATCTAAATATGATAGTCATGCCTCCATGCGATGAAATTGTCTAGGATATATTTCTGCAACACCCATCCTAATGTAGAACATGGTGGAGAACTACTACAAATACTAAAACAATCAAATTTCTAAATTCTAGAGTCCCAACTTAGTGATTACCTTTGCAATCTTCTCTTTCCCTTGTAGGACAGCAAACAGGGTTTTTGTGGTATATCTTACAGAAAACAACTTCAACCCACAATCCAAAAGTTATTTAGGATACCCTTTTGGGATTTTTAAAACATATCCAAAATTTAAGGGTGGTTGTTTTGTAATACAAGACCTTAAAATTGATTGTCCCACTTGACAAGAGGCCTAATTAGGCTTGTGCAAATAGGTCACTACAGGTTTTTGATCTCCAGGCTTCCAATCTTAAAACCAAGACTCCAAACATGTCAAATTAGGTCTACCTCAACCTTTTCAAGAATTACAAACACCTTCCAAAGAGTTTCTCTACAAACCCTAACCCTTATGCAACTTAATTGCCTAAAAACATGAGTTTTCAGCCTAAGGCATCAACAAACTATCATCAATCTCCCTCCCCTACTCCTGTAAACAACATGAACAAAAAACACAACCTAACTACTTCCATTCCACTAGTTCTCAGGCCTTTTCACCAGTGGAATGGCTCAAAAACTCATTTTTCTTCACTCAAAACACTAAAACTTAGGGTTTCAGAACAGTCTGGAATAATTTGCCTCTAAAATGCTCAAATTGGAATGAAATTCAATGAAACCAAGTTTTTTAGAGAGTAGATTCAATTCCACATCAACTCTAATGAATTTTAGACTACTTACAAGTTGTACAAGGCCGTACTATCTCTTGTAGTAGCAAAAACACATCGAAAAATGCAGAAAATAGTATTTTATTGATGCTCAATCTTCAAAGTGCACACCTGAACCTTGTCTTCACCATTACAAAGAATATTTAGCTATTACCAACCATATCCAACCAACCACAACTGAATTTTGAAAGACCAACCGTTCAACTTCCTCAAAACGCAAAAATGCAAAGTTGTTTTGACAACTTTTGCAACATTTGCAAAATTGACTTCAAAATGACTCCAAACTACTAACATGAGAAATGGTCTCAAGGACCTTATTGCAAACAAAAACATGACTTCATCCTACCAAAATACTAACACTTAGCAATTTTCTTCAATAAGACCTATGGTGCCCTGCACCACATTCTCACCTTCATTCTCATTGCAAAGATCAACAACACTCGTGAGCAAGGCATTTGTACCTATTCATGATTATCCTAAGTGTTTGTTATGATAGAAGATTGTCTCCTTCTTCATAGTCGCTTTTATGGCAATTTATCTTATGCACATGATTATCTACTTGAGTTTGGCATTGCCATATTAATGAGCATTGACTTTAATAATTGTCTCTTGATATCCCTTCTTCACCCTCTTGATATCCCACATCTTCAACCTTGTAGTCAACATGAAGTCCCATATACTCTTCACTTGTAGCCTCAATAGGTGATGCTCCTTTGACCTTATCCTCATAGGACTGAAGTGAACTTTGTACCATAATGCTTTGTATGGCTGCAATAATGCTTGGTTTGCTTTGTACCTATTTTGGTTGAGTGACATTTACTCTTCTACATGATGATTGTATGTACATTTACTATGAAGGGTTGAATGACATATATTTTAGTTATTTGTATGGATTCATTTCTTAGGAACTAATCTTGGTCTCTTTATCATGCTATAGACAAATTCTTTGTCATGCTGAGGAAATGATCAAGAATTAAACTAACATAGAAAGAGATAGAAGCTAAGAATGCAAAGAAAGTAGTGGCTATGAGGGAAATTCGTGAGAAGAGGAAATTGGACACGATAAATGAAGACATGCCAATTGAAGAGGAACTACAACCATCAAAAAGAGATATGGTATTGGTGGCACAAAGAGAACAAATGCAAACACTTCTTGTTATGAGAGATTTGAATACCGTAGCTAGAGACATGTCCTCTATCACAAGTCAACATGTATTGACACCATCTACCGCATCTCAAGTTGAGAGTACATCATCACTCACATGTGATGAAGGAGGTACGCCATCATTCCCACCTCAACCTCAAGGTATGTCATCTATTCCATCTTTGATCGAAGGTATGCCATCTAGCCCATCTCATTTAAATATTAATGAAATTCCTAATGTTGAGATGAATTTACCTATCTTAACACCACCTAGAATTTTATATAGAAAGCCAAAGTATTTGATTGATATTGATGCGACTATTTTGCAGCCAATGGAAGGTAAGATTCCAAAACGCACTTGTAGAAGACATGCTCATAAGATTTGGAGATTGTTCTTTGAAAATTTAAATGAGACCACAAGATGTCAACTATTCATTGAAATGATGCGAAGTATAAAGTATAGGTCCATCATGAAGATTCTTGGGTTGAGAACATCAAAGGCTTCAAGTGGAAAATCTATTGTCAAGAATCTAATGAGTGCATATGAGAGTGTGGGTAACACCTCACACACAAAAGATAGTAATGCAACACAGCGTGTGATTACATCGACTATAGTAAGTAGTCAAACGAAGAAAGATCATCTCATTAGAAAGATGAGTCAAGCATTGAGAATTAATAGGAAAACTTTATCAAGAGCCATTGGAAGGCACCAAAGATTTGAGGACACTAATGCCAATGAATTATGGACATTCTCAGGGAGACTACCACGAAGAGATAAACCAATTGTTGAATCATTGAGATCACTAATTGAAGACTTTTGGAAGAATTACACAAGGGTATCTCTGAATCAAAGGGATGTGGTAAGAAGGAGAATCGGTAATCAGAACTGTGAGCCACATCCAAAGCATTTTTTTTATATGACTTAAACACAGTTTTTTGGTAAATTTCTAGAGATGTATCCTCAAATTAAAATTTGTCAAAGATATTTTGAAATGCTAAAACCTTTCTATGTCAAGATAAATCACATGCACTACTTGTTGTAGATTATATATTGAATTTTCTAACCATTTTGATGTTTATTGGTCTATATGTTTAGATTTGCATACTAACAGTGTTTTGCAAGATTATGGCATTCATGCCCCACCAACATCTTCAAGAGACTTCATATCAAGAATTTTATGTGAAAGAGAGGAAGGTCAAATATTCTACAGGAAATTATGCTTGGATGGCACATGTCAGCATTGCGGTGGCTTGCAACGTATGCCAATATGTGAACATATGGAAAGAACACATGCGGTTGGAAATGAACTAGTAGAGTTTGGTAAGTATAAAATAGTGGCATACAATACAAAAGATGGTAAAGAAGCAAAGAGGTGTGAATTGCTTATTGAAAAGATTCTAGTGTATCAGTTTATGCCTATATTTCATGACAATATAGTGTATGAGTATGCAAGATATGCCCATAGAGCTTGATGGTTTGACTTACAATTCAAGTTATGCAAGGACATATTTCCAGTTGGTAGTATTGTTTCAGTCATCAACTTTGCAGAGAACTACAGTCTACAGCCACAGCATGAGGTGCAATCACAATATTACAACTTAACACAAATTTCTATATTTGTGCACATCACATTCATTCATGCAAATGATAGTACATAGGATGACAGAAAGATCATAAGGGAGTATCATTTCTATATTGGTGATGATTGTATGCATTCTATGGAGTTCATGCAAGGTTGCTTTTAGGTGTTCTACAATGATTTAGCTAGAAGGGGCATATCGTTCAGTCAGCATATCATATGGTCAGATAACTATGCATCACAATTCAAGAACTTGCAAAATTTCTATTCGTTGAGCAAGAGGCATAATTTTACAGGTGTTCAGCATATGTGGAACTTTTGTGAGGTCGAGCATAGAAAAGGGGAGCATGATGGTTCAGGAGCATGTATCAAAAGAACCATAGCACAAGAAGAGTTAAAGTATAAAGACAATACAAAGTTGACAGATGCAAAATCAATCGTCGAGTGGTGTAATGCTTCCATGGGTCCAGGTAATGAAGGTAAGTCTTTAATTCATAGATTTTTTTGGTTGATAGATGATACTAACATTGCACCATATGAGGATTGTTCTACACTGACAGGATCAAATGAGATGCACTCTTTCAAAAGCTCAATTGCAGGTTCATGGAGTATCCATACGTGGAAGATGGCATGCTTTTGTTCTTCATGTACAATTCAAGCTTGGGATGAGTGCAAGTCAAAGGAGTGGGTTGACGAATGATAGTTAAGTTATCTTAGCCCACTTGACATGTATCGACCCCCGACGGCACTAGAACTAATAGAGATGGAATCATTAGTTGACTTTGACCACATATCAGATTTAGTTCAACTAGGTAATATATCTTTGTATAGTTTTTGAAATTTCTAATGTTATCTTACTTTGTAGTGTTTTTGTAATGTTGACTGATTTTATCTAATTTGCTACACATATCAATGTAGGGTATGTATATGTAGTTATTGCAGATGAAGATAATGAAGAGGGAACATATTATTACTTGTGTCGTTGTATTGAGGCCAAAAATAAATTGGAGGCCCCAGTTATAGATGGAGAAAACATCGAATACCATACAGTCTCAGTGGTTTTTACTGGAACATGGATTAGCAGGTACCCACATAAGAGTCTTAATGTTTGGTTGTTTCAAGACTTTGACACACATCGGAAGATTCTTCATTACTTAAACCTTGTTGTAGCATCCAATGTTCATTTGATACAATATCAAGGTAGACCTTTGAACAAGACCTTGTGGAAGGTGTGTGAATCTGACCATGAGGCAATACTTGACACAATAAAGAGTAGAGCAAACCCGGATGGTTCGTTGGATTAATTTGTAAGTATTCACATTAATTTTGTAAAGTCATGTTACATTGAGTTGTAAGTATGTAAAAAAGTGAAATTTTGTTTTGATTGAGTCAATTGTATGTAATAAGGTCTTCTAAGACCATTTCATATGTTTTTGAGTCAGTTTGAGTCATTTGGGGTCAGTTTGAGTCTTTGAGTCTTGTTGCAAAAAAGTGTCAATGTTGTCAAGTTGCATAAAGCAACTTTTGCATTTTTACATTTTTGGTGTCCTACTTCTGATGCGACCAAACTGATAGTTCCAACACATCTAAATGGGTACATTTAGGCTAGGCATAGTCCTGTTTTGCACCCAAACATGCTGAAACAGGTTGAGCTACATTGTACTGGTGATATCCCTGAAGAGTGCAAAGTGTAATAAGGCAGCAATCTTTGACGAGTTGTTACTCAAAAACTGTGTCACTTAGAAACATTATGTCCAAGGTAACATGATCACATAGGGTCCCTCTATAATAACCTCTCTCATTTTTTTATATCTTTGAGGCATTTTCACGTGGTGAAAGGTTTTCTGCTGCCCCAAAAATCATCAGATGGAGGTAGTGTAAAGTTGCAAAGGGTTGTAACTTTTGTCCTGCTCCTAATGCGACCAAACTGATAGTTTCAACACATCCAGATGGGTACTTTTAGGCTAGGCATGGTCCTATTTTTCATCCAAACATGCCAAAACAATCCGAGCTACATTGTACCAGTGATATCCCTGAAGAGTCCAAAGTGCAAAAAGGCAGCAATCTTTGATGAGCTGTTACTTAGAAACCATGTCACTTAGAAACATTCTGTCTAAGGAAATGCAATCATCTAGGGTCCATCTACAATAACCTCTCTTAGTTTTTTAGATCTCTAAGGTGTTTTCCCGTGGTGAAAGGTTTTTTACTACCCCAAAAATAGTCATAAGGAGGTAGTGTAAAGTTGCAAAGGGGTGTAACTTTTGTCCTGCTCCTAATGCGACCAAAATGATTGTTCCAATGCATCCGAATGGGTACGTTTAGGCTATGCATGGTCCTATTTTGTACCCAAACATGCCAAAATAGTCTAAGCTACATTGTACCGGTGATATCCCTGAAAAGTCCAAAGTACAAAAAGGCAGCAACCTTTGACGAGCTATAACCAATATGACCATTGATAGTAACCACAAGTCATTTTAATCCTACAATTTTGACTTAGATCTATACATCCAAGATCATATCCAAATCCACATGAATTGCTAATCACATCCCATTTTATGAAAGCTCTCTTCAGGTGAGGATAGGTCTTACTAAGAACACATGCCCAAGGTAGAACTATATGCATCCCATACTACAAGAATCTTAACATTAGTACAGCACAAGTATCCAAACATACATAAAATAACAATTCAAATATGCATTTGAACACACACAAAAAATCAATACCATACAACAACATACAATTCAAACATTAAAAAACCAAGCACACATGAACAATCTTCCTTTCTCTATCTTCTCAAGCATGTCTAGTTTTGAGAGACTAAAACTTTCAACCCAAAACTCAAATTCTCTTATCATCAATTGGGATGGATTCTTTGACATTTAAACTTTGAAACCTAAAGACATACAAAAATGATCTACACTGCACCTATCCATGTTACATAACGATCAACAAAAATGATTTGTATTAACCAAATATCCATATAGGCATACATCAATATCTGTCGATATAAGTATAACATATATACAAAATAGCCATACAGGCTTACAAGAATGCCATATAGGCATACAATGTCAACTATATGCAATACAAAATATATGTCCACAAATGCCATATAGGCATACAACAAAGGAACATAATAAAAAGTCATTCCCCTCTATCCGGTGAAGAGAATAGATCACGGGAAGCCTTTGATCTTTGAGGGGATGGAGACGCATATGAAGGTGGCATACTATGAGCCTGAGGGCTACTCCTCCTATTTAGTTGTTCATGGATCTGTAGTTGTTACAATAAAAAGTATAGACATTAATATATAGAAATTACATTATAAAAAATGAAACATTTAACAAAATAACCACTTACCGCTATCCAAAAATATGTCTCCTCATTTGCCTCAGTACCAGGATTAGGTTGTGGCGATGTCATGTCCTATAGAAACCATCCAGATAGAAATTAAACTTCAAATCAATAATCATTTGATTTTTCAAAAATAAACAACTATAACAACGAATGTAATTTGAAATTTACTAATCTACCTCATACCCCTATCAAAGGCATGGAGTTATGAATCATAGAGGACACACCATGCTCCATTGCCCTATGAACATTGGGAGGTGTCTTTACAGCCTGCATTATCTGAAAATAAAACAACATTATTCAATTATGAAAACTATAATAGCAATGCAAGTCATGGCTCCTAACATACACACATGTTCACCTAAACATGGAAGTACACACAATAAAGCACACAAGTCACATGCATATGTACAAATTAGACAAAGATTCATGACTATTGTGTGGTATAAGGGTCAACAAAGGAGGGACCATAGTAGCATCAAATTTTAGGTTTATGAAGTCAGAGAGGGAGCGAAGGTGTTAGTTTAGGTTTAGGTTGGTGGTAGGGTGGGGTAGGGTTGTGCTCAAATTTTTGTTTGTTTGGAAGTCATGGAGGTAGGACAATGCCTAAGATAGAGTTTGTGGGTTTACAGGACAATGCCTAAACTAGAAATCACATAGACATTATGTAAGTTTATGGGTTTTATGGGAAGGAGGAATATCAAGAGTTTGTGGAATAATATGAGGGAGGAAAGATACTAGATAGGAGAAGAAAAACCTTATTTTAAAAATTTCTTATCATTTTCTTTGTCTTGATGTTTGTCAGGGGGTGGGTTGGAAGCAAACTAGGTCTGTGATGTCTAGTAGGGGTATATTAGGAAATAGGTAGGGTAGATATGGGTTGGTTAGTAGGTTGGGTGTAGTGTTGGGGAAGTTTCTTAGGCCTACTATTAGAAGTGGATGGGGAAAGGTCCTACACTTTTTCTTTTACTTTATCTTGGAGGGGTGTTAGAGGGTAGATAGAAGTCAATGAGGAAGGTGAAGTAGTAATAGGTGGATATATGGTGGGGAAGATAGGGGCATAGCTAGTGGAGTAGGTGAAGTAATAGAAAGAGGTTGTGGGGTTGGGGCAGCAATGCGTTTAGAGGCATAAGATAGGTAAAGGTGAAAGAGAGAATTGGTATGAGGTTGAGGTGGACCAAAAGGGGTTGACAAAAAATAATCTAAGGAGAAGTGTCTTAAGGTAACAACTAGTTGGTATGGGCTATGAGAAATGGTGAAGACATTACCATCATGGGGAATTTTAGAGTCAACAAAGGAGGGACCTAGATGATGTTGGAGTCAATCATATGCTATATAAGATGTCATAAGCTCATACCCCTCTCTGGTGTCATGTCCTGGGATCTAATTGGTGGTAATTGGATGAGTTTATTAGAGAGAATTTGTAGAAGAATAGTGTGGAGTGGATCAACAAGCTTTGGTAGACATGTATGGAAAATGTGGTAGCATAGACAACTTGGCAGTGAGTTGTTTGAAAAGATGCCTCAAAGAAATGTGGTCTCATGGTGATGTCCTTGTCTATGCATCTGTTTGTCATGGCATTCCATGAGACCACATTTCTTTGAGGCATTTTTTCAAATAACTATATTGTAATTAAAATTTTGTCATCTATCAACATCTAGTCAATAGTTATGCAATGTATAGTAATGCTTTGAGTTTGAAATATGTGCAATGAAATGTAACCAACAATATGAATATAAAATACAAAAATCTAGTAAGTACAATTCATTCATTAGACTATTTATTTTATTACCTCCGTGAAGCTTTGAAGTCCACCACCACTAGCAGGTGTTGCCATGAAATCTCTAATATTAACCTATTCAACATCCAAAATTAGATATTAGAATACCATTCATATAATGATGCTATTTGTTGGGAATTAAGGTGTCTCAACCTTGGTAATTCCTTGCATTTATTTATTGTAATATGCTTATTTATTGCCTATTGTGTAATTAGGATGCAAATCTTGTTTTGTCATCTTGTGGGAGTTGGCATGATGATGTGTCATCCTACGTGGAAGGTGACCACATGTAATTTTGTCCTCATCTAAGGAGATAGGCATCCCACTTAGTGGTAAAGGTATTTTTCCATGTGTCGGCACTTTGACTAGTGTGTAAGTGAAGCTTGACTGAAACGATTATGACAGATTCCTATGACAGAATCTATGACGCATAAGAGTCGTAAATGGAATGTTCTATGATAGGTGAAGACATGTGTCACAAGGCATCTTGGAAGAAGGAATCCTTGGGTGCCCCAAGGAGGGTTATGACATGTTGTAAGAGAATATGCTATTTTTAGCCTGTGTATGACAGATTCTCTTACAGCTGTAAGATATGACAGTTATGACGGATTCTATGACAGTAGTAAGAGTCGTAAGAGCATCTCTCATTGCCCAACTTGGGAATAGGTGACCATATTGGGATGAGGTGATATGAAAAGTGTCAAGATCATACTACAGTGTTGGACAAGTGTCCCTAGGCATGGGTTTTGGGCCATGAGGCCAAGTTGGATGCCCATCTCAAGAAAGGTTCACTTTTGCCTTGTAAACTTCTATTTAAGCAAGTGCTTTGAGAGGAGATGGATTATGTGATTGACAGGTACTGTTATGCTGCCAGTTTATCTCCAAATATGAGTGTTGAAGACTCCTAAGAGCTTGCATTACAAGTGTATTGTAAACCATTTTAGTTTTGATAATACATTGTGTAGATTTTGGAGTGTGGGGTTTTTCACCCGATAAAGGTTTTCCCCATGTTATATCTTGTCTCTCTCTCTTTTATCTTACATTCTTGTGTTGTGTATTGCTGCAATATCTCCATTGTTGTGTTTAACATTCTGTAACTGTAAAGATTAAAATGAATTTGCACTCTTCTCTCCTCATTAGATTAGTGTAGGAAGATATTTCCGTACACCTAGCTTCCTTTCAGTTGGTATCAGAGCCTGGCCAGTTTTGGTTCTAGCTGTTGGGTAGGGGTTTTTTGTGTTAATCTTGGGTTGAGTGGGAGTCTGTGTAGAGTACTTTGTATCTTGTTGTAGGAAGGAGATGGCAGGTACATCCGGAAGAGTAGAGGTGAAAAAGTTCAATGGCACAAATTTCAAGTTGTGGAAACTCAAGATGGAAGATTTACTTGTTGATCGTGACCTATGGGAAACTGTTGATGGTACAAAACCTATGGCAATGTCACAAGCTGATTGGGACCTCAAAGATCAGAAGGCTAAGGATCTCATAAGACTCTGTCTAGTTGACTCTATCCTATTGAATGTCCATGAAGAGAAGACTGCAAAAGAACTTTGGAAGAAGCTAGGAGATGTTTATCAGGCCAAGTCCTTGGTGAACAAGATTTTTCTAAAAAAGAAGTTGTTTGCTCTGAAGATGGAAGACAGAGGATCTGTTGTGGACCATATGAATACTTTTAACATGATTGTTGCACAGTTGACATCTGTGGGTGTGAAAATGGAGGAGGATTGATGTATGACCCTTCTTTGTTCTTTGCTGGATTCGTGGGATCATCTTGTCATGGCCATCAGAAGAACTACAACCACTTTCAAGATGGATGAGGTAGTGTCTTCGCTGTTATTTGAAGAAATGCAAAGAAAGACAACTGATTCAACCAAAGATGCTCTTGCGGTTCATGGAAGGCCCAAGGAGAAAGGGAAGAAGAAGGACAAGAAAGGTGAAAAGGGTATATCCAAATCCCGTGGGAGATCCAAATCTCCTGGAAAGTCCAAGGCTCTCTGTTGGAACTGTGGTAAAACTGGGCATTTCTGAAAGGAATATAAAGAGGAAAAGAAAAAGAAGAAGAAGAATGTCCCAGACTCAGATTCTGATAAGTCACAAGATGATGGTGATGCCTTCATCGTAGTCCTGGCCACCCATGCATCTGATGATGTGTGGTTGATTGATTCTGGTGCATCATTCCACATGACCTCGCATCAAAGCTGGTTCATGAAGTATGAAGAGTTTGATGGTGGAAGAGTGTATCTGGGTGACAATTCTCATCTGAAGATTGTTGGTCATGGAAGAGTCTCAATCTGATTCCCTGATGGATGAGTGAAGGGGATCACCAGGGTTATGCACATCCCAGGCTTGGCACGGAACTTGCTTTCTATAAGTAAGTTGAATGATGTAGGTGTGCAGGTTGTCTTTTCGAAGGATGGATGCAAGATGACTAGAGGATCTATGGTGCTTACGAAGGGTACTCAGAGAGGTACTCTATTTCAACTAAAGGCATGCACTTCATAGTGCAATAGTTCTTCTGACTTGAAGAAAAGAGCTGCAATCACTTCATCCCCACCATCTGAACCAGCAGTCAAGAAATCAATTGTAACAAATTCTGATGGTAGTGCATTTTGGGTAACCAAGGGTGCTCATGCTTTGGCAGTTAAACTTCCTGCTAAAAAGACAATGTTATGACATGAGAGATTCGGCCACATTGGTGAGGAGGGTCTTCGAACCCTAAAAAATTAAAACCTCGTTGAGGGGTTAAATGATTGTAATCTCGAGTTTGACTTTTGCGAACATTGTATATATGGAAAGCAAAACTGTGTTTAGTTTTACTCTAGTTCTTACAAGTCTTCTGGTGTGTTAGACCTTATTCATTCTGATGTGTTTGGTCCTCTTAGTGTTCCTTCGATTTCCAAATCTGTATATTTTTTATATTTCATAGATGATTACAGTAGAAGGACATGGATTTATTTTCTCAGAAGCAAGTCTAAAGTCTTTAGTTGGTTCAAAGAGTTTAAAGCTTTTGTTGAGAATCAGACTAGTAAAAAGATTAATTGTTTCAGAATTGACAACGGTGGTGAGTTTTGTTTGGCAGAGTTTGATAAGTTCTGTAAAGAGAAAGAGATTGAAAGACATAAGACAACTCCATACACCCCGCAACAAAATGGAGTTGCAGAGAGGATGAACAAGAAACTAATGGAGAAGGCTAGGAGTATGCTTAGTGGAGCAAGCCTCAAACAAAATTGTTAGGCTGAAGTTGTAGCCACTGCTTGCTACCTGGTAAACAGGTCTCCTACATCAGCTCTTGTTGGTAAGACACCTATGGAGGTGTGGTCTGGTAAGAAGCCTTCAGTTAGACATCTTTATGTTTTTGGTTGTGAGGCATATGCACATGTTCCTAGGGAGAAATGGTCCAAATTGGAGAATAAGGCTGTTAAGTGTATTTTCATTAGCTATGGTGTCAGTGTGAAAGGATACAAGATTTGGGATCCTATGGCTGAAAAAGTGTTGTATAGCAGAAGTGTTATCTTCAAAGAGCTAACACCTTCTTCCGTTGTTCTACACCCAGAACAGACAGAAAAGAAAGAGGATGTGGTTCAGTTTCCTTCTACCCCTGAGAAGATTGAACCAACAAACCCTGTGAGACCTGATGATGAAGAGAGCTCTAGCAGCTCTGAAAGCTCAGAAGAAGAAGTAGAACCTCAACCTTAGCCTTTGAGGAGGTCTACACAAATAAGGAAGCAACCTGATAGGTTTGGTTATTCATTGTTTGATTCTAGTTGTGTTTTTGCCTTGCTTATTAACACTGATGAGCCTAGAACTGTGACAGAGGCTATGGGCATGAAAGATGTAGGTTCCTGGAAGGAGGCCATGGAATATGAGATGGCTTCTTTGGAGAAGAATAAAACATGGGACGTGGTGCCTTTGCTTGAAGAACAGAAACCTGTTGGATGCAAATGGGTGTTCAAGAAGAAATTCGGTGCAGATGGCAGTGTTGAAAAGTACAAGGCTAGATTGGTTGCGAAGGGGTACTCACAAGTGGAGGGAATTGATTATGGTGAAATTTTTTCTCCCATTGCAAAGCTAACATCTATTCAGTTCTTGTTATCTCTTGCAACAGCGTATGACTTAGAGGTAGAATAGATGGATGTGAAGACAACTTTCCCTCATAGTGATTTGGAGGAAGAGATTTACATGTCACAGCTAGAACATTACATAGAGAAAGGTAAAAAAAATTTGGTTTGCAAGTTGAAGAAGTCTTTGTATGGTTTGAAGCAGTCTCCTAGGATGTGGTGGTGGTGCTTACCTAGGACTAGGGTTTTAATTTTATCCTATAAGTGTTTACCTTCATCTTTTTTCCTTAAAACCCTTAAAAAAAAGATTTTCTGCAGTCCCATTGTTATTTTATGTTCTATTCTTTCATTTACCACTTATCCTAGGTCTCTGGTCTCTTAAGTCATAACTTGAAGCATTTTTTCTCATTCAGTGACCAGCCCACTTTGCCTAGCGTCACCTCCTATTCCCTACCATATTGAAAAAATGTTAAGTCCTAAAGTCTTTAAGGGGTCGGGGGTGTTATTTAATTGCTTATCGCAACATCGCAACGCGTCATTAGTGACGTCACCATACCCTTGTGCAGCTACGATAAGGCGCCAACTATCGAAGAATCCAATCGATAATCATATGCTGCCAGGTGTCAAAGCAAGGAGTGATATGCAGAGGAACTTAAATCTAACAGTCGCGCATCACCGCGGAGGAATCTTTCCAAGCGCAATATTCATCATGCGGCTGTGATGGAGCGACGTGTGGCAGGCTTGGTGCAGGTGCACAGCACCTTAAGGTGGTGGGCCCTCTTTGACTGTGGTGTTGTGATATGGTGACACTTGGTTGCCTCTTAATTGGAGACAATGAAAGGGTATAAGGACACATGGAGGCTCCTGCTTGATTCCATGGAGCTAAGATGAAAATGGCCTACTTCCTCCCACCTGGCCCTGGAATTATGACACATGTCCAAATCAGACAGAAAGAAAGAAAAGTCAGTGAAAGGGCATGTCTGAGATGGATCAACCTGATTGGTTGGCATCTTTTCAAACTTGGCAATCAATTCTAGACCATCGATATCATGATATGAGGTCTACATCAATGATGGAATTTGAATCTCCTATGCCCACAGTAAGTATGAACTGCAACCCACAGCCCCGCGACTACTCTGCATAACGGGAAGGATGACATGTTAGATTGACTTCGATGTGGTAGTCTGTGTCACTATCTGGGGAGGCTCGATGGTGTCTTGCGGAGGCTCCTATCTTTTGTGGAGGCCATTAGAAGACTCCAAGTAGAAATTGCAAGTTCTGAGGTGGTGTCCTATCAGCATAAATTGTATAATCATTCCAGGCGGTGGTAGATCTGATTTTGGGAATTGGGATGGCTATCTTTCAGTGCCATTGTCGTGGGCCTTCATTCTGTAGTTAATGAGTCTGTTGCATGACCATGGCCAAGACATCAAATCTAATTATTCAAACGAGGTCGAGGTTGCTTCGTTGGTGGGATTTCATCAGAAAATCTGACTATTCCAACTACAAAGTTTATTGAAGATCAAATTGTTTATTTAAAAATCTGTAAGAAATAGATCTTTTCATTTAAGGAGTCTGTCAGAGTGTAGGTGGTCGGTAGCTTGTTTCTCCTTTTAAAAAAAAATTCATGGCCATTCTATAGGGGGTTCATTGGGTTCCTTCAGTTTTGACTCTAGATATAAGGTATCCACATTTTGAAAGGCATTTTTTGTTGTAGACTTGGTACTTTGCTTGGTGCAGAGGTATTTCTTGTTTTGTAAATGATAATTTTCTGAATGACATATTTCTATCCAAATTGAGTTTAAATGAGAAACATTGTTTGTGTGTATTGCTTATGACTGTCTCCTTCGATGTTATTTCTTTTCTTTTGAGCAAAGTTGTCAAGGATTTCTGAGTTCTTCAATGTGCATGTGTTGCATTGTATGTCTGGCTTCTTGTATCTGCTCAAGGAGCGGATTAAATAGGCTTTAGGTCAGATATAAGGAAAAGATGGTAACATTTAAGGATTAATGAAGCATGGTCATAGGTAATACTCTTTCTTGGACATATTGTTGTTAGGCAGTAATATTTTAGGTCCTCTAGATATGGAGTTTTCTTGTCATATGGAAACATTTACATTAGTAGGTCTAACTCTGTTGCCCTGATATGGCACTGGTCTGGGAATTTGTCTATCCAAAGAGTCAAGGAAAGTCTCACAACTCCAAAATATATATCATTTCAAAATCTTAATCTATTAGTCTGTAGTAGGATTAGGACCCTACATGCTCTCATCCTCAACCAGTGTGATATGTCCAAGAACATTGTCACCCTAGGATCTATCCATCAAATCTTGGTCCATAAGTGAGAGCATTCTGCCTGGTATTGAAAAGCTAAACTTTTTGTTATGAGAAAGTTGAGGATAAATCTTTTGTTATAGGGATACCCCCTTGGTGTGGCAGAACCTAAAGTGAAGGGGAGGCAGTTCACACAACCTCTCGCCTTTGTTGACTGAATCTGCTTGAGCATAGGAACTAGCAAACCCTTTGCTGACTCAGAAACCAACAAAAATGGTGACTCCACTGGGGAACTATGTAAAAATGGTCGAGGAATCATTCTAGTGGTATGCCAAGGGTGTGTAGAGTCTACACATTTGTAGTGTTATATTATTCCCTTTAAAGAGGGTGGCAACTCTGATATTTCTCCATGCTAGTTGATTAAAAGAAGAGGCATACTATGTATAGAACTAGTATGTCTAAAGAATCCTTAAGTGACTCTGTTGTTGGAGAGAACCTAGAACGAAAGAAATCTTTTAAGGAGCTACCTGCTTCTTGAAATCTAGTCCTCCATCGCGAGAGGTGGCAACTCTGTAAAGAAGGAACTTGATAAATGCAACATCCACAGTTCTAGTCAGGGACAGAATTTGCAGCAGTTGTGACAACCTTCTAGGTATTTTTCATTTTTCTGTGAAGGATTGTTTCATGTTGAAGGTTGTCTATGAAAATCTTTGAGAATAAATGGGTGATTATAATGTGAGAAATCTCTAAAAGATTAGGGGGATTGTGTTTTAGTCTGTATCCCTATATGAGGGCTCAATAAATAGCCTTCATGGAACAATTTGGTGAGAAAGTCAATGCAAATTCAATGATTAGAAAATTTATGAGCATAAAAAAGAAAGATAATAAATATGTTCCTCTATTTCATCATAGATTCATAAAGGGCCTGAATAAAGTTTTAGAACATGTACAAATTGATGAATCAGAGATCCTATCTATATATTGTGCAGCTTTTGACCCTAAAATGAATCTTAGTTTTAAACAATTGAAGCCTACGGGTCAGTACAAGAAGTTGGGTCCACTTTTTGGCCGAAAAGTGGAAGTGTTTTTCCTGATTTTCAGAATTCATCACATTTGATCTAAACATTTGAGGCACTTAAAGATTGAATCTTAAAATAATTAGTAATATGAAATGTAGTACTCGGAGTCTAGTTTCCAAATATGTAATTTATTTTAATACTCAGATGACACAAATTGATTTTCAATAGGCATTTCTAAAAACCACTATTTAAAAGTCACTTTTTTTTACCATACCATGCACATGTACGGCCAACATATTTTGACCTAAATAAAAGTATTTTTCTAAATCCTTTTGGGGAAAGATGTGTAGTACAGTGAAGTTTGATGAGGATATTTTTTTATATTTTTTTTCTAATTTTTTTTTTTTAATTAATTTTTTATTGGCCCTAATTGTTGTTTTCGAAAACCCTCATGTATGGCCAACATAATTTGAGCAAAACTAATCATAAAATGATTATTTTTTCATTGTGTAAAGAATGATGTGTAGATTGATGACATAATTTTTTTTTCAAAAAACTTTAAAAATTAGAAGTTATTAAAAAAATACAAAACCCTGTCATTTCAGGTTTTTGGACTAGTTTGCTCATAAATTAAATAATAAATAGAAAAACAAGTCCAATAAAAAAAATTACATATTTTAAAACTAGACACTGTCAGGTCTGTACTTAGAAAAAAACTTGCAGGTCCAAGGCAAGGGGCTAGCTTACCATGCCTTTTCCAAACCTAAGCTTTTAGGAACGGGTACCCGTTCTAAAATGGGTACCGGTTCCTTTTGTGTGGGAAAAAAAAGCACGCACGATTTTTTTCAAATTCAAATATTTATATAGAAATGGGTACTCGTTTAGGATCAGGCACCCATTCCTAAATGGGTACCCATTCCTAAGCGGGTACCCGTTTAGGCTCGGGCACCCGTTCCTAAATGGGTACCTGTTTCTTTTAAAATGGGTACCCGTTTCTATCGGGACTCTTTTTTTTCCCGCGACTTCTCCTCTATGTGGACCCAACTTCTTGCACTTACTCCTACATGTTTGAAGGAAGCCTATTATCAATCATTTCACGCTAAAAGGAGTCTTAAAAATATAGTGATTAGTAAAAGTAGAGGATAGGTTCATACTTGCCTCCAAGGTCAAGAATGTGATGGGATAAGTGAGTTGTCTAACGTCACAAGAAGCTACCCTGATGTACCCAATATTCATGAGAGATATAGATTAGAATCTAAGAGTGAGTGTCAAAGTGAGTACTTTCCTACTGTCACATCCTATGCATCAGTCCATGATGTTGATCATGTAGAGCCCCAAACATATTGTCAAGAAGTTGTGTAGTGACACTATGCCCTCTGTTCAGGCTCTCTTTGACATAAGGAGACATGAGGGAGAAATGGGATATACCCTATTTTCTAGGATTTTGGATGCCTATATAGATATCCCTGTTGTTTTTAGGCCTCAAGAATCTATATGTATTGATTTATTTTGTGAGATATATGGGGCAGGTCTAAATTTATTGCCTCCAAATATGAAGCCTAGAAATTTCTCAGGTTCTTGATTGGATGGACATGGTGGAAAATGTTATAATGCATGATGGAAAAGTAACAACATTCATGGTATTGATTACACTAGTTCTGTTATGAGTTATGATTCAAACAATGATGTAAGATGTGTTAGTGAAGGGAGCTTGTTCCAAATTGAGAGTATTTCTCATGACAGTGGAATGGAAAGTTTTACACCAGATGAGGATAATATTAGTAGGCAAGGTGTTAATGACACAAGCTCTCTCTCAATTGATCAGATCATGCATTATGATGAATATGTGAATGATAAAATAGTTCCATTGTCGGTTAGTAATGTTGTGGAATTTAATGAGCCTTCTGACATTACTATTTTAGATTGTGTTGATATGGTAGGAACCTCAGATTTGTATACTGAATAATCAAAAAATTATATGAAGGATGATACTAGCTATTGTGATTCCAAGACTGATTGTGATCATGCTTACAAGGAAGATATTGACTGTAGTGTTCTAGAGTATAGTGATGCTAAGGAAGAAGCAGTGGAAGATGTGAAAGAAGAGGCATGATCACTCAGCAATGAGCAAATTTCAGATTTGTTGACAATGGAATATTAGAAGTATGTACATGAAAATGGTCATAAGCCTTTGTACCCTGCTCACATAAACTTTGACAATGATGATGCTTCTTTGGGTACTGAGTATGACACATGTCCATTTGTTTTTCCTTCCACAAATGAACAAAATAATCTCTGGGATAACAATGTTTATGAAGGTGAGAAACCATTTGACTTTTACAATGATGGATATACTGAAGGTGTAAATGTTGATGCAAGCTCAGAAATTCATTTAGGTGACACAAGGATAGCTAATGCTTGTGAGATTCATTGTAGTAGTGGTCAAAATCAGGATGTTCTAGATGTTGATCCTTATGAGTGTCTATTTTCTGATCTAGATGAGCCAGGTCATGAGTTTTTTCATATGGGCATAGATATTAGTTTTAAAGTTGAACCTTATTATATTTTTGAACCAAAATTGCTTACTTTTGAGCATACATGGGGTGTTGAAGATACTGATATATTTTTCTTAGATGATAATAAGACAAGCAAACATGTTCATGAATCGAGTTTTCTTGATGATTCCTCTCACCAAAATATTGAATTACAGTTACAAAATGAGCCAATATTTGAATGTTTCTCTTTCCGTATATTAGAGGTTTGTGATACCAGCTATGAAGCAACATATGAGCATTTAGTAGAACATGATGATGTGGTGGCCTATGTTATGTGGTTTCCATGCAACAACAGGGTCAAACGGGGAGCTGATATTTACTTGATCAGTGGTAATCACATCTTTATGCTTGTAAGAAGAAGATTACACTTGTTGTAGTGGTGTGACAAAGGTAAATGTGGGTTGAGGGAAATCAATTCTTTCAATAGGCTGGTGTTTGACAGAGGCAAATATTAGTCTTTCTTTTCATTTGGTGGCCTAAGGCCATCAAATAATGTTTGGAAATTTTGTACTAAGGCTCTGCAGGTTGTAGGTTGATTCAGTTTTAAGAGTTGCCCAATGGATAAGGCACCTGGTCTGCATCCCAGAGACGTTTGGATCCTCGCCATGCTTGCAAGAGGCATGCATCCCCAACTAGAGCCAATAAGTGTTTTAAGTTTATCCTATAAGTGTTTACCTTCATCTTTTTTCCTTAAAACCCTAAAAAAAAAGATTTTTTGCGGTCCCTTTGTTACTTTATGTTCTATTCTTTCATTGACCACTTATCCTAGGTCTCTGGTCGCTTAAGTCATAACTTGAAGCCTTTTTTCTCATTCAGTGACCGGCCCCCTTTGCCTAGCGTCACCTCCTATTCCCCGCCGCATTGAAAAAATGTTAAGTCCTAAAGTCTTTAAGGGGTCAGGGGGTGTTATTTAATTGATTATCGTAGTGTCGTAGCGTGTCATCAGTGATGTCACCATACCCTTGCGCGCCTGCGACAAGGCGCCAACTATTGAAGACTCCAATCAATGAATCATATGCTACCAGGTGTCAAAGCAAGGAGCAATTTGTGAGGAACCTAAATCTAATAGTCACGCATCGTCATGGAGGAATCTTTCCAAGGGGAATATTCATTGTGTGGTTGCGATGGAGCGATACATGGCAGGCTTGGCACAGGCGCACAGCACCTAAAGGTGGTGGACCCTCTTTGATTGCGGTGCTGCCATATGGTGAGACTTGGTTGCCTCTTAATTAGAGGCAATGAAAGGGTATAAGGACACATGGAGGCTCCTGCTTGATTTCGTGGAGCTAAGATGAAAATGGCCTACTTCCTTCGGCCCAGCCTCAGAATTGCGACACGTGTCTAGATCAGACAGAAAGAAAGAAAAGTTAGTGAAAGGGCATGTCTGAGATATATCAACCTGATTGGTTGACGACTTTTCAAACTTGGTGATCAATTCTAGACCGTCAATATCACGATATGAGGTCTGTATCAATGGAGGAGTTTAAATCTCCTATGCCTCCAGTAAGTATGAACTGTAGCCCACAGCCCCGCGACTGCTCTACATAATAGTAAGGATGATGTCCTGGATTGTCTTCGATGTGGCAGTCTATGTCACTATCTGGGGAGGCTCGATGGTATCTTGCGGAGGCTCCTATCTTTTGTGGAGGCCATTAGAAGACTCCAGGCAAAATTGCAAGTTTTGAGGTGGCGTCCTATCAGTGTAAATTGTATAATCATTCCAGGTGGTGGTAGATCTGATTTTGGGTCTTGGGATAACTGTCTTTTAGTGCCATTCCCGTGGGCCTTCATTTTGTAGTTAATGAGTCTGTTGCATGACCATGGCCAGGACATCAAATCTGATTATTCAAACGAGGTCGAGGTTGCTTCATCGGTGGGATTTCATCAGAAAATCTAACTATTCCAACTGCAAATTTTATTGAAGATCAAATTATTTATTTGAAAATCTGTAAGGAATAGATCTTTTCATTTAAGGAGTCTATCAGAGTGTAGGTGGTCGGTAGCTTGTTGCTCCTTTTAAAAAGGAATTCATGGCCATTCTATAGGGGGTTCATTGGGTTCTTTCAGTTTTGACTCTGGATATAAGGTATCCACATTTTAGAAGGCATTTTTTGTTGCAGACTTGGTACTTTGTCTGGTGCAGAGGTATTTCTTGTTTTGTAAATGATAATTTTCTGAATGACATATTTCTATCCAGATTGAGTTTAAATGAGAAACATTGTTCGTGTGTATACTTATGACTGTCTCCTTTGATGTTACTACTTTTCTTTTAAGCAAAGCTGTTATGTCCCCTTTACAAAAATAGCACTTGCTATTTTTAGTAAGTTTCGCCTGTCCAGAAATAGTAAGTTGAGACTAAAGGATAGCTTTTGGGAAAATAATAATTATTTAATATTTTATTTGTTGTGAATAAATTTCAAATATTAGGAGCAAATAAATATTAAATAAATTATATTTGATGCTCATGATAACTCCTTGGGTGTTGGATTTGGAAGGAATCTTGTGTGGTTGAAAAATAAAAGATTTGCATATCTTGTGAGTTGGCAAATCGGGTAGGTGGGAGTTATGAGTTTTATTATGGCATCGGAGGTTACAAGCACTTCATGCAAGATAATATTTCCCTTTTGGGTTGTGATTTTTCTATTTGGCACTTTAATTGCATGCTGGTGCCTTGAAAAATGCATTTTGAGTTTTCAAAAGATGCCTTTTAAGTGGTAGAATATGAAAGGCTAATTTTAGAGATATTATAATGCATTTTATGACTTTTGTAAGTGCCAAAATTTGGGGAAAAATATTTGGATGTGAATCTAAAGATGGTAGAAGTTCTGAAATGTTCAAGGAGCCTATAATTATTGCTTATTTTGCATGCAGAGGGACTATTTCCATTTTCACTATTTTCTTGTAGAGCGGATGCTTTGTGCAGCTTCAGTGGACAAGAAAACCATTGAAGTTGGAGCTTGTGGCCAATGGACATGAGTTACCAGTAATCTAAGGGCGGTGTTCTTGGGTTGTTACAGCAATCTCACTTCAGAGGTTGCATTGGAGCAAATAGGATTCAGCAAAGTAGAGTTATTGTGTGTTTACAAGGGTTTGTAGTGCATTTGTAGTGTGATTTTTGGTGTTGTTTGTAGTGCTGTTAGTAATTATTGTTGTGTTGGGGTTTGTATGTTGTATGTACCGCTATACATCATCATCTATAGTGCCATATTCCATCCATACTAAGTTGTGTGTCATTCTGAGGGTTTGGAGACATAATAGTGATTTATGTATTATGTATTTCAGCATTTGGTGTAATGGGCTGTAGCTGAAATTGCATAATTTCTATAGGAGTATGCTGCTGGGTTATTTTTATGTATCAGACCTTTAACCATTGGTTTACATTAGAAATCCATAATAAAAATTGTTGGGAGTAATCTTTTGATATTTTGGAATGTTTATTGTGCAAACTAGTTGCTAGATTTTGGGTCTTGTAATGCATATTTGTGTTGTATGTGCAAAAGTCATTTTTAGATTTAGGATTTATATAAAATCAGATTTGGGGACATCTCAATGGTATCAGAGCATGATCTTGCCAACCTGTAGGGTTGTTTGATTCATGCTTCTTAGTGAGAGAGACCTCTGAGCATTGAGAAGATAAAATCATGGCTGAAGATGCTGAGATATCCAAGTGGTATGATGACTATGTCAAGCAATCTGAAGCCTTCAAATCAGCTATTTCATTTGAAAGAATTCTAGAAATTTTTGGTAAGAAGCAAAGGAAAAAAGAGAAAGATAAGGAAGATCCAAAGGTTACAGTAGTAGAACTAGCAGAGCCACAAAATATTGCTAAGGAAAACATTTTCTTGCAAAAGGAAGAAGATAAATTGAATTCAGAGGAACCCTTTGAGAAAGAACCTGACAAGAAGTTGGAAGGTAAAAATCATTTATTAATAGAAGATGTTTATTTGACTTCTAATGATTTTATATGTCAGGAAAGTATTGATGAAGTCAAGGAGGGAAAGGAATCACTTGCCAGTTGTGAAGAGGCCAAGATGGAGGAACATGCACCGATTCATGCAATTACTTATGACCTTCCAGATGGGATTTTGAGTTACAAAAAGGAAAGTGTCGAGGATATCTCAACAAGGTCTCTTATGGAAAAGGTGGATGAGCATGTTGATTGCAGCTTGAGGTATGAAAGTATTTCAAATTTGTCTCCTATGTCACTACAAAATTCTTTTCATCACGGAAAGCATTCTAAGAAGGGTGATAGAGTGAGGGATACAACTTGCAGTATAGGGCATGAGGACTATTTGATTCAAACCTAGAATTGTGTTTTCATATGGGATCTAGGTAATCTCTTGAGGATTAAGTTAGTTAGAGGCACTATTGATTTCTCCATCTCTTCCATTTGGAATGAAAGGAAGTTTATGAGGATCCATATAGGGTTTGTTGTGCTTTCTAACCATATTATGAAAAATCAATGTTCATATTCTATGGATCACTTGTGCAAGCCAAGTACCACACTTGAAGATACGATGTTGAGTAATGGTCAAATGGAGATAGGCACAATGAGATGCTTATCACGGGAATGTCGTAAGGAAAGAAGGTCTAAATTTGATATTGTCAATTTTATTTCTAAACATGGCATGGTACTTTCAAGATCAAGATTCATGTAGGTTTACTACCATTGGTTGTATGGAGGACTCGTGAAGGAGGAGTCATTACAAATGTTGGGCATCATGGAGGAAAGGCATTGGCTCATCCTGGTGGGTGAACAAGAGATGTGCAAGGTCTTCATATTTATGGGCTTTGAAGAAATGCAATGTTACAAACAATTTTCAGCCCACATACCATCTAATCCAAACCATCTTGCAAATGGTAAAGTTGTGAGTGACATGGTAAGAAATATTAATTTCTTTAATGTTAATAATATTTTGATCACCTTCCATACTTGGGAATATATTTGGGAGCATTTGAATATGGCTAGGAGTACATTTTAGTAACATGACCATTCTTCCAAAGTATCTATAGAGGATATTGACATCACCTATGTGGATCAAATTATTATGAGAAAGAATAGGCTACTATTTTTTAAGGGTTTTAGAAGTATACAGATATGGGTGAAGGGAATTTCTTTCATTATATGGTTGATCATAGCTTCCACATTGCAAATATTGCTGATTTTGATATTTCCTAACTTTGAATTGATAATTGCATTCATGGACACTTGCACATGGGAGGATTGGTATAGATTTATAAGTATTACAGCCTATAGCATAGTGGGAACTTTATCCATGGGAAAAACTATTTTCCAACTTGTGACTATTATTACTTGGCCTCCCACCAATGTTACCTTGACCAGGTGGATGCTTCTTGCTCAAGATTATCATTGGTTCAGCTATTGCATCATTTGTATATGGATGATTTTGAAATTTTTAGTTATGAACAGTAGTATATTGGTACTTTTGGATGAAGCTTCCTTGCATAATGATGTTAGAAGAAGCTCTCCACTACTAGAGAGAATGACTCCATTCATTATGGTTTTAACCTGGAGGAGATCCAAAGAAGTATGTGATTGCTATGATGTGTTTTTAGCCTACATGCAAGTTGATTTATGCCATGAAGGATTCTCATAGAGAATATTTGAGAAGGAATCCCAAAATAACTATATTGGAAGGCATGATCATGAAAATGAATCCTCACTAGTTACTAATGATGACTTTCAGCTGGTCAAAATTTTCAGATCAGCAATTTATGCAAGAAAATTCAAATTGGACATACAAGAACAAAATAAGAATGGTAAAAAGAGTTATATGGCTCAAAGGTTGCAATCTATCAGTCAAGTCATGAGTGCTCAAGGCATATGGGAAGTTGCAGCACAAGAAGCATTGAAGGGTAGAAAGGAGGTAATGGTTGATGATTCCACCAAAATGCTTATTCACTATTTTGGAATTCATGATGTTGGGAAGGTTTCTAACATGGTAGAACCTATCATAAATGTATTTGCCACTAATATTTCAAACATTTTGAGGAGTGATAAGTATGTGCTAATGGATGTTCTTAGGGAGTACATCATCTTTCCTCGGGATAAGTTATTGTTTGCATACTTGGAATTTAGAGTATGGTGGTTTGCATGTTACTGTTGTATGATGCTAATGGCTGTCCACTATTGTTCTATGGCTTCTATAGGTCAGTCCATGAAGTTGGAATTAACATCTCTCAAGATGGGGTAATGTATGGGTCTATTACTTTGCATTTCTGTATTGTTTATTTCAACAATGTGAAGAGGAAAGAAGTGATTATTTCTGGAATTTGCACTTGCTATTGTGGAAGATGTAATGGTTGTTTTAACAGTCATAATAGTAGAAAAAATCAGACCCATAACTTCATCAAATGTCTCAGGAGTCTTAGGTACATGTTGCCCAATGACAGTGATTTCCTAGTTAGAGTTTCAAGACACTACTTGACTTGTTGTGGGAAATTGTCTTGTAATATTTTTGAGGTGGGAACTATCAAGCACATCAGTAAGTCACCTAATATAGTTGAGGATGTAATATTTTCTGCTCTCATTTTGAAATTACCTTTGGGTGATCGATTTGTGCTAGTTAGACTCAGGGGATGCATAGATTACCACCAGAAGGGCTTGTGGTTTGCAAAGTCAATATCTAGAGTTGGGTGGAATATTTGCTGCTATTACATGATGATACTTGCTATCCCTCTATAGACATTTTCTTGTTACAGATCAGCTAATGAAGTTGAAGGTACCATCCTTCAAGTTGAGGTAAAATTTAGGCCTACTAGAGTGCATTTTAGCCATGTATTTTTTAGTGTTTTGATGATAGAAGTGGTTGTTTTATTTCAAATATACACTTTCTATTACAGAGGTTATACTCAATGTTATAATGTTCCTAATAACAACACAAATCAGTTTTATATCATTGGGAGAAGTTGCAGGGGACTCAGGTTTGATTGGTCACATGATAGTGCATATAAACAATGGAGGGCATTTGGTGAGTTCATAGAATTACATGGGAAAGCTATGGTTCAAATTCGGGATTGGAGTGTTTGTAACAAAGTTTTGCATGGATATGTTTGTTGGTTTCATGACATTGTTGCACAGAAGTTTGAGTTTCCAGATTTGCATAATGTTCTATGGCAAGAGTTATCTGACTTGATAGGTACAGGAGCTAGGCTGTATGGACAATTTAGCATGATTTACCACCTTGGCACAATGACTTCAAAACATCTTAGTTTGCATTGCTTGAGAACAAGAAATCTTGAGGAGGGAGGACTTGTCATGTCTCCTTTCCAAAAATAGCACTTGCTATTTTAGTAAGTTTCCCCTGTCCGGAAATAGTAAGTTGAGACTAAAGGATAGCTTTAGGGAAAATAATAATTATTTAATATTTTATTTGTTCTGGAGAAATTTCAAATATTAGGAGCAAATAAATATTAAATAAATTATATTTTATGCTCATGATAACTCCTTAGGTGTTGGATTTGGAAGGAATCTTGAGTGGTTGAAAAATAAAAGATTTGCATATCTTGTGAGTTGGCAAATCAGGTAGGTGGGAGTTATGAGTTTTATTATGGCATCGGAGGTTACATGCACTTTATGCAAGATAATATTTCCCTTTTGGGTCATGAGTTTTCTATTTGGCACTTTAATTGTATGTTGGTGCCTTGAAAAATGTATTTTGAGTTGTCAAAAGATGCCTTTTAACTGGTAGAATATGAAAGGCTAATTTTAGAGATGTTATAATGCATTTTATGGCTTTTATAAGTGCCAAAATTTGGGGAAAAATATTTGGACGTGAATATAAAGATGGTAGAAGTCTCCAGATGTTCAAGGAGCCTATAAGTATTGTTTATTTTGCATGTAGAGGGACTATTGCCATTTTCATTATTTTCTTGCAGAGCGGATGCTTTGTGCAGCTTCCATGGACAAGGAAACCATTGAAGATGGACCTTGTGGCCAGTGGACATGAGTTCCCAACAATCTAAGGGCAGTGTTCTTGGGTTGTTATAGCAATCTCACTTCAAAGGTTGCATTGGAGCAAACAGGATTTAGCAGAGTAGAGTTATTGTGTGTTTACAGGGGTTTGTAGTGTGATTTTTGGTGTTGTTTGTAGTGCTGTTAGTAATTGTTGTTATGTTGGGGTTTGTATGTTGTATGTGCTATTGTACATCATCATCTATAGATCCATATTCCATCCATACTAATTTGTGTGTCATTTTGAGGGTTTGGAGACATAATAGTGATATATGTATTATGTATTTCAGCATTTGGTGTAATGGGTTGTAGCTAAAATTTCATAATTTCTGTAGGAGTTTCCTGCTGGGTTATTTTTATGTATCAGACCTTTAACCATCTATTTACATCAAAAATACATAATAAAAATGGTTGGGAGTAATCTTTTGATATTTTGGAATGTTTATTGTGCAAACTAGTTGCTAGATTTTGGGTCTTGTAATGCATATTTGTGTTGTATGTGCAAAAGTCATTTTTAGATTTAGGATTTATATAAAATTAGATTTGGGGACATCTCAAAAGTTGTCAAGGATTTCTGAGTTCTTCAATGTGCATGTGTTGCATTGTATGTCTGGCTTCTTGCATTTGCTCAAGGAGTGGATTAAATAGGCTTTCGGTCAGATATAAGGAAAAGCCGGTAACATTTAAGGATTAATGAAACATGGTCATAGGTAATACTGTTTCTTGGACATATTGTTGTTAGGCAGTAATATTTTAGGTCCTCTAGATATGGAGTTTTCTTGTCATATGGAAACATTTACATTAGTAGGTCTAACTCTGTTGCCCTAATAAGGCACTGGTCTGGGAATTTGTCTGTCCAAAGGGTCAAGGAAAGTCTAACAACTCCAAAATATAAATCATTTCAAAATCGTAATCTGTTAGTTTGTAGGAGTAGGATTAGGACTCGGCATGCTCTCATCCTCAACCAGTGTGATATGTCCAAGAACATTGCCACCCTAGGATCTATCCAGCAAATCTTGGTCCATAAGTGAGAGCATTCTTCTTGGTATTGAAAAGTTAAACCTTTTGTTATGAGAAAGTCGAGGATAAATATTTTGTTATAGGGATACCCCCCTTGGTGTGGCAGAACCTAAAGTGAAGGGGATGTAGTTCACACAACCTCCCATCTTTGTTGGTTGAATCTGCTTGAGCATAGGAACTGGCAGACTTTTTGTTGACTCTGAAACCAACATGTGGTATATGAAATTTGATGCCTTTGTGTTGTCGATTAGATTTCTAAGGTCAAAATCATATCATTGTGTGTATTACAAATTTGACAATGATCGCATTCTCATTATTGCATTGTATGTTGACGATATGTTGTTGATTGGGAATGGTAAGAATATGATTTCTGATTTGAAGTCTCAATTGTCAGCACAGTTTGAGATAAAAAATCTAGGGGCAATCAGGTACATTCAAGGAATGGAAATCAGAAGAGACAGAGCTAATAGAAAACTTTGGTTAAGCCAGAGTAAGTATGTGAAGACCATGTTAGATAGGTTCAGCATGGCAGATTGTAGACCACTGTGTGTTCCTGTTTCATTGGGGACAAAGTTGTCTGTTAATGATTGTTCAAAATCTCCAAGTGAGGTGGAGGACATGAGCAGAGTACCTTATGTTAGTACTATCGGTAGTTTGATGTATGTTATGGTATGCACAAGACCAGACATTGCCCAAGCAGTGGGAGTCCTTAGTCGATTTATGGCTAATCCTGGACGGGTACATTGGGATGCAGTAAAGCGAGTGTTTAGATATTTGAGGGGTACTTCCAAGTATTCCATATGCTATCATGGTAATCCTACAAGACCTCCACATTCTATTTGTATTCATGGATTCGTGGATTCTGATTGGGTAGGTGACATTGACAACAGGAGATCCACTAGTGCTTACGTGTTTACTATGTTTGGTGGTGCAATTAGTTGGATGAGTAAGTGGCAACCTGTGGTCACTTTGTCTATGATAGAAGATGAGTATATGGCAGAAACTCATGCTTACAAGGAAGCCATTTGGCTTAAGAGATTGTGTTCAGATATTAGTGTTGATGCAGGACAGATTACTATTTGTTGCGACAGTTAGAGTGCGATTTGCCTAGCAAAGAATCCAACTTTCCATGCCAGAACAAAGCATATTGATGTATATTTTTATTTTGTGTGAGACATGGTAGAGGATGGGAAGGTGAATTTGGAGAAGGTAGATACTTTGAAGAATGTTACAGATGCATTAACGAAACCAATGGGCACAGAGAAGTTCAGATGGTGTTTGGAGTCTATGGGCCTCTCGGCCTATAGCAGTTAAATCCTATTATTTCCATTGGCTCTTACAAGGTGTTCGACAAGTGGGAGAATGTTGGGAATTAAGGTGTCTCAACCTTGGTAATTCCTTGCATTTATTTATTGTAATATGTTTATTTATTGCCTATTGTGTAATTAGGATGCAAATCCTATTTTGTCATCTTGTGGGAGTTGGCACGGTGATGTGTCATCCTACGTGGAAGGTGACCACATGTAATTTTGTCCTCACATGAGGAGATAGGCGTCCTACTTAGTGGTAGAGGTATTTTTCCATGTGTCGGCACTTTGACTAGTGTGTAAGTGAATCTTGACTGAAACGGTTATGACAGATTCCTATGACAAAATCTATGACACGTAAGAGTCATAAATGGAATGTTCTATGATAGGTGAAGACATGTGTCACAAGGCATATTGGAAGAAGGCATCTTTAGGCACCCCAAGGAGGGTTATGACATGTTGTAAGAGAATATACTATTTTTATCTTGTGTATGACAAATTCTCTTACAGCTGTAAGATATGGCAATTATGACGGATTCTATGACAGTCGTAAGAGTCGTAAGAGCATCTGTCATTGCCCAGCTTGGGAATAGGCCACCATATTGGGATGGGGTGATATGACAAGTGTCAAGATCATGCTGTAGTGTTGGACAAGTGTCCCTAGGCATGGGTTTTGGACCATGAGGCCAAGTTGGACGTCCATCTCAAGAAAGGTTCACTTTTGCCTTGTAAACTTCTATTTAAGCAGGTGCTTTGAGAGGAGATGGATTATGTGATTGATAGGTATTTTTATGCTACTAGTTTGTCTCCAGATACGAGTGTTGAAGACTCCTGAGAGCTTGCATTGCAAGTGTATTGTAAACCATTTCATTTCTAATAATACATTATGCAAGTTTTGGAGTGTGGGGTTTTTCACCCAATAAGGATTTTCCCCACGTTATATCTTGTCTCTCTCTCTCTTTTGTCTTACATTCTTGTGTTGTGTATTGCTGCAATATATCCATTGTTGTGTTTAACATTCTGTAACTATAAAGATTAAAATGAATTTGTACTCTTCTCTCCTCATTAGATTAGTGTAGGAAGCGATTTTTGCACACCTAGCTTCCTTTCACTATTCACATGTAATATTTATAATTGTTTACTAGTTACATACCCTGATAGTAGATGATGTAGTGTAATATGCAGGTGGAGAACCACTGAAAACTGTATCAACGCTATGACCCTGAAATTTTATTAAAATCATCAAACTAAATTAGTTAATCTTGCATTTCAAAAATAAAAATTAATAAATTAAATTCAATGAACTTGCTAAGATTTACCTAAGTATCAATCCCGAACGTCTCACTCAGGAGGGCATCTATCATCACCATCTGCTTAGCTGCAGATGTAGCCTACACACCTACGTCCTGACTATCCGTGGGGTCATAACCACGTGCTAACCCGTAAGCCTGACAAGTATGGGGTGGAACCCTACTCGAACTCTCCCTCGGCCCATGTTGTGTTGCAAGACTAGCATGTTGTATGATGCTCTACGTCAAGGCACTAATGGACTGAAGTGTCTCGACCTCAACACTCTCCTTCAAAATGGAAGGGATAGAAACTTGCTCATGGGCTGGTCTAGTGAGTGCTCGTCTCGCTGGCCACTGTGGGTCAACATATGCCCCTGGTCTATCTTGTGCTGACCCCCCACCTCTACCCTGGAACTCCCGCATATCAAAATAATTTAGCACTTCATTTTTTACAAACTCGCAGTAGAGTTTCTTCAAAAAATATTGTGGGACCTCATTATTGTTGCATGGAGGATGGTCAAAAATCATCCACCACCTCTGCGCAAAATTGTCCCTTATCTCTTGGTTGTTACACCAATGGATAGGGAACCTATTGCATGTAAGGGGTATAGGTTGATTTGTTCATGGGTTTGTGAAAATAGAACACAAGTCCAATTTTGTAATTTGTTCATTTTTAACTTGTTCATAGGACAACTTATCTACATAGAACTCTCTAAATTCTCTCCTCTTTTCTAAACAACTAGTGATTTGCTTGCTAATTGAATCTACATTTGATAACATAGATTCAAGATATTGAACAAGCGTGGATCTATGCAAGGTTGAAGTTGCAGGTTCTTTCAACCTTGCAATTATGTCCTCAATTTATTTTTTATTGTTTTCAATTTGCCCCATTATATTTTCTTGTGCTCCAGGGGCATATTGAGGAATGAATGGAGGTGTTTGTTGTTGGGGTTCTTCTTCAGCAGATATTTGCTATTCAGGTGATGGAGGATTTTGTGGATTTTTCAGGAGGAGGAGTAGGTGCATTATCAATTCCTGTAAATTAAAGAAATTTACATCAAAAATTGTTTTAACCTACCTATTTAGCAACAAATTCACACAAGAAAGCAAATAGAACTTACTTCTTCAACCTCCCCAATGTCATGCTGGCATTTTGATGATGATTCGATGAGAAATAGCTGACGAAATGGCCTTCGATAATGTGAGCGCGCTCTATCTTCTCTCCAAGCCACGGATTTCTTGTAAAATGCTATCAAATTATGAAATGAAACGTTGTTGTTTTTTTAATACAATAGACAATAACGCGCTCGCGTTATAACACGAGCATGTTATGGCTTGGTGTTGGGCTCGGCAACACCAAGCCATAATGCAAGCGCGTCATAATGCGCTCACGTTATGTCTAAAACTTTTTTTAAAAAGTTGGCCACTTTTTGGCCCCCCAACTTTTTACACCCGCCCTGGTACTCCTTCGCACTTGAAGATCACATCATGCAGTTCTGGTATGTTACTCACAGCTGTCTAGTGATGTCATGATTTAGTGTTCAAGTCTTGATTTCCTCCGAAAGTCATATGGTGAATTGTCTAAGTCCAGGTAAACAGAGTTAAGCCAGAAACAGTGCAGAGTACCTAAGTAATTTGGTCCGCATTCCTCCGCTAATGAATATTTTGATTTATGGTTTTGATGCATTGAAGATACATGTCATGAGCATCTAAATCCAGATTTGTAGAGCTTGAAGTTCATCAGTTCACATTCTACAAGTTCTCCAGTATCGGCTTTCAGGTTGACAGTATTTCTTTGTGTCAGAAAAATAGTTCTAAGATCTACATTTCACTATCAAAGAGTATTATTATCTATGGTTCTAAAGGTATGATAAGAGGTCCATAATGAATTTTAGTTATGAATTTCAAAGTCTCATATGGTTCTCATTGAAGGTTATGGTATGACAATCAAGCTAGTTGCGTATGCACTTAATGGTTAAGTTGATAGTCATGTTAGATCGATATGCAGTGAAGGTATATGATTGGAATCATTAATGTAAGTGGTTCTACAATAGGTCTAGACTCATATGAAGAGTCTTGCATGATTGATTGGGTTCGCATTGTTGTTTGGGCACAATAACAGGCCAATAAGGTATAACTTGAATATACAAGCTTTATCTTTTGCATGCCGACCTAGTTTGAGGAAATTCTTGATGTGGATATATATACTTGATAGATTTCAGCTTTAGAGGAATGAATGTATGTGAAATTAGTGTGAATTCAATATGTGTGTGATCTAAGGCAATTTTGTAATTAGAAAAGGATAGTAAGGGCAGAAGAGCAGAGTATATGTGAAGCAGAGTAGAAAAAGGAGAGAAGACATTATGAAGACATTTGAGTCTATATACTGAGCTATAAATGGAACTGCACCTCAGCATTCTGTAGATGCATTTGTAGCAATTTTCCCCCAGCAGTGAGCCATTCCTTCTCTAGCTTCTCTTCTCTTTCTTTTGGCAGTGAGCCTATTGCAGTGAGAACTTCTTTGGACAGTGAGTCCTCGGGCAGTGAGCCTTCATGTAATTTGATATTGTTATCACAATATATTGTGAGCTAACACTCACCGTGGTTTTTCCTTTTTTGGGTTTTCCACGTAAAAATCCTAGTGTCTATGTGTTATATCTTTATGGTTGTTGTTCTTATGTTTATTCTTCTTTCATGTTATTGAATTTGGTAATTGGATCAATGAACATGTAAAGAAGTGGTTTTGTGGAATATTGATTCACCCCCCCTCTCAGTATTCCTTGTATTCAACATTTCTCACAAGACCCACAGGGATTCTAATCCTAATAGTCATAGGAGGCCTAGGATTTAGAGCCCTAGTGGCTCTATTGGTCAAAATCATCCTTGAGGTTCATCTAGGTTTTGCTTACTTCTATTTTACCCCCTTGTATGGGGAGATATAGAGTGTTTTGTCTTTATCTCTACTCTTTACTTTGTACTAGCACTCTTAGAACTCTCTTTGTGATCATGAATATCTTTATCTTTTGTGCTCATTGGAGATTCATAACCTTTGTGATTAAGATCTCTAAGACTTGACATGAATGCATAATGATTATGATATGCTTTTTTTAGAATATATATGAATGCAATGCGACATGTATGAAATGCAGGGACACAAGAAGGAATGCAACACATTTTAAACCTATGGAATACATCATGAGTTATGAAAAAGACTTATTGCTTTTCATTTTTATAATTTTTGGTGTGATGAATGCATGATGGAACCAAAATTGTGACAACTCTTTAGTAATATTTTTTATTTAGGGGATTGCAAATTACCAAGTAGTATAGGAGATTTATTAAATTTCTGAGATAGGATTTCCAAATCAAGTGAGAATGGGGGAGATGGAATGTTTCTAAATTTTAGGCTTTGCTAAAAGTTGAACATTGATCCTTATCTAGACAAAACACTTGGACAAGTAGAAAAATTTATTAGTAAGTTCACTGGACTTAGATCGAAGATGGCCAACAAGATAGACCTAGGGTAAAGGCAGAGACTCTAGAATAGAAGATGACCCTAAAGATAGCTAGAATCCTAGTATTTCTCAGTTGGTGCATGTGTGTGCTTAGTTCCTCACTTTCTCTGGTAGACTATCACCCTCATAGCTTTGAGCTTAGATTTATCTCCACTTGAGAGTACAAATAATCAGCAATCCTCTCTCTATTGCAAGTATGGGCCTAACCGGTGTTGTCATTGATGTCAACATACTCCTATTGCATTAATGTCAAGAATTGGATGAGTTGTGTGTTGAGGATATTGAGAAAATTAGTCCTATCAGAAATAGAGAAGAATAGTGAAGACAGTGAAGCTCTATGAAGTGAAGATCCCAGCTAGATAAAGATCAGAGTATGTGCATCAAAGGGTTTGTAGATATGTGTCTGAAGATGATCCAGTCAAGATTTGAGAGGTCACATGAAAATGTGGAGGAGTTATGGCCATGAGAGTAAAACTAGTTTTGACAACTGTTCAGAGGTGACAGAGTGACACAAATAGATTCGGTGAGATCCAAAAATACAATATCATGTTCTGCGGATCTGGTGGCATGTTTGGGAGGCTAATGTGAATTGACAACTCAATTGGTTCATGGTTTGGAGGTCCACAAGCAATCCTTCTAATGTGACAGTGATGACCGACTGTGTTCTTGAGGTTCTGGATGAAGATGTGAATGATTACAGTAAGCAGAAGTGGTGCGGATGTTCTTGGTGTTATATGTGTTAAATTTGTTTCTGCTCTTGAATTATTGCACTATGCTTTCATGATTGAATCATTGATATGCTATTGAAATATAAGAAGGTTTTAAGTGAATAACGAACAGAATTTTGGTGACAACTGATTCACTCCCCCCCTCTTAGTTGTCTGTCCTAAATCTAACAATTGGTATCAGAGCTGAGTTCCTCTAGAAGAAGCTTAACCACTTGAGGAGATCTAGGATGTCAACCTACAAGAAGGACAGCCCAAGGTTTGATGGAACAAACTACACTCTTTGGAAGAGCCGCATGGCATGTCACTTACAATGCATGGGAGATAAGTAATGGAACATAACTACAACTAAATATGTTCCCCCAAAGAATGGTCCAACAACTATAGATGAAGTCATAGATGCAAAGAATAATCTTCGAGCTAAAGAAGCCCTACTAAGTGCCTTGACTGATTTAGAACTGACAAATGTTATGGGATTGAAGACTACTTATGAAATTTGGATAAAGATAGAAA
The DNA here is from genome assembly GCA_027924645.1 of Cunninghamia lanceolata. Lineage (NCBI taxonomy): Eukaryota > Viridiplantae > Streptophyta > Pinopsida > Cupressales > Cupressaceae > Cunninghamia > Cunninghamia lanceolata. The sequence goes on from BSBN01000610.1 coordinate 1,993,934, forward strand.
ATCTATATGAAGGAGACAAATATGTTAAGTGTACCAAGCTGCAAAGTCTAAAAGGAAAGTTTGAAAACTTGAAGATGAGTGAAGATGAGAATATCACTTTATTCATGCCAAGAGTAAATGAGCTTGTATGTGGTATTAGATGTGCTGGTGGAATATTGGATGAAGATGAGATTGTTGCCAAAGTTCTCAGATCTTTACCTCCTTCTTACAAACACAAAGTTGTTGCTATTAAGGAGATCAGATCATTAACACCTATTACAAGGGATCAATTACTTGGTAAGATATATGCATTTGAGTTGGCTGAGTTTGGTGATGCACTTCCCAAGACTGAAACTACATTCAAAGCTAGTGCCTCTACAAAAGGCAAATAGAGATATGATCCAGGAGAAAGTTCCTCAAGGAAATCAACATGGTATGATAAAGCAAGGAAAGATCTAGAAGAAGATGAGTTAGAAGCTGAACAACTTGAAGCCCTTATTGTAAGGAGACTACCAAGAGGATCTGGTAAGTATGAAGGAAAATTACCTTTCAAATGTTTTGCCTCTAATAAGATTGGTCATTTTACCTCAAGATGTTCGGAAAGGTTTTCAAGGCCAAACCCTAATAGATCAAGGTTTTAGAAGAAGTGTTACTATGTTCAAGAAGATGATGGAGTAATAGATGATGAATGTGAGATAGGAAACAAATCCAGAAGTGACTAGGTGTTTATTGCCATCAAAGAAGAAGATCTAATGCCTATTGAATCTACCAACCATAAGATGATAGAAAGTGCTTTGGCTGATCAAGTTGAAGAAAAGGATGAATGGGTTATTGATAGTGGATGCTCTCACCATATGACTGGTGACAAGAGTAAGTTCACAAGCTTGGAAAGATATGAAGGAGGAGTTGTAAAGTTTGGAGATAATTCTGCTGGCAGAATTAAAGGCAAAGGAACCATTTCTTTTGATGGAAAGAACAAAACCAATGATGTTCTATATGTTGAAGGTCTAAAGCATAATCTTCTCAGTGTTGGACAGTTGGTGGACAAAGGCTATGATCTCTTATTCAAAAATAGAAAATGCAAGATCTTTGAAATCTCTAGAATTGAGATTACATCCAGTACACAGACAAAAGGTAACATCTTTCACTTGGTTGGTACTGGAAAAAGTTGGTTATTTGTTCAATTTGATTAGAGTTGGTTGTGGCATAGGAGAATGTGTCATGTGAATTTTGATGATATCATCAAGATAAAAAACACTCAGGTTGTAAGAGATCTTCCAAGACTGGTGAAACCTGCTAACAGTTTGTGCAAAGAATGTCAATTGGGTAAGCAGAACAGAGTCACATTAAAAAGTAAGGAACAATCTTCAACTGGATTGTTAGACTTGGTGCACACTAATCTATGTGGTCCGGCAAGAACTAGGAGTCTGCAAGGAGATAGATATTTCATTTTGCTAATTGATGATCACTCTCAGATGATGTGGGTGACTTTCTTGAAAGAGAAATCTGAAGCACTTGAGAAGTTCAAAATATTCAAGGCTATGGTAGAGAATGAAACTAGCATAAACATAAAATGCCTCAGGTCTGATAGAGGTGGAGAATTCACATCCGGAGAGTTCATAACATTCTGTGAGAAACATGGGATAAAGAGACAGTTATCTGCTCCAAGGACTCCACAATAGAATGGAGTAGTGGAGAGAAAGAACCAAACCATCCAGGAAGCCTCTAGGACCATGATGATGGAAGCAAATGTTCCTCAGATCTATTGGAGAGAAGCTGTAAGCACTGTTGTCTATACTCTTAATCTGGTACAAATTAGAGGCAATACTGGTAAGACTCATTATGAACTTTGGTTTGGCATCACTCCTACTGTGAACTATTTCAGAGTCTTTGGTAGTAAATGCTGTATCAAAAGAGATGAAGACCTTGGCAAGTTTAATGCTAGAAGTGATGAAGGAATATTCTTGGGATATTTTACTCAAAGAAAAGCATGCCGGTGTTACAACAAGAGATTGAGAAAAATTGTAGAAAGTATAAATGTGAAGGTTGATGAAGGCATGGAAAGTCCCTCAAGGTATTATGAGTATGAAGCAGATGATCAGAATGATGTCTCAGACCAAGGAGAACAAGTCCCAACTCTAGTTTAGATTTAGACTGATCCGAAGAATCCTAAAATACAAGAAGAAGAGACAAGTTTGGATGGACCTGTCCAAGAATTAGAAGTGCAAGAGAATCCTAAAACTCCCAGGTATGTAAGTCTGAATCATTCTAAATATTAGATCATAAGAGATAGAAGAAAAGGTGTTCAAACAAGAAGAAAGATTGCGCAAGATTCAGTGAAGTATTGTTTGATTTCAAAGATTGAACCAAAAACAGTAAGTGAAGCATGCAATGATGAAAGCTGGGTTAAAGCAATGGAGGAAGAATTGATGCAGATTGAAAAGAATCACACTTGGGATCTTGTTCCCAAACCTAAGGACAAAAATGTGATTGGGACTAAGTGGGTCTTCCAGAATAAACTGAATGAAGATGGCGAAGTAGTAAGAAACAAAGCCAGATTGGTCTGTAAGGGTTATTCTCAAGTAGGAGTTGACTTTGAAGAAACTTTTGCTCTGGTGGCAAGAATTGAAGCAGTCAGATTATTTCTTGCCTTTGCTACCTTCAGAGATTTCAAGGTATATCAGATGGATGTCAAGTCTGCTTTCCTAAATGGTGATTTGGAAGAAGAGGTATACATTGAGCAACTGGATGGATTTCAATTGTTTGATCATGGAGATATGGTCTGCAAGTTGAAGAAGGCATTGTATGGACTCAAACAAGCCCCAAGAGCCTGGTATGAAAGATTGGACAAACATCTTTTGAAGATTGGTTTCAACAAAGGTACTGTTGGTAGTAGTCTATATTTTAAGATTGATCATGAAAATATCTTGATTGTTGAAGTATTTGTTGATGATATCATTTTTGGAGGGAAAGATAGTATTTGCAAGACTTTTACAAATCAAATGCAAAGTGAATTTGAGATGTCTATGTTTGGGGAAATGAATTTCTTCTTGGGTCTGCAAATCACTCAAACAAAGAAAGGAATCTTCATATCACAGACCAAATATGTGAAAGAATTGTTGAAGAAATTTGGGATGGAAGGTTCAAAGGCAATGAATACTCCCATGGAAACTGGATGTAAGCTGAGTAAAGATGATGAATCCCCTAAGGTTGATCAGAAAAAGTACAGGTCAATGATTGGAGGACTGCTCTACCTTACTCAAACTAGACGTGATATTATGAATGTTGTTGGTCTTGTTACCAGATTCCAAGCTGATCCTAGAGAGTCTCATGTCATGGCAATCAAGAGAATTCTCAAATATCTAAATGGAACAGTTGAGTATGAATTATGGTATCCTAAGGATCATGATTTCTCTCTTCATGCATATACAGATGTTGATTGGGTAGGAGATATGGATGATCGGAAGAGTACCAGTGGTGGTGCATTCTTTTTGGGAAAAAGATTGGTTTCTTGGCTAAGCAAGAAACAAGAGGCAATATCTCTGTCCACTGTAGAAGCAGAGTATATTACAGCAGTAGGCAGTTGCACTCAAGTATTGTGGATGAAGCAAATCCTAAGAGATATCAGAGTGGAGTATGAAGAACCTATCACAATCTTCTGTGATAATTCAAGTGCAATAAACATATCAAAAAATCCGGTGTTATATTCAAAGACAAAACATATATCCATCAAGTTCCACTTTTTGAGAGAGCAGGTGAACAAGGATGAAGTCAGATTGGAGTTTGTGCCCTCAAAGGATCGGATTGCAGACATTTTTACTAAACCTCTACCTAAGGACTCTTTTGAGTATCTCAGGGAGAAGTTAGGGGTTATTACCCCTCCGGTTCTGAATTAATGTGCACTAATGTGCATCAGTCTGGTGGATCCCACAGTCATATCTTGTGATCTAGATTGATGTTAGGAGGCTGCTACTCAGGGGGAATAGTCAGTATGATTATGAATTATGAGAAGTGGTTGCAAGTATGTGCCCTTTGCCATTGATGTCAAAGGGGGAGAAAAGACATGTGAAAAACAAAAAGTGGTTGTTGATCAAAGGGGGAGAAGTAAAGGAAGAGAAGACATGTGAATGGTTGATGTTGATAGGGGGAGCTATGTCAGTCAGTGAGGAGAAATTCTTGTCTTGATAGTTAAAATAGTTTTTCACATCATATGTTGCTATTAATGACAAAGGGGGAGATTGTTGCAAGTATGAGCCTAACCGGTGTTGTCATTGATGTCAACATACTCCTATTGCATTAATGTCAAGGATTGGATGAGTTGTGTGCTAAGGATATTGAGAAAATTAGTCCTATTAGAAACAGAGAAGAATAGTGAAGATAGTGAAGCTCTATGAAGTGAAGATCCTAGCTAGATAAAGATCAGAGTATGCGCATCAAAGGGTTTGTAGATATGTCTCTGAAGATGATCCAGTCAAGATTTGAGAGGTCTGCATGAAAATGTGGAGGAGTTATGGCCATGAGGGTGAAACCAATTCTGGCAACTGTTCAGAGGTGATAGCGTGACACAAATAGATCCAGTGAGATACAAAAATACAATATCATGTTCTGTGGATCTAGTGGTATGTTTGGGAGCCTAATATGAATTGACAACTCAATTGGTTTGTGGTTTGGAGGTCCACAAGCAATCATTCTAATGTGACAGTGATGACCGACTGTGTTCTTGAGGGTCCAGATGAAGATGCGAATGATTATAGTAAGCAGAAGTGGTGTGGATGTTCTTGGTGTTATATGTGTTGAATTTGTTTCTGCTCTTGAATTATTTCACTATGCTTTCATGATTGAATCATTGATATGTTGTTGAAATATAAGAAGGTTTTAAGTGAATAAGGAACATAATTTTGGTGACAACTGATTCACCCCCCCCCCCACCCTCTCAGTTGTCTGTCCTAAATCTAACACTCTCTTTTCACTCTTTTTTTGTATCTCTTTTTTTTTGTATTTTTTTCTCTTTTTTTGATATTTTTGGTGCTTTTTGATGGGATGCCTTGAAACTTTATTGAATGCTTTGGGTATTCAACTACTTTGGATCTTTCCTTATAATCTCACTTTTCTCTCACACTCTTATTTTTTTTATCACTCAATTTGTATTCACTCGTATTTTAGATTGCTTCCTACATAGTTATGATCTTCCTTATGTTTTTGGCTAGGAGAGATAAGGGGCCTGAGTGCCACTGAAAGTTTTCACTATCTAGTCAGACTTCCCTTCTACTAAGAAGAAATGGAGGAGGTCTACTTGCAAGATTCTATTGAGTATTGTAGGTAGACTGACTTTGTTTAGACTTAACAACATGGATTGCTAAGACCAGGATCAGTGTAGAGCTAAGAGCTAGGCTTCGATTAGAATCATTGGGAAATGTGAATAGGGGAGTGATAAATGGTGATTGTGAATACAAGGGATCTCAAAAGATAAGAGGATCAACCTAGACCTAAGTAATTTTAGACTCCTTACTGCAACAAAAATTCAACAAGAGCATGTCACTCACAAAGATGTGGGATGAAACAAAATGAAACAGAAATGCATGAAAGATTTGATTTTTTTATGATTTTATAAATTTTTTTATTTTTTGGAATATTTGATTTTTTTCATATTTTTAGACATAATACTTCTTGAGGTGAAAGGCATTGACCGTATCACCAAATTCCTCACCTTCCATCATGCATAAAAGATAAGCGTTGTTTCTAACATCTTGTTTGATCATATACGAACCTTTCCAATCTTCTTGAAATTTCCTCTTTTTCCTGTGTTTCTTTTTTTTTAGTGCTCCTCTTTCAGAGGATGAGCTCACCTATCCTGTATGGTCTCAAAGGTTGACTTTGTTCTAGTTGACTTGATTGAGAGACTACTCCTATTAATGTTATATGCAATAGAGCATGAAAGGCTCGTTGATGTGAGGGAGTCCAATACAAGGCTTTGTCGCAATTCAAAAGCTCAGTGAGTAAGTCAAACACGTCTTGCATGTAGATATTTACTTAGGATGTTTTTGAATACTCTACAAAATTGGAACAACTCAAAAGGTATTTGTGGCTCTCTTTATTCATCTAGAGGAACAAAGCTTATTTTTGTTTTCCATTTGGTTCTAGTCACATATCTATCAAATACCCTATGTACTTCTCAGGCAATTCAAAAATGATAGGATCTTTAGTTCCTATCGTCACTCGCATATTACGTTCTTTTTGGATTTCTCCTTCACTCACCTCATCTTCGTTTGGAAGTCTCTCTGCCATTTCTATCTATACTAAGGGTGCTTCTTACCCGTCCACATCATTTGATTGTATTAAGGTCAAGGTGGAAGGTTGCTCGTGACTTTGAGGGGCTATAAAGGCTTTAGGTGAACCTTCTGAAATATTCGTTGACTCATTGTCTATCGAGTCTGCTTCTTCTTGAGTTTTTATTTCTATAGGCAGTGCCAATGGTGTGTAAGAGTCTTTAGAGGGTGAAATTGGTGTGTACAAATCACATTTCTCTTGTGTTTTCGATACGTGTGTCTCACGAGATGTCATTTTCATTAAAGGAGTATAACTTTCAGAAGAATCCTCCTTAGGATCTGAGAAGGCATGTGGGCCTACTCTGTTTAAGTCCAATGTCTTTGTCTCAAATTCAGGACACTTTGTTCGATGGGGTTTTTCTCCTATGCATGGGAAAACATGATTAACTTTCTCATCTTTTGGGGATACGTTGATGGTGAGAATCTCTAGAGGAAATTGTAGAGGTCCATCTTTCTCCAACCACTGCATGATCTTTATCATAGTTTCTTTGGGGACCACTTCCTTTTGTTTTGAAGATTCTCCTTTCTCAAAGGTTCTTATTTTTGTATTGTTGATAGTTTTGGTAAGCATTTTTGTCCTTTTAATTTGTATTGATTGAGGTGTGGGATCTAGGACAAAAATCTTGTTCGTTGGCAGCTTGTAATCGATCAAGATCCCTATCATTTTGGTTTCATTAGTCTTAACCATGTTAGAGGGTTTCGGGTCCCCTTTTTCAACATAAATGTTTTCAAGGTGCAAGAATTTGACTTCTTAGATAAATGTGAAAGGGACGGCCTTCATTCGATGTGCCCATGGTCTTCTAAGTACTAAAGTGTACCCGATATCCTTTTCAATGACATAGAACATTGTAGGAATCATTTTCAGCCCTGATGAAACAAGTAATGTAATCTTTCCTATTGTGGTGGCTTTCAAGTTGTCATATCCTCTCAAAGTGTCTTGGGATGCAATAATGTTGGCATGTCCATATCCCATCCTTTCCAAGAGGGAAAATGGAACTATGTTCACAACAGCCCCATCGTTGATTAAAGTCCTTTTTATGCACATAGATCCATACTTTCAAGTAAAGAGTAGGATCTCCCTTCTTCATGGTTAGATCTGCCTCTAAAGGCATTTTCTTAAGATCAAAGAAAAATCCTAGGCCTTTTAGCTCAGCGTTGGGTGGATTTACATCAAAGTCAATCTAGCTTATTTGTTCACTAGGCGGAGGAGTAATTTGTTCTAGGAACCTTAATCATATTGCCTTGAGAAGGGACGAATGATGAGATGGAGAATTTTTTAGAAGATCTATGAATGATAAGTGAGCATATGTCTTCTTCAAATCCTCAATCAGGTCATAAGGTCCAATCGGAGCATGGATTGGTTCGATAGCTAATACTACTCCCTCATGAGTTTCTTCTTTTTGTTCATTGTTGAGTTCATTTTCTTCATCATGTAAAACTTTGAATAGTCCTAACATCCTTGTTTCTCCCTTTGGTCCTAGTTGGACAAGAATGTTCATTTTAGTTGTTCTAGCAGAACTAGTCATTGCATCTTGGTTATTTATTTCAATATTTCCATGAGAGGGAAAGGGATCTTGGAACGTCTTCATGTCTACATTATGTGGAGCAATGGGAGCTTGTGTCTAGTTTGGATCCTTGTTATTATTTGGCATGAGCTCTTGTGGATTTAAAAATTGTTTGATGAATAAATGTTGTTGGTCCTCTGGTAGCCTAACAATGAATCTATTGCATTTCCTGCATGATTTAGTACTATGCCCCCAAGTCCTATGAAATGAACAGAACTAGTTATACTCATAGGGGGTCATTCACATATCTATTGTCATTTCAATTCCATTTTTGATGATTATCCCTAGGATAGTAGTTATTGTTACGAGTTCGATCAATCGCATTGACATTCAAAGGATAGTAATCTGTACCATTGTAATCATCTCTAACTTTGTTCCTGATTAGGGGTTGATTTGTTACCCCATATGTTGTCGTGTTTCTGTTATTCTTGAGTATCTTTATGGTGGAGGTGTTGCTTCCACCATTATCTCCTACCAGTCTTCCATTTGCACCATAAGTTTTGTGGCCACTATAAACTATGGCTTTATCAATCCTTAAAGCACTTTCTAGGCCTCTTCATATGATTTATATGGAAACTTTTGCACCTCCTCTCAAGTATCCCTCTTGAGGGCATGTAAGAAGAGGTCACATAATTCAAGATGGTCCATGTTTGTGGCACTTGTGGATGAGTAGAGCACATGTTTTTATCTTGTGACAAAGAGTGTCATTGATTTGTTCAATTCCTGTTTCATGGTTAGGAACTCATAAATCCCTATTTTTAAAATGAGTTTGTTCATGTCAAAAGCCATGACAAAATCTCTTATGAGATGTCGAAATAAGTGAATAGAAGCTTCAAGAAGGTTATAGTACTAGTCCAAGGCAATCCCTTCTAACATTTTTTGAAAAAATTTGGTGACGACCCTATCCCAAGGGAGGAGTTCCCTTACTATTGTAGTGTATGCCTTTATATGTGAATTAGGATCGCCTTCTCCATTGAACTTTGGCAACTTTGGAAGGGGACATGGAAACATTACATTTCTTATAGTGTGGTGAAGCGGTTCCTTCAAGTACTCGAGGTATGTTCCTAGAAAATCACTTTGAGATTGTGGGGTTGGTAACATCAACCCCATAGGTGGACTTTGATATATGGAAGTGCTACACTTTGATTTGGTTGAATGGTTTACTAATTTTGTATAGATTGATTCCCATTTGGGAAAATGTCATTGCTTCCATTTCAAGAATAGAAGTTGAGGTGGGGGGTTCTAAGATGTCCCGTGGTCTTTCTCTACCTTGTTTACTCTCTTGTCTTGAATAGATCTTTCCTCCTCGAGAGTCCTAATTCTCTAGACTAGCATTGCAATAAGGTTGGTGGGTGTCACACTTCTTTGTGTCTCATCATTTCTTAGGATTTCACCTCATGTGTTTTCCATTTTTTCTCATTGTTCTTCTCGAAGAGCGACTCGCAAGGCCTCTTGAGTGTCCTTGGCGTCTTGAAAATGTTTCTCCAAGCATCTCACCTCATCATCTAGATGGGTGTTTTGATTACTTTTCCAAGGTTGGTCTACATGGTGACTCTCCAATCTCACTTGCACCCTTCATGCTATAGTTTGAAGTGTTGAGTTTTGTTCCCATGAAGGGTTGTTGAATGCTAAAGAGTGTCTAGGTTCTCTTCTGTCACCTTTGTAGTCTGAGTCTTCGCAATTGTAGAAGTTTGAGATGGGTGCCATTGGGTCAGGAAACATGTAACTATCAAAAGAGGGATTTTTCAGGCTCCCTTGAAGGGAGATTTCCTAGGTGCAGTTCTAGTTCCGTCATATTCAAGGGTGCCATGGACACCTCAAAATAAATGGAACGAACGAAATGAAAGATAAAGATGGAAGAAATGAGAGTGAAAATGGCAATGAAAGAAAAAGTGAACGTGAATGGAAATGTATTTAATGATGTGTGAAGTGAAATATGGATCGTCTAATGGAAACACAAAAAGCTCTACCAAAAAGGTTTTGCTCTTCATGTCAGGTTCACCAAAATATGTACTCTTCGAAATGGGACCCTCTCCTTGCTTCCAGTGACCCCAAGTCACTCTCACTCTCATGACAAAAGCCAATCGAGTGGAGGCAAGACCTAGGGGTTGTTATGTTCACTTGGAAGCAGAACCTCACAAAGAGCAATCAGCCTGATGTGGGGCCTATTGTTGTTTTGGATTTGACTTGTTCTTTCTATGGAAGTTGTTGTTCAAATGATGATATGACCTGAAGGGTCACTTTGGCTTGTCTCCTATTGAATTTTTTGAGATTCCAATGCCTATATCGATCTTCATTTTCTTTGTTTATGTTCCTGGCACATTGTAACCTTGTGGTCCTAGAGACGTTTAATTTGTATGTATTGTTCTACAACTCTAATGACGTGGTGTTTCTCTTGCGTGAGTTGTGGTCTTAGGTTTATTTCATCTAGTTCTTCTAGAACTGTCTTGACCCACTGTCCTCTAAGTCTTGGGTACATTCACTTGTCCTTCTAAGAGAGTTAGTGTTTGTTAACTTGCTTTGACCAAGATTGACCTAGGGTTTAGAGTTGACTTTTGGTTTCTTTAAATGTTTACCTTGTGATGTTATCAAGGGTTTGTGTCTAATATGAATGTGACTTACTATTACATTGTGAAGAGATCGAGGGTTTAAATGTTTTGGTTTCTCCTAATATTTTTAGGTTTTTGTGTAGGAAATCCAACTATTTGATATATGCAAGCTATCCTTTTGTATTTTCTTTGAATGAATAAAATAAATTCTATATGAATGCAAATTATAATGATGTTTACCTAATGCAATGATATTTTATGGTTTTGTATATTTGATGATTTTGGAATCTACTCTAGGAAAGTAAGAAAAAATATGACTAATGAAAGAAAATGAATTAATCTATAAAAAGTAAATACTCTCTAATCTATTGCAATGAAATGAACGAAAATTATGAATTCCTATCAAAAGCAAAATAACAAGTTACTTTCCTCAAGAGCAAATTTAATTTTCTAATTACTACAAAAACATGAAAAGAAACCTAGAATCGCTTGGCGCACGAGCCTTGCACTACCCTTAGGAATCCTTTTGTATGGCAACCTCCTCATCCTCTTGTAGTAGCGGGGTCCTCCTCTTGGTGCCAAGTGGAAGGGAAAGAAAAAGAATGAGCTTTTGGAAAGCTTTGAATTGAGCTCAATGTGAGCTAAGAGCACTATGGCTTGAGAATTGGTGAGCATAACAACACTATGAAGCCTTTGAAAGCTTTGGAAAAATATAAATAATAAATAAAAGGAACCTATGTCTTGCAGGGAGCATATACATGCTATTTGGAGAGAAAAAGCCAAGCAAAAAATGGATTGTAATAATGAATTTGCCTCCTCTAATGCTTGGAGAATGAGGTATTTATAGGTTGAGAGAGCACATGAAGGGTGGGGATGATTGAGGATTTAACTCCCTTGATTAGAGAGTTAACTTGCTTGATTCAATCAGTCAAACTCAATTGATTTGCTTGTCAACTCAATTGTTTGAAGAGTAATCTGAGCTTAAAAGCTTATCACTCATGGAGGAATAGCTGTTAGGAGTTAAAATAGATCACATGAGCTAAAATTAGTTGATTGAGAGTGTTGAATGAGTTAATTATGGCCTCCTCTATGTTTATCTCAAAATTGCATGCAAACTGGGCAAAAACAGACTCTTTTTTAGCTCAAATCGAAGGAGAAACTCACGTTTAAAATCTGCAAGGGTTGCCCCAGGGTCACCCTTTTTACCAGGTTAGGTCACCTAGGGTGACCTGGGGTGACCAACAAAGGGTGGAACCTGGGTGAAGTTTATTAGTTGTGTATGCTTAATGAAAGTCTGGAAGGGTGATCTGGCATATGAGTTAGGTTGTAGGATGATAGAAGGTAGGGTCACCGAGGGAGATCTAGCCATTAATAGGGCGACCCACAAAAGAGGAAATCTGTGTGAAAATAGAGACATGGGTTTGGTGTGTTAGGCTATCTAGAGGATTCCTAGGGTCAGAGACCTTCAGGACAGGGTGTTGAAAGGTGGAATTATCAAGAAAAGGTGAAAACTAAACATGTAGGAAAGATGTCCAAAGAATGCAACAAAAATAGAATCAACAAAGGGGAAAAGAATAATGGTTAGAAAACTAAAGAATTGACAAGGGAAGAACCAAACAACAAGTGTCTCCAAGAGGAGTATTACTGAGAGGGTATTATTATTCACGCTTCTTTGTATGTGATTAGGATTTTTCATCATCATGGGGTCCTCGTGTAAGCCCATGCATGTTTTTAGTGCTTACAGTTCTAAATGTTTCAAATCCAATTGATGTTGGTACGTTGAGCATGGAGACAATGCCTAAGGCTCAATCAGCAACTTCAGTTCTCTCTCAATCGCTAGTTGTCATAGCCCGACAAACTTCTCCTCCTCTTATGGGGTAGAGGAGGTCACGCAAGGTGAATTTGTGCCAAGACATCGGCAGACAATGCCTCTCATCTTCCAAATTGGGAGCATTGAGGCTGTTGGCACGATCCTACAAAACAACTATTCCACCTTGGAGGGGCTGGATAATGAGGATATGCATCTTGATGATTTTTAAATGATATATATTTCTTGGAATGTTAGAGGTCTCACTGACCTCCCCTGGAAATATTTCGTTTATGATTTTCATTTGAAGTTTCTTGGTTTAGACATTCTTTGCCTCCACGAGGTTAAAATTTTAGGATTTTTGTTGTCTACAACTTGCCATGTTATTTGGTCTTTTAGCCATTTTCTTTGCAGTAACCATGAAGCTAGTCATGGTAGAGTTGTCACCTTTCTCTCACCCACATGGCATAAGCTTGTGGTTGATCATGGATGTGACCCCACTAAATACATTTTGTGGGCTCTTTTCAATTTTGATCATCATTCCTTTGGGATTATTAATTTTTATACTCCCAATGATGTTGTACAAAGATCTTCCCTTTGGCAATGGATTGCAAATTAAATGCCAACCTCCACTTGGGTTCTATGTGGGGATTTTAATATGACTAAAATGGCCTATGACAAATGTGGCACCTTGCCTATGCGTTGGACAACTCATGAAAGAGAGGAGTGGTTCTTGATGCGTAATAAATTGGGTCTTTTTTATCCCAACACAGGTCATCACCTTGTTAATACACAATGGTACACATGGAGCAATTTGTGAGCTGGACCTGATAGGGTCTTAAAGAGGCTAGATAGGGCTATGATATATGCTCAATCCGTCTTTACTTTTGCTAGCTATTATTCCTTGCCAATGGAACAGTTAGTGGATGTTGTCTTGTCTGATCATTTCTTGATACACTTTCGTAGTGAGTGGCAATTTTCCAGGCCCAAACCTATGAAAAGTTAGTTTTTCTAAACACGTCTCTTCTCAATCACAAAGCCACGTTAGCACTCTTTCAATGTGTTTTGAATTTGGAACCACGTCCTCTATATGGCGTGGGATGGATATCTTGGTGGAATGATGCAATCTCACATACTTTGTGGTTTCTTCACATTTATGGGAGGCAACTTGCTCATTTTCATCATTGCTTGTACGAAGCCACCACTCAAGAACTCCGACTCACCACTGCCACTTTGGAGGCTTAGTCATTTGACTCCACCACCCAGCTTCGACTAGCTCAGATGAGGTAGCAGAAGCAAATTGGTGATGCTCACTCATCTTGTGGAGCATAACTCAAATCTCAGCTCCACTGGCTTAAGATTAGGGATAAAGTTTCTAAAGAATTCTTCCAAGCTCTCTGATCTTGTCATACTTCCCAATCTATTAAGCAAATTTGTGAAGGTAAACAACTTCTTCAAGAGCTTCCTAATATTCTTCAAGCCTTTATTCAGCACTATGAATAGGTGTGTGCGGCTCAAGATGTCACCCTTGTCAGGCACCTTTCCTTGCAACAATGTCTTATGGTCGTTCCTTGCTGGCTATCAAATACCCAACGCATTATTTGTGACCAGCTTCTTACTCAAGGTGACCTTAAGGAAGCAGTCTTTTCTATGGCTAATGACAAAGCCCATAGTTTAGATGGCTTTCTTTGTGAATTCTATAAAGCATTTTGGGATTTTGTGGGTAGTGACCTGCACAATGTCTATCTTGAAGCCATGCATTTATTGGTTTTTTAGGCATTTTTATCAATAAAAGCAATATTAAAGTCATACCTAAAGTTAGCAACCCTAATGATATCAATAATTGGTGGCCCATTACACTGTTGAATGTCTCATACAAGATCATTGCTAAGGTGTTGGCTCTCAAGCTTCACTCGATGTCGCCTCTCATTGTTTAGTCTAAACAAATAGGCTTCGTTAAATTCATGTTTATCTTGGATAATATCATTGTTGTTTGGGAAGGAACAAAGTGGCTCGTCGTTCTCAGTAGCCTGCAATATTTTAAGATTGATTTTTCTAAGGTGTATGATCACATTGAGTGGCCTTTCATTCTAGCCATGTTGCAGGCCCTTGGCTTTGGCCCCTAATTCATTCACATGATCCAAATGTTTTTTGTCAATGCTTTGGCCTATATCACCATCTCTAGCCAACAATCTAACTCTTTTGGCCTTTTTTGTTCCACTAGACAAGGTTGCCCTCTTGCCTCTGCGCTCTATGTCTTGGCTTCTAAAGGCTTTAGATATTTGTTAGCTCAGGCTATCTCTCAAACCCATGTTAAGGTGATTTGCCTTCCCAACTCTACCCAGCAGCTGGTGAATGGACATTTCACTGATGATTTTTTCCTCACTCCCATTGAGGAATAAAATAATGTCAAACAAGCCCTTCAATGTTTGGACATTTTTTTCCAAGCGTCCTGCTATAGTATTCAGTGGCAAAAAACTTTGTGTTACAAACAATCTTTCCTTCCTAAACTAGGTTGGTTGGATTCTTATGGTTGGAAATGGATTGACCACAGGGAAATCTTCCATTTTTGGGGGATTCCCTTTGCCTTCCAAGCCTCTCCTTCAAAGCTATGGCAGGCTATTATTGTACGAATTGATAACAAGTTGCATTCCTAGATTACCAGACCTCTTTCTTTGGTAGGTAAATTTCAAGTTTGTTCCAAAATTTTGGCTGCCACACATGTTTATTATTCCTCATGTTGGGTCCCCTCTAAGGCCTCCTATTTGAAGATTGAGAAACTCCTTAGATATTTTATCTAGGCCTCCAATGATAGGCATCAAGGTCTTCACCGAGTTGCTTGGGAATTGTGTTGCCTCCCTCGTGAGGCTAGAGGGCTTGGCTTGATCTCCATTCACTAACAAGGCATCACCTTGTGTGCTAAATGGATCATTCGAGCTCTGCAAGACAATGACGCTTGGAAAGTTCTTGTCTTCTATTGCATTTGTGCTAGCACTCCTACAGGTCATCCAACATGGAAAGGCTTGGATTTAGGAACCCTCCTCACTATGAGGGAACTTGTTTCCATACAAGGTACTTTTGTTATCAAGAACATTTAGAGGGCTTGGGAAGCCCTCAAGCCCTGGCTTCGTTGGGATGGAAATGATTTCTGTAATGGTTTATCCATTTGGTGGTCCCCTATTCTTAGCAATCAAGATAGGCCACTTGCAAAGCTGTCTTGGGTTCATGCCTTAAAATTTTTCAAACACGAGGTTCGAGTTCTGCCTGACTTTTTGCATAGGGTCACCAAGAATTTCTTATCATGGCTCGAGTTCAAACAAAAATATAGGCTTCTTAACATAGACCAAGAGACTTACCAGTCGGTTATTACTACTATTCCTCCCTAGATGATGCACAAGTTAAGAGAGATCTCTCAAACCTTGGTGGAAGGATTGGAAATGGTATCTAAACACTCCTTTTTGAAGTTACAGATGGTGCAAAGGTTATTCCTAGTTGTACCCACACTTACATATGGTGGAGCAGTTGAATCACCATTGACAACTTCAATCCTCTCATGAGACCTAGCACAGACGATTTCAATGCATTTGGTTTGTGGTGTTAGAGCCTCAATTGGACTATTTTTCTTGGTGTTTACTCTACCAAGGCCTCCCTTTGGGAGTTCATCTAGTTCATATGGGCCTATCCATCCCTTATTGTTTGTTCTGCAGGTAGCTTGAATCTCTCAAGCACCTTTTTTGGTTTTTCCCTCGAGCTCAGGAAGCTTGGAATTGGATCCATGATTTTTTCAAACCTTTCAAACTTGCCCCTTTCTCTTGGCTTATGGTCTTACTTGGCAACTAGCCCTATATTCCACGCAAATATACTCAGATATGGATAGGAATACTGCTACTTTCAATCACTATATTGTGGATAAGCATTTGTCTTTATACATGAAAGCTATCATTTGTTCTAATGTTTTGATGCAGATTCAAGTGCAAGCTAGCAAAGTTACACTTGAAGTTTCCCATCTTCAAAAATTGTTGGACCATTGAAGTAATGTTCCTTGCACTGTTGCTCGGGTTTCACTTGACTCCACCTCCTCTCGAGAGCCTCAACGTGGTCGCAATTAGACCTCCCAACATAACTGTGGTGACCAACGTGATCGTGGCTCACTCCCATGGCCCTCAGACCTCCATGGACTTTTGCTTTCCTCTATTTTCAGACCGCCCATTCCCCTTTGTTTTTTTGGACTTTTGCTTTCCTCTATTTTCAGACTGCCCACTCCCCTTTGTTTTTTTGATCACCTGTGTTCAAGGCTTTGAGATTTCATGGGTGTGCCTTTTTACCACCTTGCCCCTTTTTTGTGAATATTGTACTATTTATTACTTTTTAATATAAGTTAAATAGGAAGTATTCATCAAAAGAAAAATGAAAGTGAGGAAGACCTATATGATGCTTGGGTTTTGGTCCAAACCTAATAGTCAAAGGGCATAATTAAATAATATCTAATATTAATCATTTTAAATTCACTACTTTTTATTTTATTTAGAAACCTTTTTTAAAAAAATCAGATACTTATTTAAATTTTAGTATGTAAGGGGGTACAATTTTAAATGTTAATATGTCAAGGGGTGATGTGAAGTGGATAGGGGAGAGGACTCAATACTTGTACACCCTGAAATATATTTGTATTTGAGTTAAGAGTTTGTTTGGAGTTCTAGGCATCAACAATGTAGCCTAATTAGCTACATATTTGTCAAGTTGTCCAAAAACACCCCAAAAAAAGGTTAGACCGAAATATGTGCACCAAGGCAACTATTACCAACCACCTTATGTATTGCCATATGATTGGTTGTTTCTTTGATGTGACATGTAAAGTGTATTGTTACACATGTATTGGTTCCTTATTAAATTTTTACTTGTATATTATTTCTCAACCACTATTCTTTTCATATATTTAACTTGGGGTCTAAGAAGGGTTATCTTAATCTTCTTTTGATGGGTGTAGTGAGGGGCTATCAAGTCGCCTGTCAATAGATTTCAATTGATTATTCAAAATAACTACTTAATGACTATAGTCCACATAACAAACCATTCCACATTTGTTGTTAAACTAGACCCCAAATAACGTTAAATAATTAACTCAATAACAAAAGCATACTTAAATTTCCATAGAAGTTTAACTTTATCATTTAAAAATTAATTTGAAAAGTATAAAATTAACCCACACAATAATCGGATGCTCTCCCTATTAAATTGGTTTGGAAATTCTTGAAGAGTCGGGCACAGACACTCTGATTCAAATAGCCAGACAATTTAAGATGTAGATTCATTCCAGCTTGGAGTGCATGTACACCGTCTAGTACAGCAGTTATTTGAGCCTCTTTAGGAAACTTCCATTAATTTTAAGAATGATAGGTTAAATACAGCCTTACACCTACAGGTCTGGTTTTAACCACTGCAGTTATGAGAGCCACTATAGCCCCAATTTATGAGCTGTAATTAGTGAGATAAAACAGAATCTACTCAGAACACGTAAAAATAGAATTGTACCAGCCTAAATTCAAACACCAGGAAGATAAATATTTAAAGAGAGTTAACATGCTGTCAGTTACGTATATCTTATGTTTTTTTTCCTCTCAGCATTGTTTCATGTAGTTATTGGCCCCCATTCTATTTAAATATCATCCACTTCAATGATCAAACAATCAATAGCAATTATACATCTCATTCATAACAATATCCTATTTTTATTGGTTTTTGACTATTGAAATGAATAATATTTAAGAATAGCCATTCACCAGTTGGTACTGCTTCTATTTAACTGCGTTACAGTACTACAGATAAAACTACAATAATCTTCCTTGTTAGTATGATTTTGGCCATGATTCTAATTTACAGAGAACATTCGAACTGCAATTATGTGGTGTTAATGAATAGACCGATTCGAAGAATTTAATTGCATGCCACTCATCCAACGGTAATCCATACAAGAGAAATTAATGCAAAAATAGGTATATATTTCGCAGAAACAGAAAAAAACAAGTTCAAAACTTAAGCAAATGCTCCCCCGGGCATTGATAACCCCGCAATCGTACATGCCACAAAAACGAGCTAAACGGACTGATTTCACATTTGTGATGACTACATACTATAGATATACTGAGATAATTTATTCATCTCCAAAACGCAGTTAACAAATGGGCTGATTAAGAGTAGGAGTTGGCATTGGGTCTTCCATTTTCTTGTTTGGAATAGGCATCTCCCTCTTCATCATCAACTAGATCACTGTCTCTCACATAGTTCTTCCACAGCCAATGTTGTTTCCATACTTTCTCTGTCATTTCCTCAAGTGGAACATTCTTCGTCTCAGGAAGGAGAAACACTACAAATATGGTCATGACTAAAACCCAAGCACCAAAGAAGAAGAAAATCCCATATTTGAAGCGGCAAAGCATCGACAAGAATGCCTGTGCAATAACAAAAGTGAAGACAAGGTTAACACACACAGTGAGACTCTGTCCTGCAGATCTGGTTTCCAGTGGAAAAGTTTCGCTGGGAATCAACCATCCAAGAGGCCCCCATGACCAGGCAAAGGCTGAAACAAATGTGCAAACCATCAACACTATCACAATAGCTGTGCCACGGGAAAGTTCTTCGTCCTGTTTCAACCCTAATCCCAACAGAATTCCAATTAGCACCTGCAAATCCAAACAACTAGTTAAAACTTTGGGCCCAAAACTAAACATAAAAGAACAAACTTATAGAAAAATTAATGAGAAATCGATCTGTTTTTCACCTGGGAAATAAACATCTGCACCCCGGCTTCAATAAGAAGTATTCTTCGCCCAAGTTTATCAACTGAGAATATTGAAATTATAGTAGCAAGAACATTTACTGCGCCAGTGATAACTGAAGAGTAGAGAGAAGCATCATTTTTGAACCCTAATGTCTGAAACAGCACTGGAGCATAAAACATAATGGCATTGATACCAGTAAACTGTTGAAAGATTTGCAGGCAGATTGTTATGATAATCTGAGGCCTGTTTCTCCGCTTCAACAAATTTCTGAATGGATGCTTAACTTGCTGTGCTGTTCGACTGGCCTCCACCAGTTCATTGAACTCTGGATCTACATTGTTGGTTCCTCTGATCTTTCTCAGTACGGCCTTGCCCTCTTGCAGGAATCCTCTTTCCACCAAGCTGTTGGGTGTTTCCACTAGAAATATGGAGCCTACGGTAAGGAGAACTGCAGGAATTCCTGCTAGACCCAGAGAAAGTCTCCAACCCCAGGGCTTGATTTTCTCTGTTCCATAGTTTACCAAATTGGCAAACAGAATGCCTATGGTAACATTTAACTGGAAGAGAATGTTCAAAGCGCCTCTAATCCTGGTTGGTGCTATCTCTGACAGGAAAAGAGGAACCGCCTGCACCATGAAATTTATCCAATATGTCAGACCTAATCCTTCTCTGTTTTACCCAATATGTCAGACCTATTACTCCTCCTTTAGTATTTGGAAAAGGGAAGCTATATTTTAACAGTATTTCAAAAATAGAGATATTTTTCACAGTCTAATTATGATTCAAGGACATTGTTTTTTCAGTCAAATTTATTGATTCATATTTTATGAGTAGTGGTTTACAGAGGTAAAACATGTTGAAGAACCCATCTACCCCTTAAGAAGTCCATGGCAATCAAACTTATATTTCATGAATAGTGATTCCCAAGTGTAAAACATGGAGAGGAATCCATTTACCTCTTAGAAAGTACATGATGAATACTCGTGAAAAATAGAACATAGGAGGAATCCACTTACCTCTTAGGAAGTATGTGATGAATACTCATAAAATATAGGTATAAAATATAGGTCAGTAAGTTTGACTTAAAAAAACTAAACAGTTAAATCTTGAAATAATTATCAATATCATAATGAAAAAGTGAAGGGATCTTGATCTAAAATATTGACATTATGTTCTTTTGTCTACCTGATTAGCAAATCCGACCCCACATCCCAGCAAAATTCTGCCGAGAATAAGCATGACAAGATTAATGGCTGCTGCATTCAGCACCACCCCCGCTACAAAAAACAAGCCGGCAATAAGCATGGTAGGTCTCCGACCATAATTTTTGGTTGTATACGACGCAAAGAATGTCGCTACAAGACCAGCCAAATACAGAGACGAAGTAAACAGCTGAAGGCCTTCATTGTCATATTTGCAGTATGCATTTTCATGGACTTCTTTCTTTTTCAGATACACAACTGGAAAAAATTTCTCCAAGAAGTCATCCATCGATGTAACCCCACCTACAAATGAACATAAAAGTAATCAGAAACCAGAGACATGCCCATTATTTATAACCGTTGGGGTCTTTTGCATGCTATTTTGAATTCACCGAAAAAGAACACAAAATCTCCACAATTTTTCAGTAGCTCCCAAAAGAACAAACCATCAAAAGACTAGGATCTGTTCCAGGAAATGGTAGCAAATACATACCAGAAATTCCAATGTCATAGCCAAACATCAATCCGCCGCTTGCAGCCAAGATACAAGTCATGACAACATAAGGCGTTATTCGACCTTCAAACTCCATTACCTCAGACTTCCCTCGGACTGAAAACCCCATTGCAGGCATTTTCGCAAATACCCAACAAAACAAGCTCGGATCTTGAACTCCCTTGAATTTTTAAACCCAGCAGTCTCAAATCTAACAAAGAGATTGGTGCGAGGGAAAGTTTATAAACAAAAAAAGAAACAGCAGATTCCTTTTGACAAAAGGCCGAATCAAACGCAACTATTAATACCAATTTCCTCTATTCTTGCCCCTAAAACTGGAAATATGTAGGTAACGCTACAATCCAGAAGCAGATTTTTTCTGCAAAAAAAATGCACACCCAGATTTATGTCCACTGCCCAACTTTAAAGCAAAGTAAAGGCAGCCCTATAAACTCGGTCTGTGCATTTTACTATCTCAGTACGAAGCCTCACACGACATTTGTACCCTCACTGCTACAACTCCCATCTCCTCATAAATCGCACTGTAAACAAATCCTACGGATTACATCTAACCCAATTTTCACGGAGCTTCCCTCTCTACCGTTCGATCTCACAACACAGTTCTCCCTTCCATGACAATTGTCACCATCTGATTGTTCCATGATGACCTGTACGATAAGATCAAAACTTCCAGCATTTAAAATCTTTTGGGAAATCTACAATATCCATCTGGGCAGAGGACATTTACCTACGTGTGTTGGATCTATGCCCCACACAAATTAATTTATCGGTGAAGATATATCCAAAACAAGACTACAGTTATGATCTGGGCGTTTTTCAAATTAATGGCAGCATGGCTTACGAACATTGGGAATTACTCAGGCGCATTGAATTCTTCAAAATGGAAATATAAATTAGCTATTTGGGGATAAATTACCGATTTCCAAAGTTGCTCTTGAAATTAGAAACACTGCTGGCAATGAGTGGTGTCCAAAACAGCAACCTTATTGCCACCCCAGATTCCCAACCAACGTTTCCATTTCAGAATCCCCATTTATATATCCTTTTTACTAGGTAGAGGCGTGTAACTCTATAACTTAGAGGCTCAATTTATCCCAAACTTCAAATACTTAGTTCTTGTAAATTGAATCCACAACTTTGAACTCTGTGACATTGATTTGGGACATGTGAAAGGTCTATTCGTGTAAGATCTGCTGGCCGTATGACCGTACTTAAGCTTTTCACATGTGAAATACAATCAATTTTTGTAAAGACTAAACCATATGAAGGGGACATGGCATTGTACCTTATATCAATTATTTAAGCTTCTTATCTTTTACTCTTAGTGTAGACACATTTCCACACCATCCTAATTTCATTCTAACCATATACATCCTAGCACTCATTAACTAGCACTTGTACCTATAGGAGGTTCAAGGAATATGCTGATAGGAGCAACCGAGGAGTTTAGAAAAATTTTAGGCGTGGATTATGGTGTGAAACAATTCCTAGCACTATAATGTTCAAATATAAAAGCTTATTAGTTAATCAAATAAATTATATACATTCAATTAATTAGGATTATCCTTTAACATTCCTCCTTCCATCACATTTATTAAATAAATAATATTTATTTAATTAATCTAATTTCTTACATTCCTCTCTCTATAGGACTTAAATTTGACAGTTGTATAGTTGTATTTAAAGATTTTAGTTGTATTAGATTTGTTTTTCACGAGTATAATTATATATTGATTCTAAATATTTATTTTTAGATTTGTTTTTTAATAGAATATATGGGAAATTTTTAGATTTGTTTTTTATGAGTATAATTATATATTCATTCTAAATATATATCTTTTAGATTTGTTTTTTAATAGAATATATCCCAAATTTTTAGATTTGTTTTTTATGAATATAATTATATATTCATTCTAAATATATATCTTTTAGAATATATCCCAACTTTTTAAATTTGTTTTTATTTAGAATATATTCCAAATTTTTACATTTGTTTTTTATGAATATAATTATATATTGATTCTAAATTATATAACATATATTTTTTTTTCCATTTATTTTTAAATTTTTTAATATGAACTTCTACTATTTAAGAAATAGATTTGTTTTTTAATAGAATATAAATTTCTAAGTTTTTTCTTTTATTTTTTAAATTTTTTAATAGGAACTTCTATTATTTAAGAAATAGATTTGTTTTTTATAGATTTGTTTTGAATTGAAAAAGTTTAGTTTTATTTATAAAATTTTGACTTGCATTTAAAAATAATAATTGTCACATGACAGGGAATATTGAAGACTAAACTGTAGGAAAAAAATTTCTTGATAGGCAAGGTGGACTGTTAAATTTAAACCCTGCTCTCCATTAATTAATTAAACTAACATACCTATCTTTAAAAAAATCTATGTAAAAGCCCCCACATATCATTCTCCAATTGCCTATTTCATTTAAATCACATATTCATTTAAAAATAGGCACCTCCATAATGATATCTCTCTTACATAGAGTTTTTAAGGATAGATATGCTAGTTTTACTTTACAATTATTTAAGAATTATTATTTTTATTTATATATTCCTTTCTTTATTTATTTTATTTTTATTCTACTATTATAATAAAAATAGTAACTAAAAAATTTATTGAAATTATTATGTAATTTCATAAATAAAATAGTAAATACTTCAATAAATAAAAATATAATAAGTAATATATTTTATAAATAAGTTAGTAAGTAATAATTTTTTAAATAATTATTTACTTGAACTTTTACTTAAGAACTATTTTATTTTAAACATTATTTAAATAAATAGCTATTTTATTTTTCAATAATAATAATAATATTTAGTAAATCATAAAAATAAATGAAAAAAAAGTACTTTAATTTTTAGTATCTAAACAATGTTTACTTCACCATTATTCACCATTGTTGAATCTAAATGATATTTATATCCATATTGCAAGAGAGTTGTTTTATTTTATTTTACTTTATTTACTTAATAATTATTGTATATAGTTAATTTATTTACTTAAGAGTTATTTTATTTTATTTCATTTACTTCAGAGTTATTTTATATAGTTAGTTTATTTACTCAACAACTATTTTGTCGTTTTATGTTTTCTTTTATCATGGGCTATGTTTTAGTTTTTATTATTTTTATATGTAGGCTCTTTAATAGTTTTTGTTAACACCTAAGGCCATTACACTCCACCCCTTGCTACCTCGCTTAATAAATCTAAAAATCCTAAATCTTATTTTTATCCTCCATTTTTCATAATTAAATTCCATTCTTATCCATTATCCACAAATCAATGAATTAACAATTCAAAAAATCACATGACTAGCTAAGACTTATCTCCATTCTTATCCATTACCACAAATAAATGGATTAAAAATTCAAAAAATCACATGACTAGCTAAGACTTGTCTCCATTCTTATCCATTATGCACAAATAAATGAATTAAAAATTTTAAAAATCACCACTAGCTAAACTTATCTCCATTCTTATCCATTATCCACAAATAAATGAATTAAAATTTCAAAAAATCACGACTAGCTAAGACTTATCTGCATTCTTATCCATTATCCACAAATAAATGAATTAAAAATTCAAAAAATCACATGACTAGGTAAGACTTATCTAGATTCATTGAAACTAAACACTCTCATACCAACTTTGTATCGGTTGGGTTTAAACAACACACACTAAGCTTTGACTTGCTTAGGTCGCTAGTGGGCCCCTTTTCTTAATGACACATTAACAAAATAAAGAGAAAGGGCCCACTAGCCACCTAAGCAAGTCAAATCTTAGTGTGTGTTGTTTAAGCCCAGCGCTTTGTATATCCACCACTCATTTCTATACTACATATTTTAATCATAGCCATTCACATAAGGATAAGCCCTCAAAGCCTCCATTCTTATCTTAATTCCTCTCATTCAATCTTATCCATCCATCCTTATAGAATGCCCTAGAAGCTCCTAACCTTGCCCTAATTTGTCTCATTCAATCCTAACCATCCATTTTTAATCAAATCCTAACCATCCATCTTATCATCCAAAAAATTATAAATTAATCCTCAATCAAGCCATTTGCATCAGACAAGTTGAAGGTAATGCTATGCTATCCAAGTGAGCAATCAATAATCAATCTCAACATCAAAAATTCATTAGAGCACATCCACTATTCCTTGGTGCAACAAGGGCTAGTCTTGGTGAGAGCTTTTTAAAATTTTCATTTCATTTTGCTAACATTTTGCTCAATCAACGGTGCTATTAGATATGAAATAGGATCTTTGATTTGATGCATTCTTTCTTATTTTGTTTCATATTTTAGCATACACATTTTGGTATGTTTGGCAGATCCTTATCCCTTGTTTGATCTTGGTTTTTGTAAGCTTTCCTAACTTGTTTTTGCAGGTTTTCAATCTCTTGGGGGGAGATCTAGAGGTAAGCTTTCATTGAAAGCATCCTAGAGCGAAAAGGATCTCACGGTTAAGTCTGGAAGATCAAAAACCTTAAGATTCACATATAACTCAATATATTTCTGAGGTGAAAAAAAATTTAGAGCCTTTTTTTAGGGGCTCATACTCTACAAATATGTACGGCATCCCATGTGCAGTCTACAAACTCCACTATCGTGGGTTTAAACTTGTGCTCATTTTTTTCTATTATATCTTTGTTGTTTAAAATATTTTAAATCAAGGTGCTCAGCCACGGTTTATTTTATTGAGATTTCAATCATAGGGTAACTATTTGAACTGCATGTTCATCCCTAGTGAGCTATGTTTTATCTAAGGGTTTACAAGTATAACCGTGAGTTGTTTTTTTTTATGTAGGGTATTAACTATTGGTTTGTCACTTTGTTCGCAGGGTGCAAAATTTTAAGCGAAGGTCCAACGTTTCTATCCAACAAGCCATAAACTTCCACTCACTTTTGAAGGGATCCGCTATCACAAATTTCAGCCTAGGTCACATTAAGGACCAGAAGTTGATGCTTTCTCTGCGACCCCAATCCTATTGTGTCTTAAGGCACGGTCCTAACCAACCCAATCGAATTTAAACCCAAGGCAGTTGCAAACAGCCCCACCACCCCTCTGAGTGGCTCTGCCCACCTAGGAATAGTTTGCCAGCCCTCTACCAATGCACCACTTGAGCACTACTCAGCCTCTTATTTTTGCATAACTTTTGCTAGACAGGTCAGATTTTTACAAATTTATAGGCGTTGGAAAGGTGATTCGACGAACTTAATTGTGGGATAGGTGATTTCTCTAAATTTTGCACAAGAAATCAAGTATAATCATTTGAAAACTCCACTTTGTATTGAACTTCAAACTAGAATAACTTTTGCATATAAAATCCTATTTTAGCAAAAAAAAATTAAATTGCTTAGAAAATCGCAAGCTATCTCATGATCACATCTATTTTGTTGTTGGATGATATTATTTTCTAATTTTTGTAGGGGTTTATTTTTTAATGCTAACGTCTTTCTTGTAGCTTTTCATTAGTTAAAGACCATCTTTCTAAAACTACTAACATCATTTGGTGCAGCTCATTGATCCAAGACTATATTTATCACTAGATTAGTGTTACGCCCTTAATCCTATTTATATTTATAGTATGAGTAGTCATCTTGTGGCTACCTTAACTCCTAATTATGATATATAATCATTATTATAATCAATTATAGGTTATTAGGTTGGCCTAGGGGTTATATTTAAGTATGTAAGTCAGCCTGGGTGATAGCCAAACATAATTAAGTATATATAGGAGCTAGTGGTAAGTTTGTAAGCATCATATTGCATATTGTATTCTTCATTTGGAGAATTGTGGAGGTTGCCCCCTTGAAGTCGCATATTATTATCAATTATTTGCAGCATATTTCCTATTATATATTTCTTTTGTGCAATTTGTTTCATTACAAGTGGTATTAGAGCATGGTCTTGGCACCGTGAAGGCAAAAACAAGGCAATTTTTTATTTTGGAGGTCATTTTGGGAAATGCATATCTCTCTGATTTTGGCAAATATTTGCAAGATTTTTGGTGAACTTTGCAAAGGCATTATAGCTGCTACAGTCTAGATTTGAGTGCATTTGGAGCAGAATTAAGGGATTTATTATAGAATTAGGTTTTTCACCTTTTTCACTCCTAGGGATGCAATTTAGCAATTTTTTTCCTAATTTTTGGAGGGTTGAACAAGACCACTTTGATACACCTACATCCCTGATTTGGAATAATTTGGAGTTGTTTTCAGTAAGTTATTGCAATTTTAGGGTTTTTTCATAAATTCACTACTTGGGCTGAAAATTGTGGAATTTTTCAAATTTCTTTACATTTTTAGAAATATTGTAGAAAATAATTAGGGGTCTTCTCTTTTAAATTCTAATTTGGGAGTAACCCACAAAAAAATAGAAAAAAGAAAAAAATTATTAGATTTTGTAATATATGGTCGAACCACAAACTAGGGGTAAGGGCAATAATTCAAAAATTCCAAGTAAGACTCCTGAAAAAGGTGATTCATCACTAGAGGAAATATCCATGAAAGAAGATATCAATAAGGTGGAGGTGGAAATAAATCTCTTGTCAAGAAGATTGGATGCCCTATCAGGAAGATTGGATTCTGTTACATGAGATATATCTGGCATCCCTAACACATTGGCTAGTCTTAGCAATTATATTTATAATAATTTAGGATCAAAACTGGATGTTTCAAGAAATCAAGGTGGATCATCTAGGTCATCTAATATAGATCCAAATTCTCACACTCACATGGGATCTAAGAATTGGTTATCAAAGGTGGACATGCGCAAGTTTGATACCAAGGATCCATTGACTTGGATTAATAAAATGGAGAATTTTTTTTTGAGGTTCATCAAATTTCAAGTGCACAAAAGGTGAAAATGGCTTCCTTATATCTCGAACCAGAACAATTTAATTGGTATCGTTGGCTATGTGCACAACGGAAGAAAAAGGGTATTAATGTCACATGGACAGTTTTTACAGAGGAGTTACAAGAACAATATGGTAATAGTGTAGCTAACAACTACTTTAGCCAACTAGCTAAATTACAACAAAAAGGATCAATCAATGAGTATATTCAACAATTCCAAAACCTATATGTGAGAGTTGATTCAATTTCAGAAGAGAACTTGAATGACTTATTCCTAGAGAGTTGATTCACATCCAACATGAGGTATGCATGTTTAACACTAATTCTATATCTAAGTCTTTTGTTTTAGCACGCAAGGTAAAAGAAAAGTTTTTAATTCCTAGAAGGCATTGGTTTAATGGCATAAGAGAGAAGAGATGGTCAGCACAACCATTCCCTCAACCCACTAGACTAACTCCTCAACAAATTGAAAAAAAGAAGGCAAAAGGGTTATGTTTTAACTACGATAGCAAATATAGTAAGGGACATGAATGTGCAGAAAAGAAATTTTTCTACATTGAAGGGCCAAGTGAGGAAGAAGATGATGAAGAAGAAATATTAGATTTCTCAGGTAATGCAACTTCATGAGATCCTCAACCAATCATTTCTTGTCATGCAATTTCAGGTTTTAGCACCCCTCAAACTCTCAAGGTAGTGGGTTTCTTAAAGAAAGAAGAGTAATAGTGTTGATAGACTCAAGTAGCCCTCATAACTTCATCAACAAAAAGTTGGCTACTCGTCTAAATTATTTTATATTTCCAGCTCTAGAATTTTAGGTCTTGATTGCAAATGGTGGTACTGTTAGTTGTCTAGGGAAATGCCATAGAATTAAATTATCCATGGAAAATTATCATCTTGATTTCCCAATGTATGATATCTCCATGGGTGTAGCTGATATTGTTTTGGTATATTATCTCCATGAGTGTAGCTGATATTGTTTTGGGAGTTCAATGGCTTACTACCTTGGGGACAATTGAGTTGAACTTCCCAGAATTGTTCATGCACTTTAAATTAGAGGGAAGGACAATAGAACTAAGAGGGTTGTGTGTAAAGTCTCCATAGATGGTAAGTTCTTACCAAATGCAAAAGATGCTTAAGAAGGGGGCATATCACTTTGTGGCCCAATTATTTTCATTAGAGGCATATCACTCAAAGGCTTCTACACCATTGGATCTATAAGAAATTGTAGATAAGCACTTAGTCATTGCCTCCTAAAAGAGATCATGATCATTCCATTCAACTAGTACCAGGTATCCAACCACTCAACATCAAGCCCTACAGATATCCATATGTACAAAAAAGTGAGATTGAGAAGATAGTTCAAGAGATGTTAGAGGTAGGTATTATCAGGGATAATCAAAGTGCTTACTCATCTCCTATGGTAATGGTGTGCAAGAAGGATGAAACTTGGAGGATGTGTCCAAATTACAAGGAGCTCAACAAGTTCACCATAAAAGATAAGTTTACTATTCCAGTAATTGGTGATTTGTTAGATGAGATTAATGGTGCTATTTATTTTACAAAACTTGATCTTCATTTGGGTTATCATCAAATCAGAATTAGAGATGAGGGTGTACATAAGACATATTTTAGAACCCATGAGGGCCACTATGAATTTTTGGTAATGCCTTTTGGTCTCACAAATGTACCTTCGACATTTCAAAGTTTGATTAACTCTATCTTCAACCCATTTTTGAGGAAATTTGTTTTGGTATTTTTTTATGACATCTTAATATATAGAAAAACATGGGAGGAATACTTGCAACATGTAAATCAAGTCTTGGACATTTTGGAGTAGAATCATTTGTATGCTAAACCATCCAAGTGTATATTTGGTGTCAAGGAAGTGGAGTACCTCGGTCACATTGTGTCGCATGAGGGAGTCAAGTTTGACCCTCACAAGATTCGAGAAATTGTAGAGTGGAAAATTCAGAAGACCCTTAAGAACTTAAGATGTTTCTTAGGGCTTACAGTTTATCGCTGATTTTTAAAGAATTATGGTAGCATATCATCTCCTCTCACAACTTTTTTGAAGAAGTATTCTTTCCAATGGAATGAAGCAGCTACAAGGGCATTTGAGCAACTAAAGGAACCCATGTGCACAACTCTAGTCCTAACTACCCTTGATTTTTCTAAAACATTCACTATTGAATGTGATGCTTCAAAACATGGCATAGGAGCAGTACTCATGCAAGAAGGAAGGCCCATAGCATTTGTGAGTTGCCAACTCAAAGGTAAAAATGCGTTGAAGCTAGTTTAAGAGAAGGAAATGTTGGCTATCTTGCATGCAATCAAACAATGGAGACCTTACCTAATGGGAAGACACTTTAAGGTCAAGACAGATCATGATAGTCTCAAATATTTCTTGGAACAGAGGTTATCATCAAAAGAACAACAAAAATGGGTCACAAAAATGTTGGGATATGACCGTGAGATCATATATAAGGAAGGCAAGGAGAATGTTGTGGTTGATGCTCTATCAAGGAGGGATCAACCCACAAAGTCACTTTTGTATGTCATTTCCATATTACAAGTAGAATGGGTAAATGAGGCAAGAGAAGAGTGGGAGAAGGACATAGATACTCAAACTCTCATTGAGGAACTCCAACAAGATTCAATTGTGTTTGAGAAATTTGAATGGAAAGGGAATGCTTTGTGGTACAAGGATAGGTTATACCTTTGCAATAATTTAACCCTTAAGTTTAAGGTATTGGAAGAACTACATGCTTCTCTGGTAGGTGGGCACTCAGGATTCCTGAAAATTTATCATAGAATCAAGCAAGATTTCTTTTGGGAGGGGCTAAAAGGGGATGTTCATAAATTTGTAGCAGAATGCATGGTGTGTCAACAAAACAAAGGGGAGAGAATTAAGACTCTAGGTCTTCTACAACCCTTGTGTATCCCAAGTCAAAGGTGGGAGGAGGTTTCTATGGATTTTATCACAGGTTTTCCCAAATATGAAGGAAAAAATGTCATCATGGTTGTTGTGGATCATCTCAGCAAATATGCATACTTTTGTACTTTGCCACACCCATTGGCAACAACCACTATAGCAATAGCCTTTATGAATACTATTCAGAAACTACATGGGACTCCAAATGTTATAGTAAGTGATCGTGATCCTATATTTACAAGTAATTTTTGGACTAACTTATTTTCTTGCTTGGGCACTCAGCTTGCTCGTAGTTCATCATATCACCCCCAATTTGATGGACAGATAGAAGTGGTCAACAAATGATTAGAAGGGTATCTCTGATGTTTAACTTCAGATAAACAAGAGAGATGGGTGCACTAGCTACCACTAGAAGAATGGTGGTATAACACTTATTTCCATACTTTTCCAAGATGTCTCCATTTTTGGCACTCTATGGGTACCATCCACCATCAATCACCTCTTCCTTGAGGTCATAGCCAAAGGTTCACATAGTTGAAGAACACATTCAACATCAACAAGAGGTACTAGCTAGTCTCCGATAGAACTTGGCAATGGCACAAAATAGAATAAAGCAACAAGTTGATCAACACTACAATGAAAGAAATTTTGAAGTAGGAGACTAGGTCTTTGTGCTATTACAACCATACAAGAAAATGTCTCTAAAACAACAATAGAAAGATAACAAGCTTGCACCCAAGTACTATGGTCCTTATAAGGTGTTGTAGAGGATTGACAATGTAGCATATAAACTAGATTTACCTGTGTGAACAAACAATCATCCAGTTTTCCATGTTTCATGCTTGAAGAAGCTTATTGGGAAAAAAATTGTAGCACATATTGAGTTACTTGAGCTTGATGACCTAGGAAGAATAGTGTTGGATCCTAAGAGA
Source organism: Cunninghamia lanceolata (assembly GCA_027924645.1). Lineage (NCBI taxonomy): Eukaryota > Viridiplantae > Streptophyta > Pinopsida > Cupressales > Cupressaceae > Cunninghamia > Cunninghamia lanceolata. The sequence goes on from BSBN01000610.1 coordinate 2,025,401, forward strand.
ATTCTTCAAACACTCACTAAGAGGCTGAGGACAAGGGCAATCATAGAATATTTGATAAAATGGAAGAAATCTTTAGTTGAAGAAGCTACATGGGAAAATGAAGATTATGTGCAAAAGCATCCACATTTGAATAGCACCAAGGACACCGCTTCTCTAAAGAGGGGGGGCTACACCCTTAATCTTATTTGTGTTAAGTCAGCCTGGGTGGTAGCCAGGCATAGTTAGGTATATATAGGAGCTAGTGGTAAGTTTGTAAGCATCATATTGCAAATTGTATTCTTCATTTGGAGAATTGTGGAGGTTGCCCCCTCGAAGTGGCATATTATTATCAATTATTTGCAGCATATTTCCTATTATATACTTCTTTTGTGTAATTTGTTTCATTACAATTAGTTAGGCATTTAATATCTTAAAGGTCAATTAATCTTATTTTTCGTGTTTGTGTAGGCTAGTTGGTGTGTATGCTAGATCTCCTCACACCGCAAGGTGATCTTAAAGATTAAAAATACCTCCTAGTTTACTTTTTGTTGTGTTAAACCTAAGGACCCAAGTTGTGTATGCTCTTCCCTCATGTCGAAAGGTGATCTTAGGAATCAAAAGAACTTGGAATCCTTTCCCTTTAGGGGGCCTACCTAGGGATTTCATCACCCTAGGGGACGACCTCAACTACATGTTCTAGCGGAGTATATAAAGGGGGGAGAGTGAAAGTTGTACCTCAAAAGTGGAGCTATCATTTTGGGCTCACATCAAGCTTGCGAGACTCGGCAAAGTGAGCAATTACACACCTTATGCAACACACTAGTTCATGGACTTTGGCCTCATGTACCTTGTGTATAATGAGAGCATCCCCTAGTCACTTATATAGCCTAACTTAAGATCTTTCAGCCATCCTTTTTTGTGGTGTATTGTAAGTCAGTTAGGCTTGGAAAGTACTCACACTGTCCTTTGGAGTTTGTAGAGATAGAGCTCACCGTGGGCAAGGCCTTGGCCTCCTTGGTAAGAGGTGTATAGGTGGTACATGACCTTACATTCCCTAGCTATTTGTAACTTGGTAGATAGCATATTAATGGAGCCACAAAATTTGGCACTCCCCACTTGAATAGAACAGGGTGTTCATGTGCTTGATATGTTTTCATTTCTGTGAAATGTGTGCATTATCCCTTTGCATCCAAAAATAAAATAATTTGCCACTAGATTTGATAAATAATCTGCTACTAGATTTGAATTTCTTCGACAGTGAAAGAATATTATTTCCTTAAACTAAATATGAAGGGAAAGACCTTCCATTAAAAATATCCTAAGTTGTTGGATGGGACAAGTGTTACATCGTAAATTGTGTACACTAGTTGTGTAGGCACAATTTCACTATGTTTAGCTCCTCCCTTTAGTGATCCCAAGCCTAGTTCATTTTTAGGTCCACCTTAAAGTCTTGTTTGGCCCCATTTATAGAAAATGTCGTGATTTTGGTTAAAGTTTTATCATAACCCAGAAAATAATTTGAGATTTGGAGTTAGCCCCGCATTAAATGTGGGCTTGAGCCTTAAATTATCCAAAGGGCATAGGGCTCCCGAGTGCCCTGGTCTCTCCCATGTTTTAGGGAGGAAATTTAGGTCTACAAGTTGGCTTTAGTGTTGGTTAGGCTGACCCTAAACTCAAATTTGTTTTTTGGCATGTGATGTCAGCTCTTTAATTTAAATTACTCTTTTCTATAACCTTGTATAAAAGTAAGTGACTTATTTCATTTGAAACTAGATTGATGAGATGTGAAAAAGCTCTCTATTGTTATGCTCTCTATGCTATTGAATTATTGCAGGTTTCTATTTGATCAAGTGGAGTTCATCTTTTCTCTTGGAAAGATTTGCATGAAGGCTAGGAGATGAGATCTCGAGTCTATCTCATTTGTTCCTAGGTTGAAGTACTTTACATGATTAGGAGAAGGGTTGGAACTACCAACTTGAGATTGGCTTGAGTACCCTCCAAGGGTATGGTTGCATTGCCTTCTTATTCAGCAAACCTTTAGTGAATCTTCATCCTTGAGGTGAAGTTGTGAGCTTCCTTGAGTAAAGCATCCTTTTGTATCATTCCTTCCTATTTGCTTGAGTCATATAGGATTAGGGTTTGATATTGTTTGATTAGATCTTGCATGTTACTACACGCACTTAGGGTTTCTAAGCACACACAACATCTGGTTCTAATCTTGTCTATTCGTGAGGTAGGAATACCAAAATGGGGGCTTGACCAAGGCAAGTGTTGCATATGTGTTTTCATTGATGTCAACAATGTGATGTTCGATGATGGAAAGGATTTATGTCAACAATGTTGAAGGTTGAAAGTGGAAGTGATGATCAAAGAAGTTTTGAAGTTAAGGGTAAGGTGATGAATGTCATGTACTATGCATACTAATTAGATCAGTATCGTCTGTACACAGTTGTACCTTATCTTTTGAAGCTCATGCAGAAGTGAAAGTTGTGAGTAGAATAATGTGCTAACATGAAGTTCCTCATTTTTTGGAAGGGGTTGTGTTTGATGTTTAGAATGAAGTCTTGGGTGTGGTAAATATTTTATTTCTTGTTTTCTGAGGAAAGGCACTGCTTTAGTCTTAAAAAAAATATTCAGGAAGTCCAAGCACTGGTGTTTGCAGAGAAACAGCTAGGGAGAATGCTCCGCATTCCTTCGCATTTAAAGGTATGGCCTTGCGGTTTGAGAGTTAGATAGAGACAAATGTGAAGATTGTATGTTCCTAATTTTAGAGATTGCAAGCTACCGAAGAAGTTTTTAGAGGTCGTAGAGTGAAGACAAAGGTTTAGGATGGATGCAGACAAGATGTGTTTGAGAAATGCTTCGCATTTCTCTGCTTTTGAAGATGAGGTCCTATAGTTTGGAGGATGGCTAGTTATAAATGAGAATATTGTTATATTCATGTTTTAGTTGTTTTTATGTACTATAGAAGTTCTTTGGAGTCAGCAGAACAAAGAACTATCATGTTGTTGGTTAGGGTTGACTAGAGGAGAAAGCAAAAGCCACCACATTTCACCACAGTTCATCTTTTGGCTTTGATGTTTTGATGCAATAGGGGATGTCAAAACCTTCCAAGCTACTCAATCAAACACTTACCTTTCACAAAACCCAAGGACTCTTAGCACTTTCTTCACAACTAGGCCTCTAGCCTTGTAGCCCTCCTAAAGGGTCTGTCAGACCATAACTTTTGCTAGGGGCATGATCTCAAGGAAAAAAAAACATTTCAGAGTACCCATTATTCCCTTTGTTAACATATCCAAAAATGAGGATGGGTTGTTTCAGACAAAACCCCTAAAAAATGCATTGTTGTTTGCAATTAGGCCTAATTAGGCCACTTTTACAAAGGAACCGTATTGTGTTTGCACTCTAAATTTTCCCAACCAATTCTAGACTCTTGTTCACACCCCAAATGAACTAATTTCACTAAATTTTCCACTTGAAACAACTTCTAGGCATCTATCCCAACCAATCTACTACTCTGGGCCTAATACATTAATGATATTAGGCTTATGCAAAACTCTACCCTAACTCCATTTTCCACTCCTACTAATAACAAAATGTTAAAATCTACCCTACATGCTTCCATTCCACCAATTTTGAAGAAATCCCACTAGTGGAATGGCTTACAAATCCATGCCCTAGCTTGCAAAACCCTAGTTCAGGGCTTCTGAATAGTTTTCTGAAAAAGTGTAATAACTTCCTCCTAGATCAATGAATTCTCTCCAAACCAACTACAAATCAAAGGTAATTCATTCCACCTTCACATTCAATCAATTTCAAATCTTGAATGTACCGTACAGAGTAGTGGTATGATCTGGAACATCGAGTGAACAGTAAAGATATCAAAAAGCAGACCTTTTCATTCAATTTGTGCACTTTCCAACTTCTCCAACCCTTATCCTCGGGGTATGTGAGGGTACTTGGACCAATTACAAATAGTTTTCAATATTTTTTCCAACTACCATTAACCATATGGTCCTTTACCCCTACTCCTAGTACACTATGAACCAAGTTGCTTTGCAACTTTTACATCACTAGGCTTTATTGGACAAACATGACACAAAAACATCAAAATTACTCCTTATAGACCTTATTACATCACTAGGCTTTATTGGAATGTATTCTTCCCTAAACATTTGTTATGGTGTTTGAGTATCTAAGGTATGTTGGGAAGTCTCGGGTTGATCCTTATCGATCAGTTCGTAGTGAAAAAATTCTTCAGCTAAGACTTCTACCTCTCTTGATTCAGTTTGGACTACTATTTGGGGGGTTTTTGCTACGAATCTTCCGTGTGGACCTCATTTCCTAACAATAGAGAAAAAGAAATTTGACGGTTGTTTTTGTTTTGAATAAAAAGAGGTATCCAAATGTTCTCCTAATAACACTATAAAGGGTCCCCGACAATGGCAACAAAAAGTGACAGATTGTTATTAAGACCTAACACTTTAGTTGAAAATGTATCAGTTTTGTCGACCGGGTTGTGTCTAAGGTTGTATGCAATAGGAGATTAGTTTGGACGTCTCAACTTAGCAGTGATTTTCTAGATTTTTAGGAAAGCTTTGACAATATAAACTTAAACTATAAAGCATATAAACTTAGTCTACAAAGCACTTGAACATAACCTATAAAACATATGAGCTTAATCTACAAAGCACACGAACTTTAAACTATAAATTTGAAAGGAACATTCTAATCTAAGAAAGCAGAAAACTTTTCAAATTCGAATTTGCACTATCAATTAATATTGAACTCCTGAACTAAGCAGAAGCTCCAGAATTCCTCTTTATAGAAAGCGGCTCTAGAACCCTGAAAAGTACAAGACAACACACATAACTCCAGAAATTATAAATGAAGATTTCACTATGTTGAAAACAACTGAACACAATACCCTGAAGGTTAACATTAACATCATTCTACCATACCACCATGAAATAGAAAGTTATAATAGTTCAAAACAAAACAATCACAAAATAGAACATAAACAATACATTCAAAAAACATCAAAATACTTATCTATCTCTAGTTCCTTCGAGTGGCCAGCTCTCCAAAAATCTTTTATTGATTCAAATCACATTCAACATTAACAACTTAAATTCCAGTTCGCATACACATTACTCAATAACACTATTTGTACACAGAGAAAAATCTTATTCTATTCATTCATAGAATAAATTATCTTCAGAAAAATAACAGGATAATCTATATCACTACCAAAATCCTAGATACTAGGGTGGCTCATCATTGCCACCGAAAAAGTCTTAAACAAGATAAAACAGAAACCAACTAAACTAGTCTTTTAAATACAATATAATAGAAGCTCCGAGTGGAGCTTTTAAATGTCTTAAGTGCTTAAAATAACAAAAAGATGGATAACTGCTAAGTGGTCGAATGGTAGTGAAAGGTTGAAGTCCTTAATCATGTATCTCCTGAAATTATGGCACCCTAGTCTTCTAGCACTGTTGACTCCAGTCCACATTTATGTCTATTCCTTCCACTACGTCATACTCAAAAACCTGTTGTAGACACACAGATCTTTTCACAAAATCATGTCAACATTAGTGATGAAATCTAATCAATTCAAGAATGAAGATTTGTAAAATATTCTTTCAAAATAAATAATTATTGCATATAAGACTAATAAATTAGCATGGTTCAAGGCAACTTAGTCTCGCAAAAAGGGTCATGAGGTTAATGATAAAAATGAGGTTATTTTTACCTCATCACCGAGCACCCTAGACCCTTTCTAGGGTTTTACATGATCCTCGAGCTCCACCAGACCTATACATGTAAACTCTTTCTTCTTCCTGGATTTTGTCTTCAGAAACCTGTATCTTCAACTTGCACACATGCAAAGAGGGAAAAGGTTATGTTTTGTTTAGGCGCTTGCCTTAGGAAAACCCCATGTAGATGTTTCCATCTACACTACAGTGATGATTAGTGATCCAAGAGTGTGTGCCCTAGGAGGGAAGAGGCAAGATCAACAATGTATGATAGACATATGAATGAAAGTGATAATGATTACCACAAGATGTGAAACCCTAGTCAAGATCATGCACCAACAAGGAGATAGATAAAGATAGCTTGAACTTCCTTCAAAACCTGCAAATGAGCATCATAACATCCATAAGCATGTACCACATCCAAGCAAGAAGAGAACTAGAGCATAAGAGAGCAATTCACAAAAGAATAAGAGGAGTTCTTCTAACATTCTAGATAAAATATGAATTGTAAAACTCCTTTATATATGTATTCTCTCTCACCATCAAAAAATAAAACCAAATGGGGCCGACAAGTAAAAGTTAAAGAGGTGTTGTAAGCTAACACCACAAAAATAGTAAATAAGGATAATTAATGTTTATTAATGGCAAGAAAATTATTGGTTAATGGAAGGAGACCGCTACGGTCTCAAGAAAGTTTGTTTGTAGATTATGTTAGGGTAAAATAAAAATATGCCTTCTCTGGGAGTAGTGTTCAAGAATTTGTTCCATTTAGCAATTCTAGGTCTCCGAGTTCAGGGAGAGAAGATTTCAAATCCAGATCTCAAAGGTTTGGTTCTCCTTAAAGATTTGTAGATCACTTTAAGCCGCTGCTAAAACAGATCTAGATCCAAAAGGACAAGAAGAATAAGAAGTTGGAGGGATCATCCAAGGAGATTGAGATTTCAATTCTAGATGATTTGATTAGACCGTATGTGCAAGATCTCAATTAGAATGCTTTGATAGGTAAGATCTGGAACCATCCTTCAGATTGGGAAGATTTCAAAGCATGGGTTAGGGTAAACTGGGCTCCTATTTCAAATTTTTGCATTTTTGAATAGGGTTTCTTTGCAGTTATTTTTGAGAATAAGGGAGCTAGGGATGAAATTGTTTCGATTAAATCTTGGTTTTTCAAGGGGAAAGGTATTTTTGTTCAGGAGTGGTGCCCTAATTTTGATCCTACCTCAAAAAATTTGAACTTCTTCCCTATCTGGATAAGTTTTCATAACCTTCCTTTAGAATATAGGGATTTGGGGATCCTGAGATTCATGGCTGCTCGATTGGGTTTTTTTTTAAATCATGATATGCTGACATTTAAAAATCCCAGTCTTCTGGTACGAATGTCTTTAGTTATGAACACTTCTTTTCCTTTGCCTAATTTGGTGATTTTAAAAACTTCAAAGGGTGTTTGGAAACAAAATTTGGTTTTTGAAGATCCGTCAATAATTTTTGAGTTTGATAACTTAGATTTCTCCTCAGACTTGCCTATCTCTGGTAGCATAGCAAAGGAAAAAGATGTTTTAGTAGCAAGTAAGAGCTCATCTTTAAAGGAATGGGAGGTTCAAAGAAGAATTTTGTGGAAGAAGGGGAGATTGTCAATGATGATTCAAATATCCAATTGGATGGGGTCTTGTTGTCTGATGGAGGTCACACAATAGAGGAATTATCTCTTGATTATTTAGTTAATGCCCAATCTTCTGATTTGGTTTAGAAGGGGAAGTTGAAATTCAGTCAAAAACTCAGGATAAGAATTCATTGGTTGTAATGTCTTCTCCAGATCTTGTTATTGGTAATCATCTTTCAGATGTTGGTGTGTTGGTAGATTGTCAAAAAATGGATTTTGATGGTTTGTCTTTTCAAGATTGTGTTTTAAATAAGAAGATTCTAGAAATGGTTGAGAGTGAAGTAAGGCAGGCAAAGGGTTTGGTTACTCCTCCAGATCTAGTTTCAAATGTGGAACCTACAAATGATTCCATGGTTAATATGGAATCAAGAGCATCTTCCTCACTTGAAGATAAAGAGTTGTCTATTCCTCAAGAGATGATCTCAATAAGCAATGATCAAGAGATAGAGATTGATCGGGAGATTGTTCATTCAGATTTTGTTTTTGATGATTCACAATCTTTGGAGAAAGAAGGGTTACAGGGTTTGGTTGTTTCTCCAAATGATCAAATTCTGGGGGCTTTTAAGGATTCTTTTCCTCTAGAGGAGGTAGAGAAATTTGTTGATGAAGTTATCTCGAAAGTAGGGGGACGAATTAATTAACAAAATTGTTGATGAAGTAATGAATGAAGATGATGATGTGAGTGATGTTATCTCCTCTATTTCTCAAACTCCCTTAGTAAAAAATATTGGTCCCATGTCTCCTGTTAAGCCTAGGGGGAGGAAACCAAAATCTAAGATCACAGAGGAAGAAATTCAAACAAGTGTTTAGACTACTCTTGAGAAAATGTTAACAAAATCAGCAATGAGGAGAGCGTGTAGCTCTCCTCAGAAACAATGAAATTGATTTCTTGGAATGTTAGGGGTATTAATACCCCTAACAAGAGAAGCCTGATAAAACATCAGTTGGATTTATCAGGCGTTGATTTAGTTATGTTACAAGAAACTAAGTTATCTTTGCATTCAGCAGAAGGAATTTTTAGTAAATGGAAAAATTAGGGTTTTTTCTGTGTAGCAACTTCTGGGGCCTCAGGGAGGTTGGCTTTGTTTTGGAATAAGGTTTCAGTTGATGCTCAGCTTATTTCTAGTGCTCTAAATTGGTTTCTATAGAAGTTAAAATTGGGACTGAGAAATTTTGGATTATTAATGTGTATGGTCCTTCTTCCATTATTGACAAGAAGAGGTTATGGGATTCATTAAGCGTTATTTTGGAAAATTTGCAGGAAGAAAGAATAATTATTGGAGGAGATTTTAATGCAATTATGAATTTGGAGGAAAAGTCAGGAGGTATTTTCCCACTAGTTAAGACTATGGTAGATTTCTCAGAATTTGTCAATAACAATGGTCTGATTGATTCTCCCCCCATCAATGGCAAATTTACCTGGTCAAATAGAAGGAAAGATTTCCTTCAAATTGCTGAAAGATTGGATAGATTTCATCTTTCTTATTCATGGTTATCTTCCCATTGCTCTTTCTCTACTTCTATTTTATCATACTTTGGGTCTGATCATTTCCCTGTTCAATTAAATGTGGAGGTTAATGGAGTCTCTCAGTGCTTTAAAAAATCTTTTAAGATCGAAGCTATGTGATTCTGTGACCCTGAGTTTGTCCCTTCAATAAAAATTTTGTGGGAATCTCTTCCTTTCATTAAGGGATCACGAATGTTTCAGTTATGCAGAAAACTTCATCTTTTAAAGGACAAAATTTGTTTTTGGAATGTTTCTCATTTTAAAAATATTTTTCAAGAAAAAGAGCTAATTTTAGATAAACTTCTTTTTCTGGATTCTCAAATCATTAACCAAGGGATGGATAGTCAAATGTTTGAAATGAAAAAATCTCTTCAATCAGATTTAGAGGAAGTCCTTGCGAGGGAGGAAATTTTCTGGAGGCAAAAATCAAGAGAAACCTGGTTGCAAGCTGGAGATAGAAACACTAAATTCTTTCATGCTTTGGTGAAAATGAATAGGCAGGTTAATAAAATTCATCCTATTCAAAATGCACAAGGGGAGTTAGTTTCTGATCATATGTCTATTCAGAAGGAGGTTGTCACCTTCTTTTCTTCTCTATTTACTAAGGCAAGTTCTTCTTTTCCAAAGGATTTTTGTGAGTCTTTATTGAACAATATTCCTAGTCTAGTTGGAGAGGATGATAATCATATGTTATTAAAAGAGTTCTCTATAGAAGAAGTTAAAGGAGTTATTTTTTCTCTAGATCCAAACAAAGCACCAGGGCCAAATGGATTTACTCCTCTCTTTTTTCAGAAATGTTGGGAAATTATTGGAAAGGATGTCTAGCTAGCTTTGGAAGAGTCGAGGAAGAATAGTAATATCTTGAAGGAATTGAATGCAACATTTATAGCCCTAATTCCAAAAATTAGCTCTCCGTCTTCCTTTGCACACTTTAGACCTATCTCATTGTGCAATACTCTATATAAAATTTTTACTAAAGCTATCACAATGAGATTAGCTTCACTGATTCCAAGGATAGTTTTTTATGAATAGGGTGGATTTGTGCCAGGCAAGGAAACAATAGATGGAGCACTAATTTCTCATGAAGTCCTTCACTCTATTAAAGATTTGAAGATTCTAGCTATGATTTTAAAATTGGACATGATGAAGGCCTATGACAGAGTTTCTTGGGAATTTCTGCTCAAGGTTATGTCAAAATTTGGTTTTGCCAAAAAGTGGTGTAAATGGATTTGGTCTTGTATCTCAGGTGTTAAATTTATTGTTCTAGTTAATGGCAGCCCTTCAGACTTTTTTCTAGTTTCTCAAAGGATTAGACAAGGAGACCTGCTATCACCATATCTTTTTATAATATGGTAGAGGCTTTCAGTCAAGAAATCAGAGAACAATGTAGGCTTTCTAACTAGAAAGGTATTGTTATTCCTCATGTTCCTTTCTCTATCACTCACACTCTATTTGTAGACGATACTTTATTGTTTGGTTATCCTTCTATAAGAGACGTTAAATGCATTCAGAATACTATTTCAAAGTATTGTGCAGTGTCAAATCAAGAGGTGAATTCAAAGAAATCCAAAGTTTTCTTCTTCAATACTAAGACAGACATACAAAATAAAATTTTGTCATTGTTGAAGTTTAAATCAGATTCTCTGCCTTGCCAGTATTTGGGAATTCCTTTGTTTTTTGGGCCAAATAGGAAGTCGTTTTGGTCTAAAATCACTCAATCTATTCATAAGAGAATTAATTTATGGAAGGGAAGATGGCTTACTTTGTCTGGTAGGATAACTCTTCTTAAATCAATTTTGTCAGAAGTTCCAATTTATATGCTTTCAATTTTAAATATTCATAAAGGAGTTATTGAGGATATTTAGAAATCTCTTAGATCCTTTCTTTGGAAGGGCAGTTCAGAAGGTAGCAATAAGGTTCCCTTGATTTCTTGGGATAAGATTTGTATTCCTAAATCTCTTGGGGGAGCGGGCATTCATAATTTAGAAGCTCAGAACAAGTCCTTAGGGGCAAAACTGGCTTGGAAACTTTACTCCAAACCACAGTCTAAATGGTGCAAACTTATGCAGTATAAATATCTAGATTCTCTTAGTCTTGAAAGAATTTTTACAGTTGAGAATCCTCCTAAGGGCTCTAATATGTGGAACTTCCTAGTAGCTTGTAGAGGAGTCATTCTTCCCCGTCTCTCTTGGAAAGTTAATAATGGGTCTAAGGCTTGTTTCTGGGAGGATTCTTGGAACGGTTTCTCCCCTCTATCTCTTATACAAGGGTTGGACCAAGCCAAAGAGTTTCTTGTTCTTAAGTGGGGAAGTAAAGTAAAAGACTATATTACAGTTTTAAAGGATGGTTCTTTTTATTCAGCTTTATGGAAAGATTTTCTGGCTATGATTTTCCCCAGGATCAGAAGGATTTGCTTCTTAGTCTGCTTTAGAAGAGAAGGATCTGCTATTCTTAGAAAGAGGATGATTTGATCTAGACTTTTGCAAATAATGGTTCTTATTCTGTTTAGGATGGTTATAGATCTTTGACAATTAAAAAGAGTCATTTGAAGTCGGATTGGCCTTTTTTACTTTGTTGGAATATAGCTTGCCTTCCAAAAGCTAGTGCCTTTGCTTGGTTAGCCCTTAAGAAGAAAATTTTGACTAGTCAGAGATTATGCAAGCTTGGGATTGCAGAGCCTTTTAAGTGTGTTTTTTGTAGCAAGGTGGAGGAGGATCCTAATCATCTGTTTGTTCTCTGCTCTTTTGCTTCGAATTGTTGGTATTGGCTCTTCTCAAAACTTAATTGGTTTGCTCCACTGTCTAATTCTATTTTGAATTTATTTATTAGCTAGCCAATCCTTTTCAAAGGCTCCACTTTTCATCAATCTGGATAGTCTCTCCTTCAATTGTTGTGTGGAGTATTTGGTTAGAAAGGAACAGAAGGATTTTTAGAAGAGAATCTAAACATTTTGTTGGTTTTATCTCAGTTATTGAGAAGTTTAATTCTGAAGTTGTCATGAGTAATCTACAGAGAAAAGGCTCTTCTAATTTAACTTTTACCTCACGGGATGATAAGATTCTTAAAGAATGGAAGGCTTTGAATCCTTTGCCAGACCTTGGGAGATCTTCAATCTTAAAAGTTGACAAAAATTCTAGAAAGTGGAAGCCTCCTGTTATCGGGTTTGTGAAACTTAATTTTGATGGTGCTTCGCGAGGTAATCCGAGGCCTGCTTCGATTGGAGGTGTTTTAAGAGATGTAAAAGGATACTTAATTATGGCTTTTTCTAGTAGAATTATGAATTCAACTAATAATCAAGCAGAAACAATGGCTTAGTGGAAGGTTTAAAGTTGGCAAAAAAGCTTAATATTGCTTGTCTTCATATTGAAGGGAACTCCTTGGTCATCATTAATGCCTTGAAAAAGAATTTTATTTTAAATTGGAGACTTCATTACTTGCTCCAAGAAGTGTGGGATATAGTTCAAACTTTTGAAAAATTTGTCATCTCTCACTATTATAGAGAAGGGAACAAATTGGCTAATGCTTTGGCTAATTTAGGGTTTGATTTGGAGGAGGCTCTGCTAGATTTGAATAGTGGAAAAATTGGAGGCTTCCCCATCATCCAAGACATTCTTGTGAATGATTTGTTCACATGTGTGGTGTAACTGCCACATGTTTTTTATCTAACTTTTTATGGTGGTTGTAGGTTATTCGTGCAATTCCAGTTGTTATTGATGGAGTTTTAATAAGGAATATCTTCCTTTGGCAAGGAAATCTACATTGATTTCAATCTTTATGTACTACCTCCCAGTTCACATTGGTTTTCCGTGAGATGACATCATAGTTTTGTTATGGATTTGATGGCGAGTTATCATTGCTCGGCTCTCTTAGTTTATTTATTCTAGGCAATTCCTCTGTTTCATTCATCCGGTTGCAAATTATGGAGATTAGTTGAATCAAAGGCTTTTTTTCCCAGTCTAGAAATGGGAGACAACTTTTTTGGGGAGAGTGGATTCAGATGGATTATCTTCTATTTTTGCCATTGATAATAATGATTTCAAGGAAGTAATTCATGAGGTGGCTAGGAAAGAGTTGTTGGATGGACGTGTAAGGTCTTTGTATCCGTCTCAAATTGTTACAATGTTTGCTTCCAATGCAATGGATTTGGTTCAGGATTCCAACTTGGTAAGACAGCTGCTTTCTAAATTTGTGCATTGTTTCCTTTTCACAGAAGACTTGTTGGTTGAAGCTTTCCAAAACTATGATCTTTTTAAGTTCAGTGCTTTAATTGGTGGAATGTTTACAAAGTGTCAAATTCTCCATTCTCCTACTCATAACTGCATCTTTAATGCCTTTGACTCTGCCATCCTCCATGAGAATGAAGATCTTTTGGACATTTCTCTGCATGCTTACAATATTGAAGTGGGGGAAGCATTGGTGAATGGGGTCGAGGAAAAGTTTCATGCTCTATTGTTCCTATTGTAGTTTCAACCTCAAATTTCTCCTCCTCCTGAGTCTCCTATTGAACTAGTTGCAGATGGGGGAAACTTCCTGGTGCAAGATCTGAATGATGCAATGGCTGGTTATTTTTGCTTTTCTTTCTATGATGTAAATAGTTTATAATATGGTGATTATCCTTGTAAGCCCGTAAATATAAGGGCATTTTGTCTCTTGGTTAGTCTATCGATAGTTGGCTTTTGGCCTTTGAACTGTGAAGGGATCTCTACTTGTTGGCTTGCAAGTTTTCTCTTGCCTGCAATTTTGTAATACTTTTTAATATTATAATATAATATATTTATGGTGCTAAGTCACCTTTTGTTAAAAAAAAAACTTTTATTTTATGAACTGGGTTCTTCTACAAATTTAATGTAAGGTTCCATCCAAGTTGTTTAAATCATCAGAAAAATAACTTAGTTTGAGGATTATGATATATGAATGCATTAACTTGACTACCTATCTGTGCCATTATTTTTAGAATTATGTTTTATTAATGATTATATTCACATTAGAAAATTATATTGAAGAGAGTTCTTGTAGAAATAATTTCTAAGTTTTATAGCTCTTTGTGTCCTCTTTCTAACATATTTTAAAAGTTATAAAATGTTATCTTTTGAGAAAGTTATGTCATTTTTAGTAAAAACTATTTTTGTACAATTTAGATAGAAATTGCTAGCATGAAAGTCATGTTTGGTCTATGTGATCTCCCAACATGGTTTGATTTTTTTACTTCTTAGTGAATATGCTTGTGTGAGCATGAGTTGGTGAAAGGAAATTTTTAGCCATAATAAACTATTTCCATATAACCCCATGAGAGAAAGATATGAAAACAAGTATTCAGAATCAACATGCAAAAGAATAGACAAATATACCATTAAGATGACATAAGATGTACCTTGAGAAAACCCTCAAGGGGGAAAATGTTAGCCTCCAAAAGCATTCACACTCAATGTATTATCTTATGAACAAAGATTAAAATACACTTACAAAGCCTACATGAATACTTCTGAAACATCAAGCTCCCTAATTGCACTCCATGTGAACAAAAAAATGAGAATAATGTAACCACACATCCCAATCCATGCTTCCTCTCCTCACAAATATAACCTACAAGAGATGTTCAATCCAACCTTAGCCAATAAGCCAAAGGTTATGCAAGCCAACTAGCCAACTAGCCAACCCCAATAACTACTCATGTGCTTGCCTTTATAGAAATAATCTTGCACAAAACTACTAAGTGGTATTACATAACCATGTCCCTAAAAACCATGAGCTCACTAAACCATGTCCCCCTCATTTACTTTTTGGTACTAATTTTTCCCAATATTAAATATTTTTCCAATGTACAACCCACATTAAATATTATCCCAATGTTGCATACAACTTGCAACTGGCCCCAATAATTCCTATCCAATTGTGATGTTCATATTTCTAAGATGCACCACAATTAAATATTACATTTTACATTATTAGCATTATGAAAGGTGTACAACACACCTTTCCCAATAGTTATAACTTATTCCCTATGCTAACCATACACCTAAGTATAGTGATCTTGTATTTGAGATTCCTTTAGTGGATTTATGTATGATAGTTTTGATATCATGGTTGGAATGTTTGACTTCCATTTTACTTTATTTAATTCCCCAACTTAGTTTTGGTGGAGATCATATTTTTATTGGGATAGTTTTATTATGTTGTCTTGACTTTATGTGTAGGATGAGATTATCCTATTTATGCTCATGTAAATCCAACTTGGGTTGGTGATGTATTATCTCCTTGGGGAGATGTTTCCATTTATTTGTGACATATGTTGTGTCATGGTTGATTATATTTAAATGTGACATTATTTATGTCATGGTTCTACTTGTGAGAATAGGGTTTTATCTGAAAGGGTAGGGTGCATGAGAAGTATATCTCATGGATTCCATTTGAAAGAATAGAATGGCTACTGCAAAGTAGTGTGTCTACTCATGAGACTAGGGAGGTGGTCACATGATTAAGTAGTTTATGGGAGTTACCCAAGATATTCTCAACACCTTATTATCCTAAGGGCTAGGATGGTTGATATCTTTCCTTTAGTTGGAGGTGACAAGATTAAAGGAGTAGGAAAGGTTGGATGTCCTTGTCATGGGTGGATACATCCTGGCATCATTTACTCTACCTCAGTATCAACACATTGAGACATTGTCACCTTAAGAAATTTGGCTAAGAAATCAAGTCTTCTCTTTCTCTCTATAGGCCCCACATCATGTGAAGCTTTAGTGATCTTGATAGTAGAAGGTATACAAGCTATTTATGCATTATTTTCAGATCATCTATCACTAGTAGCTACGAAATCTCTAAGAATAAGACATGTGACATGTTTCTTAATGTGAATGTTATTCTACCCTAAGTGGTTGGGGTAGGGTGCTATGTGGTGGTATAGTCAACATTTTTGTCTTATGTGAGGTAATGGTACTTGGATACATTGCACAATTGGGAGATAGCCTCTTGATGGGTTCTAGGGACCAAGTGTGTGCATCATGTTTGTGGAGTCTTTATGTACTTTTACTTTATATGAGTGCCATTATTGTTGTGATCTTGTAATGTATGATGTGCTTGTATTTTATGTTTGTCCCATGTACTTGTTTTATGTGTGTGGCTTGTGTATTTGATTTGTGAATGTTTGGATTGCATGATTGTTGTATTCTATTGTTTTTGTGTGTGTTTGTGCATTTGAATTGTTGTTATATGTATGTTTGGATACTTGTGTTGTGCTAAGGTTAGGATGCATGTAGTCCTACCTTGGGCATGTGTTCTTAGTAAGGCATGTATCATCATGTGAAGAGAGATTTTGTCATATGAGATGTGAGTAGAAATTCATGTGAATTTTGTATATGGTCTTGGATGTGTTGTACTAAGTCAAACCTTGTAGTATTCAAAGGACTTGTGATCTATATTGATGGTCATATTTTGCTTGTTCATGTCCTTTAATTCATGTGTAATTAATACTAGAAAAGATGTGTTAGTGTGTGTTGTAAATTTATTCTAAGTAGTTGAGATGTTTTTGATCTATGGTTTCATGTGTATGATTATATGTTAATAAAGGAATGAACTAAATAAGATAATCACTAGTATTGTATTGTGCCACACCTTTGGATTATGGATGGTGCTTCTTCACCTTAACTAATGGATGGGGAGGAAAGGGGCATCCTCGTGGTGGGTTCAACCCCTTTCTTGATCAGCAATAGCAACATGGGAGCTTAGGCAATTAGCTTGTTGAGTTGAGATTGGAGTTTTTCAGAGATTATTCATGATGTACAATGTATATGTGTGGTTAACTTCATGGCTAATTGTATTCATTATTATTGGTGAGGGTTGTAGTATTTGAACCCTCGTATATCTTGGTTATGTAATGATGTTATCTTCATTGATGACTACTAGATATGTACTTGTGAGACTTTCATATTATTCATATGTATTTGAGATTTACTTATTGTTCTACTTCCTTATTGTACTTAATGAGTGGGAGTTACATATTGTGTGGATCTTATTGGATATCACTTGCATGTTTTTCACATTGTTGTAATATGGTATCATGGAAATTAATGGAAGTTGTTGTAAGTTTCTCTTGCACCCTTTTGTTAACATTGGGTTGTTTGTTTGGTTAATGCTTAAGGAATTTTGAAGTTGCATTTTAGAGGTTGCTATGATAGCCTTCAAATCTATATTAGGTCATTCTTTGTAGCTATAACAATCTCATATATATCTAGAAGATTATTTTCTCCTATTTTCTTCATTACCATTAATATTTGAAAGTCAATACCCTTTACATAATAAGGATAGGCCATACCTGATGGAGGGTGGGCTTCAATCAGGATACACTACAATGTTCTTTGAAATATAGTGTTGAAGTCATGAAGCATCTCCATAATCACCCTCTTAATAGTTGTCAATTACTTAAGAAATGATGAAGAATAGACTTTTTCCTTGAATCTATTGAGAAATATTTGACATAGTTGGCCCAATCAACAATTGACATTTGTGGGAGTGACTAGTACCATTCTAGAGCCTTTTCTTTGAACAAGGTAGAAAGCAATCCTTTTTTTTTGGTAAATAACTGCTAAGGGGTAGCACCCTTTATATTAATTTCCAAAAAAATACAAAGAGAGAATTGTAATCAGTATCCCATAGCCATTACAAGCCTACTCCTCCCACCTCTAAACCTGCAAAAACATATTACAAAAGAACAGCACACCCTCACACCAGAAATAAGCTCCATAACCAATTGGAGCAGAACCAACACCCAAAACAGAGATCCCCACAATCCACCACAACAAACTCAAGATCAAGATGTAAGACCATCAAACACTACAATTTTGTTCTATGATTGGAGTGGGATCGGAGCTGCATGTTAAACAGAACCTCATTTTTCTTCCTTCTCCTTTGGACTGTGGTCCAATTATCCTTAGGCTTCACATCACATTCAACCTCGTTCGAGTTCAGAGGTGGTTTCCCCACCCCCCAGAACTCAAAGTCCCTACGCTTTCTGCTTGATCAACCTTCCCATCACTTGAATTGGCCTCCTTCATTTCAAGTAGGATATTTCTTCCTTTTGAGGTGGATCGTTCCTTGATCCCCATATTTGGACTACATGGAGATGCCATGTGACCACCCTCCCTACCTGTAGAGGAATCATCAGTATCATTATCTTCCTTGTGTGACTCTTCCTTTTCCACCAAATAATGTTGGGTGAAACGTCCTTCCACCAAGGGGCGAGGTGACTTGGTTGTCACCTCGCCGCTTTGAACAATGGGTTGCAATATGTCCAGTGTTGAAGCACCTACGACAATGAAATGGAATACCCTCATAGTCTATTAGTTGATTCTAGCATCCATCAGCAGTTTTTAGAGATATATCAGCTGGGAGTGCCTTGGAAGTGTCCAAATCCACCAAAATGCAAGCATAGGTTGTGTGCAAGAAGTTTGAAGAACCCTCATCTACCCCCAAGAACCTCCCCAGTGAATTACTGATGGCTTTGAAACATGAACCACACCAAAATTGTAATGGAAGGTTCGGCAATCTTACCCAAGTTGGAGTAGCATCAAAGGACTTAGAAATCAGATTGAAGGAGGGGCGCCACGGTTTCAACATAAGCAAGTGTTGATCAAAGTTCCATTGGTAGTCACACATGATTGTGTTCCTACCTTGAACATTACCAAAAATGACCACAAAAAATCACCACGCACAGGGATAGATCTCCACATCACCGTCCAAGATGGGGTGCCAATTTTTATTGATCCAATGGTGCAATGCAAAGAGGCTCATCTAGAACCTTTTGAATCTTCCAACTAAGCCCAACTCATTTAAATAAGCCACATTTTCAGTAGTCTCCTTGCATATCTCCTCACCAAATACCACAGACAGGGAGGTGTCTGCACATGGGAGAGGTTGAATCTGTTGTTTACTCGTGCCCTTGCTGGCTTCATAGGATGGATCTGCCATTATCCCCTTCGCCTCCCCAAGTAGAATAAAAAAACCTCGACCACACCTAGCACCCCCAACAAGCATCCTACCCCTTTTCACGCAACCCTTCTGCTCGCCACAAACCATTCTGGAATTGAAGGTTCTCATCCACCACAGGAACACTCGCTACCCGATTCACAGCCTCCTTCCACAATGACTCCAGGGGAGGGCAAATAGACCTAAGACAAGAAGCAAATGATGAAGGTCACTAACCATACAATCTCCCTCCATCAACCCACCACTTGGAGCCATCCTCAAAAACCCTAGCGGTTGAAGGAAAAGAAAGCATTGCCGAGGCATAGCCAAAAAATTAGAATTATAGAGGTAGAAAGCAATCTTAGTACAATATTAGCTTCATCAATATTGTGAATAGTGCAATGGTTCACAATGTCATGAAGGTGTTCCATTGGTGTAGCATGGTTCTCTCCCATAAAGTGAGGAAGAGATCATAGAGAAATATCTAGGATGGCTCCCTATATTGTGGGTGGTGTTGGAGGTATCAAAGATCCTCTAGTATTTCAAGTAGGATGCACTCTAGTGGGTTGTGGTTTAGCCATGATAGGTATTCCTTAAGGGATTTATGCTTGTGGTTGTGGGGTAGTGCAAGATTTTATTCTTGGAATGAACACAAGGAGTTGCACAAGGATATAAGCATTAGTTCTCATTGTACATATTATGGTGATTCTAATGGTGATAGGATTTTTTTGGTTGATTGGTGTAGAGTTCCCAAGTAAAATACTAGAATTTGTAATCTATGGATCAGGCAAGACTTAGCTACATGGTGGGTTCAATTTTTGTGGAATCAAGCTAAAACATAAGCACAAGATTGTAGAATTAAGCACGAGATTATGGGTTTGAGTCCCATTGTGGTCACCAAAACTATTGACATGTTTCCACTAATATCCTCAAGGTTTCACCAGGTACACCAAAATATACTAGTCATTTTAGGTGGAAGATTTTTTAGGCTTCTTTATCAAGGGTCAAATGCATTGTGCATGAAATGCCAACAATATAAAGGCATGCAAAACAAGGTATGACCTGTAAGCTAATATTTGGGATTGAAAGGTGGCTCCTTATCTATCCTAAACTAAGCCTAAATTTGTTGTGCTAAGGGGGTGAAAAGAGTTAGAGATTGTAAAAATTAAATAAATCATAAAAAAAGGCTCATGCTAGTACAAATAGGAAACAATCTTAACTACTAGAGAAAAGATTAATATCTCACCTTGTAATAGATGACAAAAGGAAACATGCATACATAATAGTAAAGGATGAACAAAGACAAACATAAAATATTAGAGAGCAACTTGCTTCTTATTAAGTTCATGGATCAATCACGATTACAAAACATGCACTTCCAGAAACATAAAATGAGGCTCCCCTATATCACAGGTAATAGAGGCTTGAATCAACTAACATGTTAGGCTCAAAAACTCAACCATACAAGTGTAATTCCTTGAGACTTAGCCAATACATTAGACTCTATAGCTCAATTGTAAAAAGCATCATCTAAACTACGAATGGGCATGTAGGCCAATATTTATAGATTAATCTACCTAGCCCACAATTAGTTTCTCTCCCATTTTACATTTCAAAATTTAAATATGAAGAAGAAAAGACTTCTCTACACATTTTGATGCTTTAATTGCTTCTATCAGTGGTTAGGCATGGCCACAGGGCCTCTAGATAGTTTGTTCCTTAGAATTTATAGCCAACACTAAACTTCAATCGTGCTAGTAGGTGAAACTAGTTATTTGGGTATTGTTCAGTTGATGGTCATGAATGCTAGCCTTACCACTTGCAATTTTAAATTCCTATTCTAGAATGATACTTCTGTGGCTACTCTATTATGATGGAGTCCTTAGGATTACAAGAAAGAGCTACGAGAGTCAATTATATGAATTGGGGTGTCTAGGAGTGATTTTTTTAGTGGCTAATATTCGTCAATTGGCTAATAGTTGAAATTAGGGATTCAAAATTTGGCTAATAGTACAAGCTAAAAGGTGACCCAAATTGCCACTTTACAAAATTTTATTTTAGTCCTAATTAAATCGCCAGAACATTTATTTTATTAAACTTTTAAACTCAAAAAATCGCCACAATATTCGATACCTAATTAGATCAGATTTGCCTAAATTTTATAAGTTTTAGTAGAAAATAAAATTAATTCACCAATAATATTATATAATTATTGGTTATTTTAGGGTCATATCAGCAATTTTTAATCACCATCTTTGATTTTATTTATAATCTAATAGTTTTGATTGTATTCCATGGATTAAAATGTACCCATGGAGCTCCAATTCCCATCAAGCCCAAAATTGTATCTGGGCCATTGATCTCAATTTATAGGGTAAAAGCACAAACCTGTGTCACACTTTATAAAGGAATTAGCCAACAGCAAAACAATTTCTGAACTTCGACCTCATAACAGTGGCATTTATGTTTTGAATTTCAAAATGATGTAAACTAATGAAATGTAGATCTCTTGATGAATTTTATGCTTATAATTTTTCAAAAATTTTAAAAATTTATTTTGAGAATGTTTTTATAAATTTAAAAGTAAATTTTGAATTGCTAAAAATTTTAGGAAAAAGTGACTTTGAGTCCACGTCACAAAAAAAAGAGCAAACAATCTTATTTTTCCCTAATTTTTTTTCCCAAATAGAGGAGTTCAATATCTAGTGTATGGAGAAAAAAAATTAGTTTTTAATGCATATTTTCTTCGTAATATCATTTTAAAGTTAGACTTTACAGAATTTGATAGTTTTAATTCCATGTCAACTTTTGTATAATTTTTTTATTATTTTCACAAAACCAATTATACCCTTTTGGAGAGGACTCTTTCCTCTAATGCACCATATAATTTTGAAAAAAATTGGATGTGTTTTGATATTTTTTTAAAATTTCTAATTAGTGTCATCTCTAATTTTAACAACCTACTTGCAATAATTTAAAAAAAACATATTAAAACTAATCAAAATATTAAAAAAAATCATATTTAGATTCTAGACTCTGAGCTCTACAAAAAGGTATTTTTTTATTTTTGAAATAAACTATTCTGATTGAAGAAATATTCAGTTTAAGTTGAGAATTTCAGAAAACCAGAGAAAATGAGGTGGCTGCCATGTAAGATGCCACATAGACGATTTTGGGCGAATCTATTTGGGGGAAAAACAATTTGGGGGCAAAATAATTTGGGGGAGAAATTGACTCTCCCAAAATTACCTAATTCCAGCGACCTCCACTGGTCGGCAGTTTGTTTTTTATTTTTTATTTTTTTTAAACTTATATATATATATATATATGACTTCAATTTTTATGATTTTTCTCAATTCAAGCACCAAGGAGAAAATAGAAGAAGCACACAATAGAAGCTAATTTTTTTTTTAATTTTTTTCAATTCAAGCATTTGGAGAAACTACACAAAAGGAGTTTTTTTAGCAATAGAGACTACAGATTTTCAAGGTATGTAACATGATTCTCAACTTATTTACTCATTTTACCATGTAGAAATTGAACTTCATGAGTTATTTATTAGGATGTATATGTGTGTGTAGGTGAATTAAAACAAGCAATTTGCGATGGGGAATAAAAGAAATAGATTAAGGTTGTATGACCGAAAAAGAGATGAAAAAACCCTAGGAACATCTAGTCAAGAACAACCCATTGAAATTATTGATGAACAAGTTGAAGGGCATGTTAATGAACAAGTACAAGATGAAATTGGTAGTAGTGATATAAATATTTTTCATGGAATGGAAAATCTTATGGAGATGGATGAGGATGCTCTTTGCAAAAATATTTCACCTGAACATATATATTACCTGAAAGCAAAATAAAATTGCACTCTAAAAGAATTTGGGATGAATTTTTTGAAGATAAATCTCTAATTGGAAGAGCACAATTATGTGCAAAGTTATTTAGGTGAAAAGAAATGACCCCTGTTTTGGAGTTGTTAGGAGTTGATAACAAGAAAAAATCTTCAAATTTAGTAAATCAGACAGTAATTGAAAACTTGCAAACAACATTGGATTCTATTCAAACCAAGAGTTGAAGTTCTGATTTAAGTGTTGTACGTAGAGCATTGATGACTGTAATTTCTAGTAAGAAATTATCACATAGAAGACAAGTTAAAGCAATTGCTCAATTAGTAAATGTATCTAGGAGAACTATTCAAAGATATATCAAGAAGAGAAATATATTAGATGAAAACATTGAAAATAATTGGGTAAATATTTATCGAGTCCCTCGGAGAGATAGAATTTCAGAAAATGTAAAACAAAAAGTAATTAGATAATGGACCGATCACTCTTGTGTTTCTTCCAATAGAAGGGATACTATACAAATAAAAGACGAAGATGGTAAAAAAATTGTTCATCCAAAGCATTTTATAGATACAACACAAAGTGAATTTTTTGAAGAATTCAAGCAAAAATTTTCACAGGTGAAGATTTCTCAAAGGATGTTTGAGAATTT
The DNA here is from genome assembly GCA_027924645.1 of Cunninghamia lanceolata. Lineage (NCBI taxonomy): Eukaryota > Viridiplantae > Streptophyta > Pinopsida > Cupressales > Cupressaceae > Cunninghamia > Cunninghamia lanceolata. The sequence goes on from BSBN01000610.1 coordinate 2,048,766, forward strand.
ACGACCAAGTTTTGTATATATAAATAAAGTACGTGAAACTTGTTGCTGTTGAAATCATGTTGAATTTCATCTACACCTACAGTCATATAAAAATATTATGGCAATAGTTAATCCAAATGTAGCCATCCCTGGAAATACAACACAATTTGTGAAGTCTATCTTATGTGAAAAATCAGAAGATTCAGATGAATTCAATGTACAGTGTATAAGAAATATGTGTAGATTGTGAAAATTTGACAAAATTTTTACCATTTGAGAATATTGATCATTCAATGTCAGTTGTTTGGAAGAGATTTGATTATGAGAAATACTCAACGAAGTTAGGAGCTGAATCCAGAAAAATTGTTTTGAGAGAGAGTGAATTGCCCTACAACGAGTTTATGAACAAATTTCATAACAATGTATACCCACATATCCAACATTGTCATGGTACAAGATGGCAGGCTAAGCAATTTCATGACTTAAAGGATTGTTTTCCACTGGGTTGTATTCTCTCTATTATAGATTTTTCTAAAAATTATACATTTAGTCCTCAAACTAAGATTCAAATTCAATATTATCATTCAGAGCAAGTCGCAATCTTTGTACAAGTTTGTTATAGACATGCTGAGTTATTTGTAGATGACGTAGAGAGTACCAAAGATGATCGAATTATCATCAAGGAGGTTCACTTTTATATCAATGATGATACAGGTCATGATAGAAGCTATGTAGCACATTGCTTTTGAATATTTTTTGAAGATTTGAGAGAACGTGGCATTAATCCATCACAACACTGGATTTGGTTTGATGGATGTGTTGGTGAGTGTTGATCTTATTATTATTTTTTAATTTTTAATTTTTAAATTTATAAAAAAATTGAAGACTTGAATTTTTAACTAATTTTTGGTTTTCAAATCGTTGTTTATATATAACTATTTATATAGGACAATTTAAGTCTACAAAAGCATTTAATTGGTTAACGTAACAACATGCTAAATCTAGCATAAAGTTTTTGTGGAATTTTTTTGAGAGTGGACATGGAAAAAGAGAGCATGATGGAGCAGGAGCATGTGTAAAGTGTGCACTTCACCAATATGAACTTGCAGGTAATGTACTAGGTATGGAATTTACAAAATTTCAAATTGTTGAATACAAGTTTACAATGATTTATGTAATTGATCTAAAATAATTTTTAAATTCTTACCTCTTACTTGGGCACTTCACCAACATGAAATTGCAGGTAACACCATACAAAATGCAAATCAAATTGTTGAATGGTGCAAAAGCCATTTTCGTGCTCATGACTCAATATACAACAAATGCTATTTTTGGGAAGTTAAAGGTATGTTAATTGAATTTATGTTATTTGAAAACTTTAATATTTATATTTAAACTTACACATGTGATTTAATTGAATTTTAGTTTTAATTGAGATGCTCAAGAGTTTGTTCATATGTGCAGAAATTGATCGGTCAAATCCATATAATTGTCAAGTAATTAATGGTGTTAGAAGTTTGCATCAAGTCATGACTACAAGACATAGCAAGCCTCTTACTATTCAAGTGAGAGAAAAATTTTGTTTCTGTGTTGATTGCATTGAGAACAATGCAAATATTCTACAATGTCCAAATGTAAGGGATGGATATGTTTCACAATGGGAAATAAAACAAATAGTATCAATGCCTCCCTTTAAAGATAATGACATTGTAGATTTATAATTTATGATCCTATATATTCAGCTGATTATGAACGTGTATCAGATTTAGTTGTTATAGGTAAGTTGTATATAATTGATTTATATTACATAGAACTTATAATAAAGTTTTGAACATTTGATTTACTTTGTTCAACTCAAATGTACAAACATGTTTCCTTGTGGCACCTGTACAAGAGATATTTTTGCTGTGGTTGCAAATCCTGACAATACAGAAGGTGTAGATTACTATCTACTAAGATGCACAAAAGCAAAATCAAAATTGTTAGAATCAATGATAGATAGTGATGGACAATCATATCCCATTGGATCAACTGTTGTTGAAGGCACCTATTATCAACAAGTAAAATAGATAAAAATGGCATTATATTTATTGATTATATACCAGGACAAAAGGTTCTATGGTACAGTCACTTAGTTATAGCAACAAGATTAAGTTTGGAAACTTTAGGAAAAAGAGGACGTGGCCAACAAAAGTGAAGGTTGTCTATTGAAGATCACGAAAAGATTTTAGAGATAATAAAAGATAGAGAAGATCTAGATTATATGTACCAAGAGCTCTAACTACATTATTGAAGAGCGAGTTGAACCAATCGATACATGGTATGAAGGTATATGCACACTTGAATTATCTATTGATTATTTATTTATTTTAAAACATGTACATGTGATTCTTGATAGTTCTTTCCTTTCAAATTTTATTATAATCAAACATGATCAGGCTACAAACAAGCTATAAATTTATTTACACAGATTTTTGTTTTTGCAATTATGTAGGTCTATGCCTATAAGGATTTCAAGTTAAATAAAATTGAACTTCATGTTGTGCAGGTATGATTTCTATTAAACTATATATAGATAGTCTTAGATGTCTTAGGTGTCTAGAGGTGTCTTAAAGGTCTTATAGTTTCTTAGGTGTTTTAGGTCTTAGGTGTCTAGGTGTCTTAAATGTGTCTTAAATATGTAGATTCTAGACCTATCTTAGGTCTTATGTGTCTTAGATATATGTATTAAGTGTCTTTAAGGTAGATTAGGCATCTTAGACCTTTCTTAGGTGTTTTAGGTGTCTTAAATGTGTCTTCAGTAGATACGTCAAGTAAGTGTCTTAAAGGTCTTAGGTGTCAAGTATTGTATGTCTTAAGTTCCTTAGGTGTCTTCTAGATATGTCTTAATTCTTAGGTGTTTTAGAGGTGTACTATGGTGTCAAGTATAGGTCTTAGGTTTCTTAGGTGTTTTAAGACTTAAAGGTGTCTAAGTGTCTTAAATGTGTCAAGTAGGTATGTCTTCTAAGTGTCTTAAAGGTCTTAGGTGTCTTAGTGTATGTCTTAAAAGTGTCTTAAAGGTCTTAGGTGTCTTAATGTATGTCTTAAGTGTCTTAAAGGTGTCTTCTAGGTCTTAGGTCTTAGGTTTTAGGTGTCTTAGGTCTTAGGTGAGGCTGCTGAGCTTCCACCTTCACGTGGTTGGCCTTGTCAATACAGAATAAATATTTCTTGAAGCTAAGGGAAGCTCTTTTTTTTGTATCCTTATCATGTAGGGACCTCTCAAACTTAACAAACAAGTACATGTATTTCAATCATACTAAACTCTCTTTAAGTTGGTAAAGGTGGATGTTTCTAATGGTCCTCTGTCAAAATCAAAAGATACAGGAACAAAAGCAGGAGGCAAGCCAAAAGTTTCTCAAGAAGAAAAAACAAGACTTGCATTGGATACTAATTTGTCTAGAGAAGTAATCAAGTGATCTCTAAAATTGATAAATAACCTTTGAAGGGGTTCAATTGAACAACAAAAATTTCCTACCATTTTTTGCAAAAATTTTAGGTCCCTATGATGAAAATCAATTTCAACACTGAGAAGATACACCAAGCACAAATGTCTAAGGCATGAATATCTCATCTCAAAATGTTGCAAAGATTTTCTTTTTAGCATGGACCACTACACCTTGGACTCTTCCTAGTAATCTTTCTCTATGCATCAAGTCAAATTTTGAATATGTAAAGGTCAAAAGCAAGACAAATCTCTCTTGTCTCACTTATCTCAGCTACCATCAAAGAAAAAAAACAAGACTTGCATTAAATACTAATTCATATGAAATACTGGAGACATTTTAGGGCTCTGTTCTGGTTGGTAAAAAGTACCAGCCAATATTTGACTTCTTCTTGGAGCTCTCAGATGCTGGCTTCAGAGTTGTTGCAGACAATTATATGATAGATGACAGTGGTACTGGGGTACTGCATTGTACTCCTTTATTTAGAGAAGATGATTATCGTGTCTATTCAGAAGCAAGTATTATTAAAAAGGGTGTGGATCTTATTGTCCCAGTGGATGTAGATGGGTGATTTACTGAAAAGATTGTTGATTTCAAAGGCCGATATGTAAAAATAGAGGAGTTCAAGCAACTTACAAAATAAAAATAAAAATGACAAATAAAAGACATTTGAGGCTCTATGTCAAGAAGAAGAAAAATGAGGACAACAAGACTTGGAGACCACTTGATGGTTTCTTGTTTTAAAATTTATATATTGGAGGCATGAGATGGTGGACTTAAAGTACCTATAAATTATTATTTGAGAAAGAGGAATATGTTCATGTGAGGAATATTGTATATTATTGTATGGAAAAGAAAATATATAAGTATGTTTACCAAAGGAACAGTTATTTTTATGTTATTAAGTTCTTTTAAATGAAAGGTGGCTTGATATTGTTATTTAAATTTCATATAATCAATGGTCGTTTTACTTCAAATTTACTACATGTAGAGGAGGTAAAACTTAATTTTGATTGGTTAAGAGTTGGGTATGTGTTATGTAGCAATAAATGTAGATCGATCAAATTGGAAATTGAGATCGATCAAGTAGAACAAATGTTATTGTTGCAATCAAAATTTGTTCTTTCCAAACATTTCATTACTATAGATTGCAAAACAAATTGGAAATTGAGATTGATCTTAGAATTAGTGTTATTGTCACAATCAAAATCTCATTCTTTCCAAATATCTCATTGCTATAGATTGCAAAAGAAAAAGGCTGATTTTATGGCCAATCAAGGAGCCATTCAAGAGAATTTTACCTTGTTAGAAAACAAGGAGATTAAGAATTGTGATAATTTAGCCACTATCATAGATTTGGATAGGCTAACCAAGGAGGTTATTTAATGTGGTTTAATGTTATTATGAATGAATGGGTATGCCTTACGAATTGAAGGATGTTATTAAGGGAGAAGGCAACTTGCATAATGTAGTACATGATAGGAGATATGAAAGGTGATAGGTAATAATGTTTGGTGGTGTCATGCTAAGTATAGATGCTTATTGTAGTGTATTTATGATATGTGTGGCTAGATTTTATGGATTGGCTTGGGTGGTAGGCACAAAGCTTTGGTTGTTAGTTTGTTAGATTTTACATTTATCCATGGTGAAGGGCTAGTTGTCACATGGGACTTTTAAGGTGAGGCTCGGTCTCAAACCATTATCTCAACTAGATTTTTAATTGTGATGAGGTGATTCTTTTGTGGCTTGTGAATACTATTTTAGGTGAAGAGGGTTTTACTGATAATGGTCATTTTAGAACATGAGCTATGATTCTAGCAAAGTTTAAGGAGAAATTTGAAAAGGTTTGGTGGTAAATGTAGAAATTAGGGAGTTCTTAATGGAGCTACTTGTTTAGGTTGAGGGTAATAGGGATGTCAAGGAAGGTGAGATGTTTTCTAGAGAGCCTAAGCATGTGTTAGGCAAGCATAAACATCAATTCCCTAGTGTGGTGTTGGAAGCTTCAATAATGTAGTTGTAGGAGGATGTGCATGAATTGAGAGTAGATAACAAGATATTAGAGTTTTCATGGGACTTGAAATAAATCCTTGCTACTACTATACTTTTTATTTATTGAGTTGTAATTTAAAGGAGGCAATCAAAATGTTTACCGTCATTAGCCAATTTGAATTTTTTTGAGAGATATACAACAACACTATCATTCTCAAAATGAAGATCACTAATGGAAAAACAACCTTGACTGAAGCCATATTGCCCACTTTTATAATTTAATAAATGAGATAGTGAACTTTATATTTATTAATAGATATGTCTTATTGGATTTATGGTTTTTAAAAATAATTTAAGTTTGTTAAATCTAGCAACTTTAGCTAAATTCTAGGTAGTTTCTAATTTTACTAGGTTTACATATGTACTACTTCATTTTCTTAGATATCTTCCTATATTCATTTTCTATTTCCCAACTTAATCTTATTTTAGATTAGGAATATAGCCTAATTAGGACACATTTAGAAATTTAGATAAACGGAAAAATAACACTAACGTATAAAACATGTAAGTCATATTATAAATTTTGAAATGTAAATATAAAGCATGTGACTCATAATAAGAACATCTCTAAGATATAAAACATAAGTACATACATATAATGTCCAAATATAAAACATGTGAATCATAATAACATCTCTAGATATAAAAGTTCATGTGACTCATAAAAACATCTCTAAGATAAAATATAATAAAATATAAGTCATAATGTCCAAATGGACTGTAAATATAAACAATATGAATCATAATAACAACTCATGAATGTCTCACTCTACGAGTGGATTGAGCCTCGCTCTGTCTTGAGCTATGACATCTTGATACCTGATTGGAGCCCTTGACTGATCTATGACCCGAGCATTGTGCTGAGTTGTGGGCTGGGGTCTACACATGAAACGCCATAAAGTTTTCAAATTCTATATATATACTTGTACAAATATAATTTTTTTTGATTTTAAATAAATAAATAATACTTGACAAATCTAAATTACCAGACATACATGGTCTGCATCATGTAAAGAAGTCTCAATAGAAGCATGACCTGATCCTGCAACCTATAAATGATATGTGTTCATACAATATATAAGCATATGTGTATTTAGTTAGAAAACTTGTACACTTGATGTCTATATGTAGAAAGTTAACTTGATATATATATGTATGTACACTTAAATCAAACTTATATGTACATGTGATATATAGACCTAGTTTTTAAATACCTCATGATTATGACTAGGATCACCAGCATGATGCAAATCTCCATATCCAGGTTGTAAAACAGTATCTTGTGTCTAATACACATGTACATTTAAGATTGCAATCAAGAGTCAGAGCTTCAATGTATGTGATTTTATTTAAAATTGAACTTATAAATTTAAAATATATAATTTATGAATTTAGATTATAATTTTTAAATAAATTATATCTCAACTGCACCAGCAAAGGCCCTCCCAATCTCATTGAGGTCAGAATCATGGAGAGACAACGATACACGTGTAGATGGTGCAGTATCAGTGCCGAAAAGAAGCCTTCTATACTCACCTCCCATAACATTATGTGTAGTAACCTCAACCTCATGACCAACTGAAACATGTGGAGGGGTGGAGCCTATAGGACCAACTGGAACATCTTGATGTCCCCCCAAACCCTATGAACCTGACTCACCATGGCTCCTCTGTCTACCAAAATATCGTTTGAGATGTGGGGATACAACATCAAGTGGGATTCCATACTGATCGTTGATGAACTGGTATGAATCTAATAAATCACTGGCCAGGCATCTAGTCATATTCCACAAAGCACTCTCTCCACTAATCTATGCCACATCATGTGGCAATGGTATATCAGCACGAATGTAATGATCTGAATAGCTGGTTGATGTGGCCTCAGTGGGTGGAATGTCAATCCTCAAGCATAACAAATACCTACCAACACAATCAAATGACAATTGATCAACCTTAGTGGCAATAGTCGCCATGCTCTCAAAAAATGTACGTCTCGAGGGGGTCAATGTTGGTTGGGCACCATTAATTAGTTCTGTATGTTTTTGAAGAGCCAAAAGATTTGGGCCAACTAAGGACCTCTTGTTCTAAAGAGGTGGCACATCTGCTCTTCTATACTTAGGTCTCTCTGCAAACCTCCCTTTCCCCTAACCAGCGTGTTTAGGGAAAGATGTATAATCGACATATAAATCTAAATGGAACTCTACATATAATTGTTTGCAAAAATACAATGGAAACTCATCATTGTTTGGCCATTGGTGATGAGCTGCCAAAAACCTAGGATAGATTAAAGGACTGACAACTGCATCCACACACTTGGTGGGAGAATAGCCTCTCACTCTCTTTTCCCCTATACGAAGGGAACATGCTAAGAACATTATCTGCTGAAACTAGCCTAGAAATAGATAACCATTTCTCCTAGCCAACAACACTTTGAGAAAGTGATGCATAAAACTTGTCAACACTAATGTCATCATAGGGATTGTATGATCGAACAACTTGGATCATACATGTGATCTCATCCCCAATCCTAACCAACCTGTCTCTACCTGGCAGGTTTGGTGTATTGTGAATAGAACTATTTAGTTCATCCAAAGCTCTTTCAAACCTTTGAATGGTGTCAGCATATAATGTAGAATTATTAGTATCACCAGTTTGACCTAACTAATTTGATTGATGTGATGATTGATCATCCATGTGGACCTAAATTTATCTGCAGTATGATAATTAAATTTTCTGTCAAACATATTGTATGTCACTATGTAAATAAACCTGCATATAAATTTTCCAACTACTACATACATCTTTAAAAAATCCATGATATAAATGCACATGTGCTTCTCAAATAAACCTGCACCTTAGATGCTTGCAAATACATAAATAATAGGCCTATGAACCACATCTGAATCAACCATAAAACACAGAACTAGGAATGCATAGAAAATCCAAATTTAAAGTCACATATAGCATGTAGCTCATATTGACATGATAGCCAAATTTAGTATATATATATATATATATATATATATATATATATAAAGTCACATATAGCATGTAGCTCATATTGACATGACAGCCAAATTTAGTACATATATGTGTGTGTGTGTGTTGTTTCCTTCTTTAACCATGTTATTCCCTAGCATTTGATGGGAAAATTTGAATGGATAACCTTACAAGGGATAAAAGTGCACGTCCTGCATTATTGTAGCACTTGATTTGACCTATTTTATGTGTGAACTGACTCCCACCCAACAGCCACTTGCTACTTCTGATCACCACAACCTTTCCAATAACTTATGCACAAATTCTTTCTTGAATGGTTTCAAATCGTGATTAATTTTTCATCACCACAACCTTGATAAAAACTTATGTACAAAATTCAATAAAGAAGAATTTATGCACAAATTCTCTATGTCCAATGATTTCAAATTTTGATATATATTTTTTATGACAGTTATCTATTCAATGTTGCCTTTAAAATACTATGTCATACCTTAGTATAAATAGATTATATAAAAATCAGATATATATATATATATATATATATATATATATATATATATATCAGCATAATCCTATGTAAATTTTGACAGTTTGTCCAAAATCTTTCCTTTCATATGATATAGTCTTTTTAAAATTTTGATTGTATTTTACAACAAAAATGGCTAAATACAGCTATATACAACTGTCAAATAATTTTACTATAAAATACAATCAAAATTTTAAAAGATTGTATCATATGAAAGGAGAAATTTTGGACAAACTATCAAAATTCATATGAAAGGAGAGATTTTGGACAAACTGTCAAAATTTATATGGGATTATGTTGATATATATATTTGGTTATTTATATAGATAACTATCATAGTATTTTAAAGGCAGTATTGAATAGATAACTGTCATAGTATTGAAGCCATGTTCCCTAGCATTTGATGGGCAAATTTGAATGGATAACCTTACAAGGGATAAAAGTGCACATCATGCATTGTTGTAGCACTTAATTTGACCTATTTTATGTGTGAACTGACTCCCACCCAGCAGCCATCAGCCACTTGCTACTTCTGATCATGCCACAACCTTTCCAACAACTTATGCACAAATTCTTTCTTCAATGGTTTCAAATTTTAACTGTAAAATACAATCAAATTTTTAAAAAGACTATCATATGAAAGGAGAGATTTTGGACAAACTGTCAAAATTTATATGGGAATATGTTGATATATATATTTGGTTATTTATATAATCTATTTATACTAAGGTATGTCATAGTATTTTAAAGGCTTCAGCCCATCTAGTACAAGGATAAGTTACAATGGTGAGGATTAGTGTTTTGAATGATGCTCTTAGGAGCATGTACAATGCAGAAAAATGTGGGAAGCACCAGGTGATGATCAGGCCATCATCAAAAGTCATCATTAAGTTCTCCAAGTCATGCAAAAACATGGCTATATTGGAGAATAAATGAACTTGTTGATGATCATCGATCTAGAAAGATTGTTGTAGAGCTCAATGGAAGGCTCAATAAATGTGGCGTTATAAGTCCTCGATTTGATGTTGGGGTGAAAGAAATTGAATGATGGACTGCTATATTGCTTCCATCTCAGCAGTTTGGTTTCATTGTCTTGACCACATCTGCTGGCATGATGGACCATGATGAGGCTAGGAGAAAGAACATTGGTGGGAAAGTGTTGGGATTTTTTTACTAGATTTAACTCATATTGTTGACTTTGAGCCCGAGGTTGAGGACAGGGTGATTCTGGTAGTGAACTAGACCCTATCCAACACTGGAAGAAATTTGAGTCTGGTGTATTTGAATTGAGAATTTAATTTTATATTTTGCATTCTACTTTATCTAAAAATAGTATTTTAAAGGCAATATTGAATAGATAACTGTCATAGTATTTAAGCCATGTTCCCTAGCATTTGATGGGAAAATTTGAATGGATAACCTTACAAGGGATAAAAGTGCACGTCCTGCATTGTTGTAGCACTTGATTTGATCTGTTTTATGTGTGAACTGACTCCCACCAAGCAACCATCGGTCACTTGCAAAAGACTATATCATTTTAAAGGCAGTGTTGAAATTTTTACTGTATCAAGCATTTTTACTGTAAAATACAATCAAAATTTTAAAAAGACTGTATCATATGAAAGGAGAGATTTTGGACAAACTGTCAAAATTTATATGGGATTATGTTGATATACATATTTGGTTATTTATATAGATAATTGTCATAGTATTTAAGCCAGTATTGAAATTTTTACTATATCAAGCATTTTTACTGTAAAATACAATCAAAATTTTAAAAAGACTATCATATGAAAGGAGAGATTTTGGACAAACTGTCAAAATTTATATGGGATTATGTTGATATATATTTGGTTATTTATATTTAAGCCACACCTCTTGTTGATATACATATTTGGTTATTTATATAGATAATTGTCATAGTATTTAAGCCAGTATTGAAATTTTTACTATATCAAGCATTTTTACTGTAAAATACAATCAAAATTTTAAAAAGACTATCATATGAAAGGAGAGATTTTGGACAAACTGTCAAAATTTATATGGGATTATGTTGATATATATTTGGTTATTTATATTTAAGCCACACCTCTCGTGGGCTTGGGGCTCCTAGCCACTGATACTATGTTAAGACATGGACCAACTAGGACTCGAACCTAGGACCTTCCATTCACTGCTGGAGTGCTCTACCACTGAGCTACTGGGCCCTCTTGAACTAGTCCATCGTCGGTGTGGGTGTGGCTTATTTCCAACACCAACACCTTCTCAATTTATACGTTTTTTTCTCAAACTCTTGCAAACATTTTATGCTTAGGGTTTATCTTTCTCTAAATTCAGAAGAGTGTTTTAGATAATTTGTGCTTCTATTCATGGTCTGCACAGAGAAGACGAGCATAATTTAAAAAACAAAAAAGTTCTATTGCCATTTTCAGTATTAATATGGAATTTTGGTTGATAAGATTTCCAGAAGTGTACACAAAACAAAAATGTCAAGTCCTCGCATACCCAACGGACATCTTCCCTGAATATTTATTTTTCTAGGCAAGTTCATCCTGCTTGGTTGTATTATTGTTTTATCTGTTGCATTTTGTTGGGAAAGTTCCATAAGTATTTTTCAATGAATCCATTTCTGTACATTCCTGCAATCATTGCCGTCGATGAGACCACATCTCTTGAGGCATTTTGTCGAACCGTTCGCGTACTTTTACTTTGATTCCATATTTTGCATGCATGTCCATCAGGGTTTTCTCTTGTCAATTTCACTTGCATGAGAGTTTGTTTCTTATTACATTCAATTAAAAATGAAAAAAGAATATACGTTAGACTTGTTCCTTATCTATTCCATTAGCAATGTTAAACTTGCAAGGAAATGTCAAACGCAGCTATGAAATAGTTATATATTTAAATTTAATTTGGCTACCTTGATTTGAGGATCGAATTCAAACTAGCTCTTTTTTTAACTAGCTTTTATGATTTAAAACTTTAAATTAGAAACTTACAAGAGCATTGTATTCTTTATAAAGCTAAGTCTTACATAGAATCATATTATTTCATAAAATATCTTCTTGATCTATTTTAGTTTATGGATAAGAACTTAGAAAAAAAAAAAAGCTATGAAAGAAAATATTAATTGTTTTTGTTTTTTTTGAAATTTTATTCTATTTAAATTTATTTTTGTTTTAAATAGAAAAGCTATAAATTTTTATATTTATGAATATGATTTAATTTATTCCTATAAAAAGAATTTATCTAGTATAAAATATGTATAAAAATATAAAATTAATCTTTATTTATATATAAATGCATTAGTAGTAGTTCTATTTTTTTTCTTAAATTGTAAAGGCATAATCCTCTTTATTAAGCTATTATGTCAGCGGATGTTTCAAATCATATTTGATTATATTAATTCTTCCTTTTTTTCCGCACTATTTTATGAGAATACTATTATTTTATTCTAGTGGAATAGACTGGTTCTTACACTGAGTCAAGTTATATTTTCCTCCACGGGTTTAGTTATTGTCTCCACTTTAACAAAATAAACTATAGATTAATGTAACTCGTTCCCTTATGAATTGTTGTAATTAAGTCAACCTTGTGGTTGCAAGTCCAGTTACCCCAATCTGTGATGCACATACGTAGGCAAGGCCATCTGGGATGAGCCCCCGAGGCATTAGGTTGGCCCCTTGGGGCCTGTAGGTTCGTCATCTTGTGCATTTATATCTAATATGTTGTTTATTGATTTTGCAGGACTAATGTTTATATTTTGTTGTGCAGATTCATGCCGAAAGACTTGTGCAGGTTACTGTCGCAAAGACAAGCATTATATGAATGGTGTAGGTAATTGAACAATCTGAATGTGATTATTAGTTATTCTGTAAATTGTACTTCTCATTATGTATTATAAATGTATTGGGAACAATTATAAAAGATATAATATACTTCCTTCTTGTACTTGTAAATGATCGTTGCTTATTATGGAAACTTGCTAAATGTTAAACATTTATGGTATTCCATTAATGAATTGATTCACTTTCCAATATTGGGTTGAGTTGCTTTTCGTTGGTTAATTTTAGTTTGTAGTATTTTTGGACTTCACAATAAAAGATCAGAGAGTCCCACAAGACATATTTATTGATCAAACTTAAAAGTGGGATGCATCCACCACTTGTAGTGAAGGATTCACTACACCTATATATGTGTTATGTAGCATTTCATTTGTATATGTATAGTGACTACTCTCCTTAGATGCATTTCAAGACCAAATGCATGCACACTTGAACTAGAAGAACAAAGAACCAAATCAAAAGACTAATATCTCTCATTTGGTATTGTATCCATTATATTTGCATGATTATCTATGTTTATGTACTCTCTACTTTAGCATGCTTCTTTCTCTTTAGTGTCATCATCCCACTAATGTGGGGAATATGTAATAGCATAAATTGTATACCTGGCAACTTATTTCATCATGTTTTGTACTCATTTTAGATGTTCCCACATGTGTTTTTTTAGCCTTATTGTGTCTCGTGTTCACACTTTTTCTAGCCATTTACATCTTGGTTTTAATCTTTCTTCACATTTAGTTTAGTCTTGTTGATTTTTGTTTATCCCTATATGTTTATTTGTCACTTTCTCATGTGTTTTTGACCTTTGTGTAAGCCTTGTGTTTTTCCTTTCCCATCTGATTCTTATCCTACCCACCTAGCATTTAATTTTTATGTCTTCTCTCATGTGTGTTTAACCTTCCCTCTTTACCCTGGTTTCCTTATTTTTTATACTTTTTAGAGATCTTTTTGAATTCAAACCACCTCCATTGGCCTTAATTCAATTTTAATCACCTTTTATGAGAGTTTGAGGACTCTAGCATTAAATGACATTAGCACCCCCTTTAGACACCCCAAGGACATTAGCATGCCTAGGGGGCATTCCTATCTTTTGTATTAATTTAAACCAAAATTTGATGACTTCTCATTTATTACTCACCTACTAAATTTTCATTGACCATTTACCTAAAAACCCTTTCAAAACCTATTAATAAACCTTCTTTCTCCTCATTTCATCAATCTTACTATTGACTATAATCTTGAAATCCTTACATGCTATTATCTCACATTTTATTTTTGATATTTGGAGCTATTGGAGTCTTCTTGGAGCTTGGATCCATTGGAGCCTTTATATTTTTGCTCTAGAGTCTTGTTCTAGCCCTTTTGTGGCTTCATTTCTCTCTCCCCATACTATTATGCTACTCAATTTCTATCCCTCTAGCCATTAGGATTCTCATTTTACTACCCATATCTACATATTCCCTTCCTTCCATCATCCCTTACCTTCCTTTTGTTTACAACCCCTCGCATCCATCCCATTTTCCTTCTCCTAGCCTTATTTCCTTGTTTCCACCTCTTTCCGTTAGGTTTTTTTTCCCACTCTTGTTATCCATTATAACCACTTCTTTCCATTACCATAGTCTAAGTACTTTCATTTGCATGAATGTTGTTATTGTGAAATTGTGTTAGAAAACTCACAAGGGAGCTGACTAAGGTAGGCTCCCATCTAACAATTTGTTTTGCACATGTTCATGAACAAATGTGTGATAGCTGCCTATAATGAAAAGTCATTACAAGTCATGATGAAGCTTCCCTAAAAGTTGTATATCTTTTGGACATCAAGGACATCAGTGTCTCTCTTTGGACATTAGCACCTCTTTAACAAAGGATAGCTCATGGGACCTCTATGTTTTTTCAAAACTTCTCTTCTCTTTTCTATATTCATTTTTCTTTTTGTTGAATTTTGTTATGTTTTATTTTCTGGTTAGGGTTTCTAGTTCTAATGCATTTCTCATATTTTGACCACCTTGTTTTGTTAGTTTATCTTTATCTATGTAGGTTCATAACATGAGATTTTCAAATCTAGAACCCAAATGATCTATAGAACCTTCAATTTCAGTTATGTGGATATTAGATACAAATATTAGTGCCCCCTCTTTGGACACTAGTTCCTCTTGTAGTGCCCCTCCGTTTTCACTTTGTTTGTGTCAGGTATGTTTGACATTTGGTTATTTGGTTTGGATTGTTCATTTGATGCTATTGGTTAATCATGGCATTAAAATAATATTAGTAGTCATTCAAACATTTTTGATAATTAAATAAATAGAAATGCCTTTATGCAAATTTAGTTTATTGAATATATATATTGTAATAGTAGTCAAGTTAATAAATAAATATAATATTATTATTATTATTAAACAAACAAACAAATTAACCCAAAGTATTTATGGTGCACATAAACCTCAATAAAATATAGTTATAAAATAAATTATTTATAAAAAACCCAAATTTAAATTATTTATAAAAAACCTAAATTTATAAATTATTATTTTATGGCACTATAGTTTATTAGCTATATTAATTTGATACATTCTATAGTGGTATTTTTATTGGTGAGTGTAATATTATTTGATATAAGGGAAACCTAATAAATTATAATGTTATTAAATATTAGTTTAGGATACCTAATTATAGTTGCTTGAGGACAAGCAATCTTGAGTGGGGAGGGTTGTCATGTCCCTATAATGATTTATAATTGAATTGTTTAGTTAAAATAGAATATATAATATATTTATTTAAAATATATTATTAATATGTATTATTTAAATAATATTATTAATTTGATATAATTAAATATCTTATAAATATAAATATTTAAATATTATAAAATATATGAAATATATAAATTAACTAGATATATTATAAATATAAATACTTTAATATAATATTTATATGAATAATTAATAAGATATATTATTATATATAAAATAAATATTACAAATATTAATGAAGAGTCTTATCCATTAAAACTTGAAAGTAAAATAATTTAGAATAAGGCAAAGTAACATATAAAGATAATAGTCTACTAAGACAAAAATATTATCCCACGATATATGCTTGTGAATAAAACAAGATAAAAGAGCTCCGAGTACTTAATAACAAATGTATTTATTTATACTATATAAATAATATACTTTAATATATATATTTATAATATACTATATAATATAATATATAGTATATTATATAAATAATATGCTATATATATATATATATTATTCAAATTAATCACTCCTTAATATGTAAGGAAGGAGGATATTTATAAGTGCAGCGAGTACGTTAGTTGACACTAACAATCATATTAATAAATAATATATTATAAATATATCTAATAATATAAATACAAGTATTATTATTATTATCTTAAATTGTAATATAAATATAAATAATATAATATAAATCATATATCATTTATTATGATATAAATGATATAATATAAATACAAATAATATAAATAATAATATAAATAAACATCCTTTAACCTATCCTCTTATGATAAGGGAGTTACGTATGGTTAGAACTAGTTTTACCACAAAAGGGAATTAATATAAAGTAATAGAAATTATAAGAGGGTTAAGTATGTCTTTTACCACCAAGCATAATAAGAGACGTGCCTCTTCAAACATATCTCTTGAAAGGGAAATAAATAAAGATTGTGAAATAGAAGGAAAACATCATCGGGAGAAAATATAAAAAGAGTATGGGATAAATACATATATTTAGATCTGCATTTTATAACAGCAATACAATAAAGACTATATTACCATAGCATAGGTAAGGAATCCCAGGTAAAGCAGGTAAGTAAGTATTTATATTTACTTATTCAATTTATGATTTGTAAGAATTTATAATTACTTGTTCAATTTATAACTTGAAAGATATAAATAATAAGGTTATTAAGTAGAAACTGATATATGTGATATATATACATTTATGTCTAAAATTTATATTTTAAATATGTATCTTGTATGATTTAAATTCATAAGTGATTTATTAACACCATATGTGGGAAAGAGTAGAAAGTGTCAAGAGGCCATTCATGGATATTTATTACATAGAGGCCTTGTCACATGAGGTATGAGGTACCCATAGTGCAAGGATTGTGAATTAATGGCCTTGGCCACCTAGAGTACCAAGGAGTCTCACAGAGGCCTTAGCTCTAAGAGTACAAAGGTACTTCTTGAGTAAGGATGGGAGACATTAGAGCCCCATGGTGGATAATGGCAACTCTCATCTCATTTCACATAAGTTGTTAATAAATGACGTATGAGAGATAACAAGTATGTATATGTATAGATGAAGATTAATTAAGGCCTTAGGATAAAACCTAAGGAGAATGCTCTAGGATAAAACCTAAAGATTAATGAAGGCTTTAGGGTAAAACCTAAAGATTAATAAGGGCATGAATTCCTAACGGTAGATACGAGACTTCCTAATTAACCACCTAACACTAAGAAGGTGGGGTGGATAGTTATGGTAGGTATTGATCATTCCATGGGAATGGGCCTTGATTGATGAATCAAGGATATTACTATGGACCTTCGATTTAAGTATCGAAGGAATGGGCCTTAGTTGATGAACTAAGGAATTATAGGCCTTAGTTGACAAACTAAGGAATTATGGGCATTGGTTGACAAACTAAGGAATAATATTAATGGACCCATAGGATTGAGATGACATCACCTACCTAACGAATCTTCTCTCACAAGGTGGAAGGTGAGGTTAATAAGAGGCCTAAGGATTATCTCACCCAAGGAGAATCATGATGTATGGAAAAATAGATTTATGAAATGGCAAATAGTATATGGTTATGTTTATGATTATCATCAAGATTAAAAGGAAATGAAAAATGGAATACTAATGTTCTCTTTTGGTAACTTGAAATTGTTTGCAAGGGTGCAAAAATTTTGGCTTACTAGAAGAGGACATTACATTTGGTATCAGAGCCAAGTTTCAGCACTGGGACCTCTAGATTAATGTTGTTGCCCATGTTTAGCTATAGTAGTACTTTTTATGCAAGTGGTAGGAAACTCCTGAGTAGGATAGTATGCTTGATCTATACACCTAGATTGATGTATTGGATAGATGATCATGAGATTGAGATTTAGCATCGTGTGATACACAGAAAAGTAGAGTGGAAGGAAACTGGAATAGGGAAGTGGATAACAGGTAATGTTATGATTTTACAAATAGGAATCATATTGGTAACAATGGAATTGTGTATATAAAAGTAATCTTCCCATGTAAAAGTGTGAAACCAGTAACTGTGCATTGGTTGAGTGTTGTGAATACCCCATACTTGCTTTGTGTGCCCTTGAGATGGTGATACTGGGTACCCATCCATGGGGAAATGTGTATTTTAGGTGTGGAATCAACCATACCATTATGTGTGTTTGTATGTTTGTTACCCGATTGAGGGCCAACCCTTGCGTGGTTGAAAAAATATATATAAAAGAGTAGCCAAAAGTTAGATTCATAGATTCTCTTCTTTTGGTTCACTAGTCCCTCAATTTGTGAAGGGGTAGTAGCAGCCACAAAGTTCCTTGGGTGGAGTGTACAATGTATGCTTATGACGGTGCAGAGCGGTCCCTCGCTCAACCGAACCTGAAGAAATGTACTCACTAGTTTCCCTTATGATGGATCAAGGTACTTGATTCATATGTGTTAGCCTAATCCCCACAGTTTCTGAGCATCTGGATGGTATTTCTTGGAGGATCATTTACCTTGTCTTCACGAAAGGTATGATATGCCACATGAGTTGTCAGTTGGGGGCCGAGGTCTAGGACTTGCAAGGATAACCCAACTGGAATTATGCGATGACATGAGTCGTCATTTGGGGGCCAGGGTCTAGGACCTGCATGGATAACCCAAGTGAGACCATGTGCCCCATGTATATTTGAGGTCTAGCATGTGGAGGGAGATTTGTTACCCATGTTGAGATAGATTCTGTAGTTGTACATGTTCCGACATGATGCAATAGGTACGATGCCACACCCCACTGATGTTCTGACATAGTGTTGGTGATGATGCCGTGTTGCTGATGGTAGCGAGCTGGGCTCGAGGACATGATGCCATGTGCATAGCCACATGAAGATGCACTATGAGATTGTGTCATAGCCTACTTGTGTGATGAGCATAATGGGGCCTCACACACTTGTAGAGGGATACCCATGTTTGCTTTCGATAGTGTTGGGTCGGTTGGCATATGGGTAGGTCCTAACCATGTATACCTCTGGCTACAGTGAGTACTTGCGTGTGCCTTTTCCACGAGGTATCTCTATGCGGGGTGTGTTCTGCGCGTGCCTACTTCTGCAAAGCCACAGACACACTGCCATGCGACATACGGCCAGTACGTGCCTTCTCCGGCTGGCGTATGACCATGCCGCACTGAGATGCGATGCGGGATGTGGCCGAGGTGCATGTCCCATGCGAGCAGCCAAGGAGTGTGCGGGCCACTTGGTTAGTCCATGTCGTGTGACGACGCGATGCAGGGTGTAGCCGAGGAGTACACCCTGAGCCATGTGGATGGCGTGCTTACTCTACACCACATGATGGCTACTGCTATAGCCTGACGTTGTTCCCTCCTTCTTCATTTGGTGGCTAGTATCTAGTCACATAGTGATTTACAGTGCAATTTCATAGATTGTGGATTTTCTTTATGGTTATTGATAATTTTCTAATGATCGTCAAGGCTGACACTTTGTTGCTATTTAATTTTGATGTTTAGCCACACTTTATGATCTCACTTGCTTGTAGCCCTTGTGGTTACATTTGATTTAGTGTTGAAAATTGCGCGCATTTCTTACTTTATTGTTGAAATTAAATTTTTTTATCTTTCTTTATGAATTTGGTGGCTAAACTAGTTATTCTTATTATTTTTTATGTCAGCCATGTGTCGTATTGTGATTCCTCTCCAAGGACGCATGAGGCGGACTTGGTGAGTGTATGCGAGGAAGTAGACGCAGGGAACCTTGAGGATGGGGGTATGTGAGGCTATTATATAGCTAGGACCCACTACCCACCTATGTGTGATGACCCTCTCTTAGAGGCTAACCACCTTATACAACAAAAGAGAGGTCATTGTGGTCTTGTTTGGATGGTCTCATCATGTGTGTGTGGCCTAACACCAACAAACCACTGAGTGTGAGGTATGGATTAGGTGAGATGGATTTTGGCTCTTGGCTCATGGATTAGTATGTTGTTTCCAGTATCCAGATGAACCCTTGTGTAGCCTTGTGATGTGAATCCCGGTAATGTTAATTTGTGTGTATGTGAAGAATATATGGTAAATCATGAAAAATAGATTTATGAAATGATAAAGTGTGTTTCCATGCTTCAAAAGGTGAAAGAAATTCATGATCTTGTTGAAGATGCTATGAGATTTAGTGAAAAAGGTGTGTTTTAGGTGTATAAATATGTTGATATTTTGTGAAAATGTAACATTCTGACCTATGGTTTGCTTAACAGCAGATTGGTAGAGAAATTACAATGGTGGTGTATTTGAAATAGAATGCTTCATATGTTTATGATATGATAATTTTTACAAGTTAGGAATAAAAAGGTGCAATGTTTTCCTTGTTCTGAAGAAACTGGTTGGGTGTCGATGCTAACTTGTAAGGATTGGGAGTGGTTTATGCATTATGAAACCACTTTTGAAATTGCAAGCTTTGATTGTGTAGATTATTTTTGAAATGGAGTATATAAGTTTATATTTTAGTGTGTATTATTGTATGAAATGAATCAACTTTAATGTTGTTACTAACTTGTAATATTTCCACCTTAGCTGCGACTTCCAGGAGTAAGTCGAGTTTTAGGGGGGGAGGATGTAGTGCCCCTCCGTTTTCACTTTGGTTGTGTCAGGTATGTTTGACATTTGGTTATTTGGTTTGGATTGTTCATTTGATGCTATTGGTTAATCATGGCATTAAAATAATATTAGTAGTCATTCAAACATTTTTGATAATTAAATAAATAGAAATGCCTTTATGCAAATTTAGTTTATTGAATATATATATTGTAATAGTAGTCAAGTTAATAAATAAATATAATATTATTATTATTAAAAAAACAAACAAACAAACAAATTAACCCAAAGTATTTATGGTGCACATAAACCTCAATAAAATATAGTTATAAAATAAATTATTTATAAAAAAACTAAATTTAAATTATTTATAAAAAACCCAAATTTATAAATTATTATTTTATGGCACTATAGTTTATTAGCTATATTAATTCGATACATTCTATAGTGGTATTTTTATTGGTGAGTGTAATGTTATTTGATATAAGGGAAACCTAATAAATTATAATATTATTAAATATTAGTTTAGGATACCTAATTATAGTTGCTTGAGGACAAGCAATCTTGAGTGAGGAGGGTTGTCATGTCCCTATAATGATTTATAATTGAATTGTTTAGTTAAAATAGAATATATAATATATTTATTTAAAATATATTATTAATATGTATTATTTAAATAATATTATTAATTTGATATAATTAAATATCTTATAAATATAAATATTTAAATATTATAAAATATATGAAATATATAAATTAACTAGATATATTATAAATATAAATACTTTAATATAATATTTATATGAATAATTAATAAGATATATTATTATATATAAAATAAATATTACAAATATTAATGAAGAGTCTTATCCATTAAAACTTGAAAGTAAAATAATTTAGAATAAGGCAAAGTAACATATAAAGATAATAGTCTACTAAGACAAAAATATTATCCCACGATATATGCTTGTGAATAAAACAAGATAAAAGAGCTCCGAGTACTTAATAACAAATGTATTTATTTATACTATATAAATAATATACTTTAATATATATATTTATAATATACTATATAATATAATATATAGTATATTATATAAATAATATGCTATATATATAATATAATATATATATATATATATATATATATATATATATATATATATATATATAATTCAAATTAATCACTCCTTAATATGTAAGGAAGGAGGATATTTATAAGTGCAACGAGTACGTTGGTTGACACCGGCAATCATATTAATAAATAATATATTATAAATATATCTAATAGTATAAATACAAGTATTATTATTATTATCTTAAATTGTAATATAAATATAAATAATATAATATAAATCATATATCATTTATTATAATGATATAATATAACTACAAATAATATAAATAATAATATAAATAAACATCTTTTAACCTATCATCTTATGATAAGGGAGTTACGTATGGTTAGAACTAGTTTTACCACAAAAGGGAATTAATATAAAGTAATAGAAATTATAAGAGGGTTAAGTATGTCTTTTACCACCAAGCATAATAAGAGACGTGCCTCTTGAACATATCTCTTGAAAGGGAAATAAATAAAGATTGTGAAATAGAAGGAAAACATCATCGGGAGAAAATATAAAAAGAGTATGGGATAAATACATATATTTAGATCTACATTTTATAACAACAATACAATAAAGACTATATTACCGCAGCATAGGTAATGAATCCCAGGTAAAGCAGGTAAGTAAGTATTTATATTTACTTATTCAATTTATGATTTGTAAGAATTTATAATTACTTGTTCAATTTATAACTTGAAAGATATAAATAATAAGGTTATTAAGTAGAAACTGATATATGTGATATATACATTTATGTCTGAAATTTATATTTTAAATATGTATCTTGTATGATTTGAATTCATAAGTGATTTATTAACACCATATGTGGGAAAGAGTAGAAAGTGCCAAGAGGCCATTCATGGATATTTATCACATAGAGGCCTTGTCACTTGAGGTATGAGGTACCCATAATGCAAGGATCGTGAATTAATGGCCTTGGCTACATAGAGTACCAAGGAGTCTCATAGAGGCCTTAGCTCCAAGAGTACAAAGGTACTTCTTGAGTAAGGATGGGAGACATTAGAGCCCCCCCATGGTGGATAATGGCAACTCTCATCTCATTTCACATAAGTTGTTAATAAATGACATATGAGAGATAACAAGTATGTATATGTATAGATGAAGATTAATTAAGGCCTTAGGGTAAAACCTAAGGAGAAGGCTCTAGGATAAAACCTAAAGATTAATGAAGGCTTTAAGGTAAAACCTAAAGATTAATAAAGGCATGAATTCCTAAGGGTAGATACGAGACTTCCTAATTAACCACCTAACACTAAGAAGGTGGGGTGGATAGTTATGGTAGGTATTGATCATTCCATGGGAATGGGCCTTAATTGACGAATCAAAGATATTACTATGGACCTTCGATTTAAGTATCGAAGGAATGGGCCTTAGTTGACGAACTAAGGAATTATAGGCCTTAGTTGACGAACTAAGGAATAATATTAATGGACCCATAGGATTGAGATGACATCACCTACCTAACGAATCTTCTCTCACAAGGTGGAAGGTGAGGTTAATAAGAGGCCTAAGGATTATCTCACCCAAGGAGAATCATGATGTATGTAAAAATGGATTTATGAAATGGCAAATAGTATATGGTTATGTTTATGATTATCATCAAGATTAAAAGGAAATGAAAAATGGAATACTAATGTTCTCTTTTGGTAAGTTGAAATTGTTTGCAAGGGTGCGAAAATTTTGGCTTGCTAGAAGGGGACATTACATTTGATATCATAGCACTACACCTCTTTTTAAAAGGACACCTCTTCAAGGCTTCAAACTTTACAAGAACATTTTTGGCATCCTTATAAGTAATCCAATTTCATCGAGTTTACTTCTCCTTGTTATAAAGACATTATACAACTAGTTAGCTTTTAGTTTATCTAAGAAAATACTATTGACACTTATTAAGCCCACACTTAGAAACTTTTACTTTTTTATCTTACCTCATAATCACTCTAATTGCCTCTCTATAATCATTTTAAAGAAGAGATTGTGAATGCTCTTCTCACAAACATTGATGTTAAAGGATCTAGGGCATGACAGTATGAATCAAGAATGGCTAAATCAGTTAGCATACAAGGAGTGAACCACCTGTTAAGCATATTACAAAATATGAAATTAAAATTACGTATGGACTCATGGGGCTCATAGTTCCATCCATGAACAAATAGAATTAGGTGACAAATACTGAAGGAGAAAAAAATAAATAAATAAATAAATCTTCTTTTAAGGTAAACGGAAACGACCTACAAAATCCACATACTCGTGGCTAACCCCCAGAATTCCAAGTATCCTTGTAGAATCTAATGTGTTCTTGAGTAATCCACCTACCAATGGGAAAGCATCTTGCAAGAAACTTATTAGCATCCTCAAGAATATTAATAGGACCGCTCCCAAATCAAGACATGGCCATAAGTATAATTCAACCGAAAATGCAAGATTAAAATGCCACAAGAAATGGTTTTTTTAGTATACAGAGGAAACTCTCGTCATGCCTTTTGTGTTGCATGAAACCTCTTCTTCCTGCCCTCGCTCCACAGAGGATAAGGAATCAAGAAGAATGGTGTTGTTCTTTCAAGTGTGAATTCAGAGGCTTCTGGTAGGCATTCGAGCCCTCAACCTCCTTCTCCAGCAGCTACTTCTCCCTCCTTCCCAGAGCTTTTTGGCGCTAGTTCGTATCTAGATTTCCTCAAGATCAAACGTATTTCTATTGATCAGGCACTTTGAGCAAATGTCAAGTTTCAATTATTCGGGATTGGGTATGTGCCTCCCTGGGCCTGTTATAAAATATGTAATTGTTTTTTCTCTTAATATATCGTAAATGAATGAATTTTAATGACGTCCACAAGACCAAGCAGTCTAAACAAATAACAAAGTCGTAATCTCTGATATGGATTGGAGTGTGAATCGCCCTCTTTCACCCCTTTTGCTGGCAGCATCCTCAGCTATTTCACCCAGGTCTACCTTCATCGACAACATCTTTATCCACTTGGAAGTCTGTAAGCACTCCAGCGTCACCCAGACTAACGTGTCAAATGGGCTTGGTTCTACCCCTTCTAGCTTTTTAATGAAATTTGAGTAGATTGCAATCTCACCCAATTTAGAACCTACTACTGATAAAGACTCCTCTAAATAAATTCTAACAATGGTGTTTGGGGAGGAGGTGGCTGAACAAGAAGAATGGCTAAAGCAAGTCATGTTAATTTACAAATTTCAAAACTTTTAGCCCAACATGGGAAAGCTTCACAAATGGATGGCACTTCATTAAAAACTTGTGGTCAAAGTAGGTTTCACTAATTGCCCTTGTGCAAAAGGCTAGTTCTTGGCAATCTCTAAATCTTAAGATGATAGGGATGCCCTAATCAAGGAATAAGGCTTTTTTGGGTATGAAATTGTGATCTCCAAATTTTAATCCCCTCACAAAATCCTTCTCTGATTCTCCATTTCAGACGAGGCTTTTGAACCTCGCTCTCCAATTCTGGACTAAAGAATGTCTTACTTCTATTGGAAATTCTTTGGGAAATCTCTATTCTATTCCTAATGTGGCTTAGATGGTGAGTCATTTTACCTTTACCAAGATTATTGTTGGTTTTGAGTTATCCAAAAAAATATCAAAAGAAATTTGTTCAAAAGTTGGTAATAGGGTTTGGAAGCAATTGCTTGATTATGAAGAGATTGCCTTTAAAGGAAACTATTATGTCATAGGTCACTTGATTACAAAATGTTTCAAATGTTATCATAGCTTAGTGTCCCATCTCTTCAAGATAGGCTACTTCGTAGAAAGGGAATGAGTCGTATCACATGTTGATTGATTCTAATGAGGAGGATGATCTCTCGGAGGCCTCTTCAAATAGTGCCTCTTTAACTTCTTTAATTCCTCCTCAGACTGTCCTCTCTCAAGGTTATTGCTTCCTCTCCTCTTGAAAAAAATTTAAACCCTTCTATCATTGGGGGGTTCTCTTCTTCTGCAGTTGCATCCTCTTCTCCTATAACTACCAAAGGAGTACGCCTTCTAGTGCTCCAGGTTCAAAGATTCCGTTATTTGAAAATTCTTCAAGAAATTTTGATGCTTGGATTGTGGTGGAAAGAAAAAAGAAGACACCCTTGACTAAAGACATCCAAGTCAACAGCAAGATTACTCTTCTTTCTCATGTTTAAAATGGTTTGCCTAGTTTTCTTTGTTGTTTTGAAAGTTTTTGTTTTCATCTCATGTTCCTTTACTGTTAGTTTTTTAAAGGTTTTTGTTATTTGGGGGCTAGCCAAACTTGACAACACAATATTTTGTAAACTTTTTTATATAATAGAAAGGGAGTGGACCCAATCCCACATTTCACATACCCAAAAAAATGCCTCAAGAAACCTTAATTTCAATGATTAAACTACCAAATCTATCAAAAGAACAAGTATCCATTTATTTATTTTTCTCTCCCAACACCAAATTGTTGAGGCATGTTTCAACACACCAACTTATGTAACAAGTTGTTCCTCTTGAAAAGGGAGAAATCACCTTCCAAGGCTCAAGAAACCCATTAAGGTATGCCTAGTTAACCTAAAGGTGTGTGAATTTGTTTCCTTATAAGGGCTAATTATGTTCTAAAAAAGTGAATTGTTTTGTAGTATGGTACTTTCTTTAGCATGTTTACAATTTGTTCATTTACAAGTAAGATTCCCCAATGTTTATGAACAAAAAAATAGTACGGGAAAAATGTATATTAGAACTTAGCATAACATTTAATCTAATTTTACTCCTATGCCAATTCTAAACTAACTAGATGTTCCAAAAAAGACAAAAGAGATGTAGGGAAGTTAGAAAATAAACATAATAAAAAGATGGAATTTATAAAAGTTTCCAATTCCACTTGTAATACCATCACCAAGTCCAATAAATTCTTCAACCAACTTGACTAGTCCTTGTATAGTCTTCAAGCACAAATGGTGCAATCTTCTAAGGAAATAACACAAAATTACCTCCTAGTATTACCAGACCATAGCTATGTGCAAAGATATACTAGACCATAGTTATGTGCAAAGATATATCAAGAATTTCATTAAAGACCAAATTAACATGGGTGAAAAGAACGTTTAATTTCAAAAAGTAATACCCAAGAGATTTACATTAGGAAATTTCATATTGATTAGATATTAAAAGCGTGCATGACAACTTAATACAAATTCCCAAGAGAAGTTTTTATCAAAAAATATGTTTTAAGACTTATTTCCCTTCACCCCTAGCTCTTTGGTACAATTTCATTCCCCTCTCATTACATCAAGTTACATTAATATTTATAAATTACTACCAAGAGATAATTGGATGAAAATACTACCAAGAGATAATTGGATGCCACTTGTCAATTGTAACCACCCCTAGATGATCTTTAGTTTTTTCCTTTGATCTTCCCTCCTTAAGGTCATCCATTCCATCTTCTAAAAGTTCAGAACCATTCCCAACTGAATTCATGATCTCTTTTGATACCTTAGGTTACATTCATTATAGGAATCTGCACAGAGAGAAATTGTTTAGACTCGGGAAAAACTATAGATAATTTTACATTTCAAACTATAGTGTTACAAATAAATTAATCATTAACAAGCAAACACATAGCCTTGGGGCCATACCTTTTTTTTTATGATCTTACCTATTCTTCCACATTTTGGTGGTTAAAATCATATGTTGGTCATTACTCAATTTATATCCTCCCAAGGTTGAAAATTCACTTTTAAATGTTTTTCCCAAGTTTTTTAGGTTTATTCTTTTACATCATGTTTATCCCTTTATTTTCTTACCAAAAAATAGGCATCAAATTACCTCTCGATATGATCCTATGTGTGCAACAGGTGGTAAGAATCAATTGAGATTGGGCTCTTGGTCTTTTTCCATGTGGCAAAGTCTCAAGGAGACTAAACAAGGTGTCACAAGCTATCCAAGTCACCCTAGACACTTCACCAATAATTTGGATCTAAAATGTTAAATTAAATCATGTTTCATAATAAATCAAATCTAAGAGTATTATCGCAAGTAAAAATGACTTTAAAAAATCCAAGGTGCTTTGAGAGGAATTTGGATGCAAAATCCAGGTTAACTTTGGCTTTGAAATCTCTCAAGTCTGATATAATCCAATCCCTAGACATTTCCTTTTGTTTTTGATTAAGCAAGCAGGAAAAGAGGGTCCTAATCCCTTTACAAAACTGCTCCTAGGGCACAACAAAAAAGGCCACAATAGGCCAGAAACAATGCTTCAATAATAGACTAATAGTGAAATAGAGTTACATAGTTAATAAAAAACCAACAAACGAAAACAAAAGACAAGAAGCTACTGGAAAATCTTTTCCCAATCATCAGTAAGAAATTTATACATTTCCTCATACTATCCCATGCAGTTGGTTCCAATACCATGTTTTTTAAGCTCTAGGTCCTGCAACACAGATAAAGTATTAGTTGACTGATGCATAACTTTGGTACTGAAATGGGCCATGACCTTCCAGTTGCTCTTCATCTCAACAATCTTGGCTTTAAGGGTAGTCACCTCATTGGTAGTTTGCACACATAAATCACATCCCTTCTTACCAGTAGATGGCTCCTGAATAGGGTTAGCCACATCTTCTTCAGAGTTAGATTCATTCATTTTTGGAAACAAATTGTTTCCCTCTCCCCCTTGGTTAGAAACTTTAATATAGGAAAAGAGATCTAGCCTAATGCATTGATTAACCTAGATCAATCTTTCTCTATACCACATTGGAACACAAATCAACAAGGCTTTTAGTGCTCATCTATAGTCCTCAGGGGAGAGCCAAGCTACCAGTGTTTTATTCCTTTGTTGTAAGAAAGAGAGATTGAATCAATGAGACTAGATCTAGGGTTTTAAGTGACATAATGATAAAACAAATAACTTACAGATGTTATAGACTTATTGTGTAGGAACAAAAGGTAGATCGGGAAGGAGCAGAGCTGTTGGAGCCTACAGTCGAATACAAGAGGAGATCTAGGAGGACTAGGGTGTTGGGAACCTTGGTCCTAGGGTTTTGGGGCTGATGAAGTCTGTGTGCGATTGTATCTATTGGTTCCATCTTCCTATCGTCTATCAAGTGTCTAAAAATCCCAATGCGACCTATACACATGAAAGAGGGAAAATGGTTGGGTTGTATAGGGGCTTTCCTTATTCAAACCTCATGTAAGTGTTTCTACTTCCACAATAGCAATGATAGATGTGATAGAGAGTGCGTTCTCGCGATGAGAAAAGGTGAAACATATAATAAATATTGTTGTAATCAAATGAAATGAAATAGAGTTACCATGAGCATGAAACCCTAGGAGAATGTATGTAGCAACATGAATCATCCACAAGGTGTTGAAGGAGGAAGAAGCTTCCTTGAAAACCTACAAGGGTTAGTGCATATACCAGTAATCTACAGAAATAGAGATCTTATAGATAGATAGACAGCTTGTGAGAGAGAGCTTGAACATGGCAGGATCATCCATAAAGAGTATCTAGTCATTAGTCTTAGAAGAGTTATGTGTGTTCAATAATTGTTTATATATGAATCCCAATTACTTTCCAAGGGCCCAATTGTGTTGACGCTGATAAGGTGCATCACTTAAGTCATAAGGCCAACATTCAAATATAGCTTTTTGGGGCCAAATTTCCAAGACCCAAGTGCTAGGTGCCCTAGTCCTAGTGATTTGGGCTATTCAAATGTCATATGTCAGAGGACTCATCCTTGTTTCTCATAATAGTGGAAATTGCATATCGTAAACAAAGGTGAACATACAAGCTAAAATAGGTGCCAAACCTAGTGCGAAATTGTAAGAGGTATCAATTTTCAACACTACATTTAGCCCCCACTTTAGTGAGGGTATAAACTTACACTCATACACTCACTAAAGTATGAAGAAAACAAATATATTTTCCAAGAAATCGAATCCATAGAATGTCGCTAAGTTGAGAGTTGCGCTAGCCTCTAAGCTTAGGATCCTGTGAGTCTGCAATGCTTAGATAAAGAGGTTGCACAAGACGTGAATCACACATACACATAAAGCATACATGGAGAACATGAGGCATACATGGAAAACATGAAGCATACATGGAAAACACAAGGCAAACATAGAGCATAAATAAGACACACATACATGGAGAACAAAAAAAATATGGAGTGAGCAAACACATAAGCAAACGAAATTGAAAAATTTTGAGTCAACAAAGTAAAGAGACCTAGATTGAAAGGAATGTCTCAATACCTTGTGTCATCCCCAAAATATAAAATAAAAGAAAACCAAAAATAGAGGAATTCTAAAAAGGATATGGAAGAAAGTAATGAGTTGATCAATTGCTTCAAGGAGAGAAGACATACAAATAGACAAGGGAGAAATCAATACGAACAAAGAAGAATACATGACTCTAGCACTAGCTTGCTCTGTCACTAGGGGTCATGTAAATCAAGGTACCCTCATAGATCACATGCTAGGAAGATGGGTTATGCTAGGTGACCATGAGTAGCAAGTTTAGGTCATATGAAGCACACAAGCTAGCAAGTTACATTATGCTAGGTGGCTCATAGACTATACGAATCACAGGCTAGCAAGTTGTGTTATACTAGGTGATCGTATACTACCAATGCCTCAGGGAGCATACAAATAAATAACACCTTAGGGAGCACATGATAAACAAAGCCTCAGGGAGCGTAAAATAAATAATGCCTCAAGGAGCGCAAAATAAACAATGCCTCAAGGAGCATATTGATAACCATGCCTTAGGGGCTGCTATGAAAAACACCACTATAGGGGGGCAGATCAATAGGCTAGAGCTTAAGAGGTAAGGGTGCATGTATGGATGCACATGTGAATAGGGAATATATGCCCCCTCCTAAAAGTTTGCATGTACAATATGCAAATAGTTTAAGGTAAAGAAAAGGGGAAAGTATAAGAGGAGGGGAGATCTCTAGAAAGAATGCCTACCCCTTGAACAAGTTGTCCTACTGCCCCCTAGAATACGGGTGAAAACAACCATGAAAAAAAGAACTATGTTATTAGAAAAAGAAAGAGAAGAGATTGCATCACCATGCATAGCAACGAGCTAAAAAGGAAATATATAGTTGCCATGTCAATAACGAAGTAATTAATTAATTCTACATCACAAGGAGAATGAAGAAGAAAGATCTCCATGGGTAGAGTTGAAGCATGAATCAAAATACAAGTTATAATAGGGCCACCATCAATGGATGAAAACAACTTCTTACCACCAAAAGGGGAGAAGTGCAGCATCATGATTGAGGTGACTAATTTAAAGAAGCATGAAGATCTAGGTGAGCTAGATATAGGTAAATCTCGATATCTAGGCAAAGTGTACCTAGTCAGGAGAAGTAGAAAGAACATTTTGTCAAGATAACAATATGCTTTTAGTGAATGTGGAAGATAGTGGAGGAACATCATCAAGGGACCAAAACATCAAGTCCTTAGAAAAGGTCTTTTGATTTATGTTTAAAGATAATTTCCTATAAGTAGGAGGGGAATTAGAAATTGACGTATGTTTGCTTTGATTGTTGTTGTTATACGTGTGAATAGTTGCATGATAGTGAGGTTGTTGCGACACATCTTGAACAAGTTGGTTGTTTTGAGTTAATTGTTTTGCAAAGTTTAAGATGTAACTAGGGGGTAAAGGTGGGTTTTGAGCACCTCAAATGG
Source organism: Cunninghamia lanceolata (assembly GCA_027924645.1). NCBI lineage: Eukaryota > Viridiplantae > Streptophyta > Pinopsida > Cupressales > Cupressaceae > Cunninghamia > Cunninghamia lanceolata. Next base: position 2,080,298 of record BSBN01000610.1, read on the forward strand.
TAAGAAGAGGAGTAGATTGTGGTTGTGGAATATCAGGACAAAGATGCACAATAATGTTAGGTTTCGCAGGCTCTTTTTTGGAACTAGAACCATAAATTGTGTTGATTTGGTTTTTGTAATTATGTATCTGTGTGGAATCCAATGTGAGCTTTGAGTCTTCCTTCACAGAAGTTTCATTTCTACAATGGAGAACATCAAAATAAAGATTAGGTAAAGTAATGTTTAGAAAAGTATATATGATTACATATCGTGAGTGATATCCAATGGTCTTGAACATGTGACCAAAGGAGGAGGAAAAGAGGTCTTCACATCCTTAGTGATATCCAAGGGACTTGAACATGCAACCAAAGGAGGAAGAAAAGAGGTCTTCACATCCTTAGTGATATCCAAGGAACTTGAACATGCAACCAAAGAAGGAAGAAAAGAGGTTTTCACATCCTTAGTGATATCTAAGAGGCTTGAACATGCAACCAAAGGAGGAAGAAAATAGGTTTTCACATCCTTAGTGATATCAAGGGGCTTGAACATACAACCAAAGGAGGAAGAAAAGAGGTTTTCACATCCTTAGTGATCTCCAAGGGGCTTGAACATGCAACTAAGGGAGGAAGAAAAGAGGTCTTCACATCCTTTGTGATGTCCATGGGGCTTGAACATGAAACTAAGGGAGGAAGAAAAGATGTCTTCACATAATTAGTGATGTCCAAGGGGTTTGAACATGTGGAATCATCATGGACTATAGTAGAAATGGAAGAACTATCACTGTCATCTTTCTCATGACAATTCATGGAGATGAATTAGTAAAGTCTTCTAATATCGAAGGATACACACCCATAAGAGTCATGAAGCTAGAAAAATTAGATATACAACAAAGGATCTCATACATGGAACATATAAAAATATCAATATCATACATGGATGCTATGTGATCTAAGACATATGGATGAATATTAATGAATTTAGAAAATTTGTCAAAGTCTATAATGTATGCATACAAGGATCCCAAATAGAAATAATATGAAGAGGCCATGATGAAATAACTTGTCTAAGATATGCAATAGAAATGCCTAATCAACTAATCAACTAATCAAACACAACCAAAAGATCTATGAGTGTTTTTATTTCTAAACTAAGTACATGAGATAAAAGAAGATATGTAACATAAATGTTTAATCAGTTAATCAACTAATCAAACACAGCAAAGACTAAGAAGGTTGTATAAGTGTAGGACATGTCATGTTCCCTTAAATGTAATATTTTGGTAACCACAACAATAAATATCTATAAGTGTGTTACTTTCTAAAATAAAAATATGAAGTAAAAGAAGATATGCAACATGAATGTTTAATCAAATTTATCAACTAATTAAACATAGCTACAAATCTTGGCAATGAAATCAGTTAAGTGCAAGTGTAGAATACATCAGGTTCACCATAATGTAATATTTTGGTAACCACAACAATAAGATCTATAGTGTGTTTCTTTCTAAAATAAAATATGAGATAAAAGAAGATATGCAACCTGAATGTTTAATCAAATTTATCAACTCGTTAAACATAGCTACAAATTTGAGCAATGAAATCAGTAAGTACAAGTGTAGGATACGTCAGGTTCACCAAAATGTAATATAGGAAAAGAGATCTAGCCTAATGCATTCATTAACCTAGATCAATCTTTCTCTATACCATATTGGAACACAAACCAACAAGGCTTTTACGGTTCAGCTACAGTCCTCAGGGGAGAGCCAAGTTGTCAGGGTTCTGTTCCTTTGTTGTAAGGAAGAGAGATTGAATCAATGAGACTAGATCTAGGGTTTTTAGTGACCTAAATGATAAAACAAACAACTTACAGATGTTACAAACTAGTTGTGCAGGAACAAAGGGTAGATCGGGAAGGAGCAGAACTCTCAGAGCCTACAGTTGGATACAAGAGGAGATCTGGGAGGACTAGGGCATTAGGTGCCCTAGTCTTAGGGTTTTGGGGCTGACGAAGTCTGTGTGCGACTATATCTTCTGCTTCCATCTTCCTGTCATCTGTTAGGTGTCTAAAACTCCCAATGCAACTTGTACACATGAAAGAGGGAAAATGGTTGGGTTGTATAGGGGCTTGCCTCAGTCAAACCCTGTGTAAGTGTTCTCACTTCCACAACAACAATAATAGATGTGATAGAGAGTGTGTGCTTGCAATGAGAAGAGGTGAAACATATAATAAAGATTGGTGTAATCAAATGAAATAAAATAAAGTTACCATGAGCATGAAACCATACGTGAATGTATGTAGCAACATGAATCATCCACAAGGTGTTGAAGGAGGAAGAAGCTTCCTTGAAGACCTGCAAGGGTTAGTACATACACCAGTAATCTGTAGAAATAGAGATCTTTTAGATAGATAGAGAGCTTGTACGTAGCGGGATCATCCATAAAGAGCATCTAGTCATTAGGCTTAGAAGAGTTATGTGTGTTCAAGACTTGTTTATATATGAATCCCAATTACTTTTGAGGGCTCAATTGTGTTGAGTCTGACAACGTGCATCACTTAAGTCATAAGGTCGACATTCAAATATAACTTGTTGGGGCCAACTTTCTAGGACCCAAGCGCTAGGTACCCTAGTCCTGGTGATTTGGGCTATCCAAATATCATATGTCAGAGGACTCAGCCTTATTTCTCATAAAAGTAGTGGAAATTACATATCATAAACAAAGGTGAACATACAAGCTAAAACGGGTGCCAAACCTAGTGCGAAATTGTAAGAGGTATCAATTTTTGACGCTACAAAAACCTCTGGAGTCACATTATCCTCCTCCATATTTTCTTCTTTAGTTCTAAGATTAACTAGAGATATCAATCCCTGTAAGACTAGGAGTCTGGATACCACCAATTATGTTAGACCTTCTCACACCCAGTGCTTTCTTATCTTTAACAGCAGTGGACACGGCCTTTCCCTTCTCCTTCAACCGGGGTTGGTTAGCAATAGATGGAATAAACAAATCCATATCAACAAATTTATTGTCCTCCATAGTATACTTAGTACCTTCCTCAACTTGGATCCCTTTAGGTTTCTTGCTGGATTGGTTCTTATCCTCTTCAAGGTTTCTTTTAGCAGAGGACTTTTCCCCTTGTTAATAGAATCCTACTTAAGAGAGAATAGACCAATGACCACCTCCTCCTGAGACTTATCTTTTCTCCCCTAGGATTTGGGAGTGGCTTTCCCTTTAGCTTGTTTTGAGGGGAATTTAGATTTAGTGGTAGAGCCCATTTGATTATCTCCAGCATTATCCCCCTCAATTCGGGACTGGTCCAAAAAGGGTTTTGACGCAGAACTCTTAGGGACAACAAATTCACTCATAGGAGACTCTAGTTTCTACTTTTGCAACATAATAGTCTTTTAGTTTTTACTCTTCACCCTCAGGGTTTCTTCCACAACAAGGTTTTCAACACCCTTCTCCACAACAATGCCAAGGGGTATGCTTAACCAAGATGACTCTAATGGGATTAGGATGATAGAGAGCCAAGTGAAAGTGGTACAGTCAGAAAATTAAACCTAGGTGAAGGGGAATGGGGGGTTTTCAAGATTTTTAACATGAACTTCTTTAGCTTCCCTAACAGAGGATTTGAGAGAAGACAATAGATAGAAGAGAAAACTAAGAAAAATCTTGTGCCTGAAATGGTTTAAGAGGGAAAATTGGTAATGGAAATAGCACCTAAACCACCCTTCTAACGTGAAGTACTTCATGGTGTTCAAACATACCTTATCCCAAGGGTCTGGTAATTTCTCCCTCTTTAAGCCACCCTACAATTTGACCGATTGCTTGCCTTCCTTGAAGAAGAGGCCATGTTGTTAGTATCAAGCACTTTGTTCTGCCTCCAAACCTTTCCTTTACAGGTCATGCCTATGGCCTACCTAATGACCTGCTCATTCACTTCAAAACCAACCCCATAGAGTTGAACATGGCAATGATCTCATGACTCTACAAATTGCATGGAAATATTTTCATCATTACTCATTTAACCCTTCCAAGAATAGTGTCACCCCTCTTTCATTACATATATACCACAGAGTACCATCCTTTTAACCTCTTCGCAAGAAACGGGCTCGGTTCTAACCCTATCTCCTCCCATTCTAGCAATTCTAAACCCAGCAGAATAGAGAAAATTCAAATGAAAGTGCAAAGGAAAAGAACTGTTAAAAATAGCTACCAAATGATGATGTTTCTTGTTGTCCCTTCTTTACCTTCTAAAATATCTTGAGTTTCTCTAATTTTTGTTTTCATTATGGTCATCTCTCAAATCTTCCCAATCTGCAGGTGTGGTGTAATGATGTGCAAGATTCAAATGGCTTGAACTTAAATGATGGAGTGTTCCAGGGGAGTACTTCATACAACATCGCACTGCCAAATGATTATTTCCTTCCTGCCACCCTTGAACAATAACCACTGTAATATTGAGTCACCTCATAACCCTTCCACTTCATTTCCCTAGTAATCCAGTCATCCTTGTCTTGTTGATTCCCTTCACAATAATTTTTAAATATCGACTTAGCAAAAGTCAACTTATTAGGGTAGGACTTAGGCCAAAACCACCAACTTAACACCATTAAACAAAAGGGACCAAAATAAATCCTATCATGGTATGCCATGATGATTCAAATCTTTAGTAAGGAGAGTCTAAATATTACTAGGGATATTCCCAATATTCCTCCAACATTGCCACGTGTTGAGATTGATACCAAGTTGGCCATGGCATCAGTGACTTTATTACCTTCCCTAAAAATGTGGGATATTTCATACCCATCCAACCCGCTGAGGAGACCTTTAGTTTCATTGACAATGTCAATAAACTACCAACCAGGGTTAGCTTTGTCCAAAACTGCATCCACCATAAGTTCTGAGTCCCCTTCAACTTGTAACTTCCTAATACCTAGAGAAAGCACCAATTTAACTCTCCAAAGCATGGGCATAGCCTCTACCTCATTATTGGACTTAGCTCCTAACCCACTTGTGAACGTAGCTAAGAAGTCACCCTTATCAGATCTAATTATTCCCCCACTACTAGCAGGACTCGGGCTTCCTTTGGCAACCCCATAAAATTCATCTTACACCAACCAACTGGGGGAGATATCCAATGGCTATTAGCCCAAGCTAGTTGTTTAAATCTATCCACTTTAGTTAAATCCTTAGAAATGCCCCACTTTTTCACTATACTGACCTCCATAGGATTAGGAGGGGCTTCCAGAGTTTTTATGTTGCAAGCGGACATATTTTCTGAGAGAAGCTTAGAAAAAGCATGAAAGACCTCAAGAGAGGTCCTAACAAAATTCTCAAAAATCTTGTTGTTCCTTTCTTTCCAAATGTTCCACCCTATATGGGGGGAATTTGTTTCCATAGCTCCTTAACAACCAAATAGCAGAACAGGGAGTACCATTCATTTACAAAGGTAGTCAAATTGTTGTTCATAACCCATTCAAGACCCAAATTTTGCATAGTGCAACCCCATATGTCCTTGGCAAAGTCACAGTGAAAGAGAAAATGAGTAATAGATTCCTCCTCTTTTTGGAAAAGTATACACCGATTAGGGAATTGAAACCACCTCCTTTGAATATTGTCAAGGGTTAGGATTCTATTGTGATTAGCAACCCACCATAAAAAAAAATTATTTTAGGAATCAACGTATGATTCCAGATCTTACGCCAGAACCTGTCTTCACCTAGGTCTAACAGTAGACCATAAGTTGTTCTGATAGTGAAGATACCCATGTTATCTGTATCCCATATAATGTTATCCTCATTAGGAAAAATAGGAATTTTGTGTTTTTGTAGTTCCTTTGGAGATCTATAGAAATTAGCTTCAAATCACTCTGGTTATGACAATAATCAGACAAGCTCTTCCATTGATTCAAAGTACCAATTTGAAGAATGTAATCAGATACCAAGGTACCAAAAAAATTACTAGTCAGGCATGCCAGTCTACCAAAAGACTGTAGACCTATAAGAGGTTGATCCACCAACCATCTATCTTCCTAGAATCTGATGCCTCTACCTTTCCCAAGATTCCATTTGATACCTTTTTGGAGAAGACCTATAGTTTTAAGGAGACTATTCCAAATCATTGAACCCTTAGAAAGACTTGGTTCTAAAAGGAACTTGCTCTCTGGAATACCTCTAAGATATTTGGCCTTCATAATAATTCCCCAATCCTTACTTTCTTTGAGAAGGTTCCAACCTTGGCAACTAAGGCCTTATTGGTCAAATGAACCTTTCTGATACCAAGACCCACCTGAGTTTTAGGGAGAAAAACCTTATCCCATTTAACCAAAGCAATTTTTTTAATCTTCATTGCCTATCCAGAGAAAATTCCCTTGAATATGCTCAAACTTCTTAGCCAAATACTTAGGCATCTTAAAGAGACTAAGAAAGTAAATAGGAATACCTTGGATAGAGGCTTTGAGGAGCTAAAATTTGCCTACTTGACTTAAAAGTGTCTTTCAATCCAGTCAGTTTCTTCTAAATTCTTTCCAAAACCAAATTCCAAAAGGTTGAAGTGACATCTTTAACCATCAAAGGGAGCCCAAGGCAAGTAGCAGGAAGTTGTGCACATGAGCAACCCAAAATGGCCTTAATTTTTTGTTGCAAATCATTAACAGTGTTGAAGAAATAGATTTGGCTCTTCTCATAATTAATACTTTGACCAGAAATAATCTCATACTCATTCAATAATCGTTTCCACCTTCTAGCCTCCACAACAGAAGCAATACCAAAAAGGATAGTATCATCCACAAATTGTTGAATAATCAAAGGTTGGACCGAAGTAGTCGGTTTTATACCTTTGAGGTTACCGAAACTTAACATATTCATTGTAGTCCTCCCTAGCACCTCAGCCATCAAAATGAAGAGATAAGGGGATGGCAGGTCACCTTTTCTTAGACCTCTTCTAGAATTAAAGAATCCTCTAGGAATCCCATTAAAAAGAATCGAGAATTCGGCAATAGTGACACATTCTCTTAACAGTCTGATAACTCCTTCCTAGAAGCCAAATTTTTCCAAGACATGAAATAAGAAACCCCAGAAAACTCTATCATAGGCCTTAGAAATGTCAATCTTGAAATCCATACTAGGTATGTTGCTTCAATCCATAGAATGTATAATTTCATGTGTAAATTGCTACATCCAGAATTTGTCTACCTGAGATGAATCCTTTCTGATTTCCACTAATGAGCTTGTTAACCAATAGTTGAAGTCTAAGAACAAGGATCTTAGAGAAAACCTTATAAACCATGTTGCAAAGGTTGATAGGTCTAAAGTCTACCATAGAAATCAGGCTAGGCTTCTTAGGGACCAATGCAATAAAAGTATCATTAAGTTGTTTTAGGAGTTTCCCTATCTTAACAAAATCTCTAGCAACATCAATGACATCTTTCCCCACAATCTCCTAAAATTCTTGAAAAATGGCAAGGGGAAACCCATCTAGCCTTGGAGCCCTAAAGGCACCCATCAAGAAGACCACAGCCCGGACTTCCTCTTTAGTGATATGTTTTGTAACATACCTTCTCATATTACTCAAAGTAACTCAAGAATTTACAATAAGTAAATGAACTTGGTAAACATGAGAGATAAATTTTTTAATATAAATCATTTGCATAATCACAACAAATAAAATACAGCTTTCTATATAATTTCAACCTTGAAATCACAACATAATCAAAGATAGAATCATAGTGAAATCCTTTCACTTTTCATTTACAATATAAAAATTGCACTTGGCATAAAGAATACTTTTACCTCATAAATTTGACTGCCATAAGTCATAACATGTAGTACAGTGCATATGGAATATTGATATATATCTTCATAAGTCTCAGCAAATCATATTCTATAGAAGGAGAGCATCATCCGAGTGCTTTACCTCAAACCACAGACCAGTGGTCCACCACACACCTTCCTTCCTAGAAGTGGCCCTACCCTTCACGAAGAGTATAGATATAAGGAACCAACAAGTTTTTGCCATCTAAGTCTTTAGTTATGTGCCCTACAAAACCAACACAGTCATACAACTATAGACTCCTTCTAACTGAGTATGACACTACTAGATGGTTATGCAAATCTGGATCACAGTGAACTAACTAATGCATGCAGAGACAGATGCAAATACTTTGGCCAAAGATTTAATATAAATAGATGTTTTGCAATGAACGTAGTCGTGAGTTCACACACCTCTGACTCAACTTGGAGACTATCTCATCCCATAGTTTGACTTTGTTCATTTAGTAACTCTAGACACAAACTTGTCTCTACTGTAATCTATTCTAGTCAATCTAACTTGGAACTAATCCTTAATCTAGGATATGCATGCAATATAAAGGCTTAGGTTTTTCTAACCTTTCAGAGAGTCCCTCTTAGCATACTTGCAATTTCTATGGTCTATGACCTCCTGTCATTCTACTCTCTGACTCAAATATCAAACATCCTTGTGCAATGTAACAAGTTTTGACTCTATTATAGAATCACTTTAAATTTGTTAAAGTACTACTTAGACTCTTTATGTCTTTCTCTATGGTTTACTCGACCTTTTTGATGTCGACCAATAAGTACGAAAAAAATGTCATATATGGCATAAGGGATTATAAGTTTTCTAACCCCTTCAGTTTATGATTCTATGGTTTACTTCTCTAACACAATGCATGGAAATATCAATATCCTTGTTTTTCAAAGATAATAACATAAATATAATGAAACATGAGAACAAATACCTCTAGTCTTCCCTAGACCACTTGGTATTGTTTGAATTCACATTTCACATAACATGAATAAACATAGTATACGAGGTATATCCCCATTCCTATATAACTTAATCAGTACTATCATTTCTCAAAATTGGTCTTTTGACAAAGTTCAATCCTTCAACCTTAATAGGTTAGAATCATAAAAGATAATAAAATACTTTCGACCTCTTGGTCTACTTAAGTCTGTCGACTTTCAACATAAGTTAGGTCATGCACTCATACATAACATCCTCATAAATATATGTCGCATACACCTTTATCAATAATCATTTGGGATTAAGTTTTGAATCTCCCAACATACCCAACTTGATATAAATCATAACAGGAATACCCAACATTGGGTTAACTTTGTTTTCTATGCAAACAACACTAAAATAAGTTCTATTTAACATATAATAAGAATTATTAGTTTTCATCTCCTAGTATGCATATACCCTTGAGTTGGTTTACTAGTTTCAATCTTGAAACATAGGGGAGGTTAATTATGCTTCCTACCTTTCTTTCTCGAGATAGTTTTATTTAAGCAGTAGTTGTTGATTCAAAGGAATATCTAAGTTTCCACTTCTTGGTTCACCTAATCCCTTATATTTGTATTCCAATACGACAAGGGAAACTCTATTTCACATAAGGAAATCCATATTCCAGTTGTAATATAACTACTTTAATATCATAATGACATTATCTCACCAAGGTCTCTATCCGGAGAAAAAGTGATTATACGCTTCAAATAGAAAGATTATATCTAGGGATTAATCATAGTCTTCAATAGACTTTATGGATCAATCTCCATTCTCATAGGTTCCCTTTTCTTACTTGGAATCTAAGTATAATATTATAATACAACGAGAGTATAGTACCCCCTAGTCTTTTCTAGACCACTTATACTCATAATACATAGAGTACGAGTACTATATTAATAATATAAAATTTCTAGACAAAGGTCAATCTTATATTATATTTAGTTTTGAACACAATACAATACTTATAATCTTATTGGCTTTCCTATGTTCACTTCCTTTCATTAAAGAATAGGGTATGAACTGATGAATGATACCCATCGAGTATCATAGTTGTAAAATACCAAAGTGATAATATAGTAATATCAAAGCTTTCCAACCAAGAAACACATTACTTTAATAGGCCAAATAAAAATAAATAAACTTACTTCTTGAGCCATATAAAAACTCAAAGACATTCTTTTACTATCGTAGGGCTTCCAAAGAAAGAAAAAACCTAGTTGTATACGAAGTAAATGGATGTTCATCCACCTTTTCATCTTCCTATGGATTCTTCTTATACCTGCTTAGTTATACATTGTATGGTAATGGTTTGTTACCATCCAAGGGTCTCATTCCTCTATGCATCCATAGTTCTTCTCCCACAACAACTTTAGGTAGAGCTCTTTTGTCTCTATCTCTGTGTCCCGAGAGAATCCCCACATATAGATAACATCACCCTCCCTTAAACCACATTCCTCTTTTCTTACTATGTATGCTTCCTACCTATATTTTCACAATCCTATATCTCCCTTATTGAATGGTAAGCCTTCTTAAAGGCTTCGCCTTTACCGCAGTGGACTAGGCATCTTTAGTGCTTATCAATGTCTACTATTATGCAGCTTAAACCACGGACTTGCACCAATATCCAATACATTTGGTGTATAATGTGACAGTGTTTTTGTGTGTAGTCCAATCTGGTCAATCTTTATGGATAGAAATTTGGTGTTGAAGGTGATGCCTTAGAAGGTTGTGATGAGTGCATACCACATCGCCTGTAGAGAAGCTCATATTAGTAATGGAACCTATGCCCCTGACATTGTCTTGAGGTCTCTCTTTTCTTTGTCTCTTGTCAAAAAAACCAAAAAGAGGGTTCCCCCCCGAATACCTGATAAGAACAACCTACGAGTTAATCCTCAGCCTTTCAAGCACTAAATGCTCACACCTATAAGTGCTTAACGACTCTCTAGCATTATGCCACCAAACTCCACTCTCCTGCATCCCAAAAACTAGGCTATAAAAACTCTTATTCAATGGCATGCAAACAATAATGAGATAATGGTCGTTAAAGGCCATGAATACCAATAGTTTGAACACTCTCAAAATTTTGTTAACATGCAAAGATATCCCTCTATGAGCATCTATGTCATCGATATTCTTGTCTCTAGAGAATATAGTCTTAAAAAGACTTTACCACTCCACCAACCTATGGACTCTATGGCAGATTCTTGCTTATTTTCATGCTTTTCTCACATGCAGACATAGTGGGGAAGTTGGTCTTAATGACCACTCTCACATTATCCTCCTTAACTTCCCGAATCATGGAGATAAGAATTAAATACCAACGTTCTATATGATGGTTTACATAAAGTGCCATCATCCACGATATAAGAGAAACTTCTTTGTCATAAAGACAAAATCAAAAAGGGGTTTAACCAATAAATCATATATTTAGATATATCTATATCAACATAATATTGTTAAATGAACGAATACTTATGTTGTTTTCAATACATAGCAGAACATGAGAATGGGGTCGAGTATCTCCCCCTCTCAAATTGCTTGATGACAAACAAGATAGGTTATCAACAAAAACTTATTGGAAAGCACCGATTAAGAAATAGTTTAACCCTTAATAATATTATTATTTCATGAATATAACTATATTCAAATCAAACAAGGACTAATGATTATTGACCATTTCCGTGTTGATGGTCAAACTAACCGACTTAGTTTATGACCAAACATAAACTTATTGGGTCTTTTGACAAATTGACGACTATCGAATCAACACCAAACTTAAACTGGTTGGGGTTGAACACAACTTACCAACTTGATGATGATTCACTAATATAAAGGCACAAGACTAAGATGGCAACAATTGTTCTTTCCCATACATCTATTCACTTCTCTCAGATGATGCTTTCCCTCTGTTTATCTGAGGACGGAAACCTATTTCCTGAGTTCAACTTGCAATTACCAACTAGGATTAGTGTATCGTTAGTCAATTCATATTCCTTATGAAATCATAACATTTCAAAAACATATAATCACATGTCAATTTTAATCATATAAATATAATCTCACGAAATCATTAATCTTTCTTGACATTTTCACTAAACGTCAAATCATAAATCATGCATAATTAACTACTAATTACGAGTAAGTAAAAAGTAAAGTATAGTCAAATTTTGGGGTGTGACATATCTCCCCCCATAAGATTCATCGTCCTCAATGATCCAATGTATCCAAAACAATACTAAGATAAATAATTTTGTTCAACTTTTAATAGCATAAATAATTGAGAAAATCTTTTCTATAAAACCATGGTCAACTTCCCATGTGTTATTACCTTCTGCATACTGGTCCCACTATACCTTGCCCTGAGTAATCTCTTTGTTATGCAAGCGGAGCTTGTGAACTTCAAGCATTTTAAGAAGCTTGACCATGACCACTCTTGGGTCCTGTACCTAAAAACATTCTAAGAATATAATTGCCATTTGTTATATACTTTTCAAATATGAATCATAAAAAGTATTATGCCTCCTGGCAAAAGCTAGTAATAGAATGATTATGTAATCAACCGAATTGATAACTTTGAGAACTTTGAAGAGTCCTTCCTATCTAGGAACTAGTTTGGAAGACTTTCCAAACTTTTATAGAACTTTTCTGCCTATCATTACCTTCTGCCAATCTTTTCTTATCAGCTTGATCTGTTTATCCATTCCTGACAACATTTCTAGACTAATGCTAATCCTATCTTCTAGCTTATCTCAGCTTATAGGAATTTAGTATCTTCTTTCATCTAGTGCTTCTAATGGATTCATCTTGATAGAAGAATTGTAGAAGTTGTTATAAGCAAACTCCACAAGAGATGGATAGTCTTTCCACTTGTATTGCTATTCCATGCAATACATTCACAAGAAATATTCTAAAACTTGAGTTAACCTCTCTGTCTGACCATCTATCTCAAAGTGATAAGTCGAGTTATATTGAGTTGAGTTCCTAGCACTGAAGACAAAGCTTGCCAAAATCTTGGTTTCATACGTGCATCTCTTTCGAAGATAATCTTCTCGGGAACTCTATGCAATCTAAACACTTATTGCACAAACTTACAAACTAAAGCTAGTACTCCATCCTTTAGATTCCCAGGTATAAAGTGAGTTGCCTTGGTGAGTATATCTATAACTACCATAATAGTATTATACATGTTTCTAAACATAGGAAAGCCTTGCTCAAAAAAGTCCATGCTAATGATCTACCACTTCCACTCTTGGAATATCGTACAGATACAAAATTCCTATAGGATGCTTATGATTAGCCTTGACTCTCTGGTAATCTAGGCAACTTGCTACAAATCTTGTAGCATCACTCTTCATTCCTTTATAGTAATAAATAGATTTCACATTGACTAGGAGTTTAATTACTCCTGGGTGACCGAATTATGGTTTGGAATGAATTTCCTTTCACACAAGGTTTCTTAACTCTATAAAGTTAGGGGCATACCAAGTACATTCTTCTGCAATTTACTCCCCTACACAATCCATCAGACGTCCACCTAGGACATGATAGAGGTGGACATTACATGAAACATAGTGAATGACCAAAGCATTCTAGTATAGCCACCTTAATAATGTAAATCAATATCAAAGTATAAGAGATTTAACTTTCAACAATAAGTCAAAAGAATGAGCTCAATTTCGACAATAAATCAATTTTTGACCAACTAGTCATGAAATAAATAATCTTCAAATTTTGGTGGCTAGACTATTCCAAAATAAAGGAATAAAACCATGATAATCCTTGCAAATAAAAAGGACTTTACCAAAAATCCAAAGAAGTGTCAAGATTCAGAGGAATGCTTACTATGCACTTCATGACTAATTGAGTCACTAACAAAGGAGTAGATTGCTGCACTACACTTGGATTTTCCCAAAAACTTACAGTGGGTTAGAGATCATGCTACAAGCACATCAAACAAATAAGTCCCTTAAAACTTTCATCATGCTCAAAAATTTTGCAATTCAAAAGGTTATATCACATTCACTTCTATTTCTAGGAGTATCTATCATTCATCACTGAGATGATATTATAAGATGTTGTTATAACATCACAAATGGATTACAGTTGGAATACAAGCTTCTTCCCTTCATTCCTCTTTACAAAACTCTATTCCCTACCTCACCGAATAGGTCACTTATTTAAAACTTAAATAATTTGATTAAACACCACGGTGATAATCACTTTCACCATTGTAGTTGTACTTTCTAGCTCAACCAAGATGCAAAATACATGGTTCTCAACCATTTGGCTAAAATTCCATAAGAATAACTAATATCTTCTCCTTACGACTGTTATGAATCATCTTGCAAACTTCATGTAGATTCTTAACAAAAGTTTCAAAGAATGATACTAATCCCAATCTTTATTCATCAAAACATTACATGAGAGGACCCTCTATACTTGTGTCCTCTATTGACACATTGACACCTTTTCCAAAAGGCCTTATGAGATACTAGGGAACTCTTATTCACCTCTACTTATGCACATTTCTTTGTATGTGACAATTGGTTTTCTCATGAATCTTGGAAAACAAAAGCATTTCCAAGTCCTAAACCATTTTTTTAGGCATTATATGCACCTACATATCACTATTTTTCTTTAATGATCCTTTTATTCCACTTAGCTCCTTCCAAGCCATCTAGGAATTAGACAAGAATCCATCTTATATATGCATCTTCGATACAATTCTAGGATCTTCAACACTTAGATGCTCCTGCACCTAGTTGAATATTTCTCGATTTTCCCATCCTTAAGTTCTTGAGAAATAAGAGTACTTTGCTTTGCCTGGGATCACTTGTTCTCAAAAAATTGAGTCTGACACAATAGGCTCATAGGCCCTAGTATCTGAACCCAGGTTCTGATCTTGACTTTTCCCTGAGTGCCTTGCAAAAAGACTTTATTTCCTACATCATCTAGACACTCCATTACTTTTGCAAAATAGTCAACACTGGTCCTATGACTTCATAGACAATTTATTTCTAAGTTAATCATCAAAAGAATCCTAGGGGGGAACTATAAACAAATTCACCTTAATAGATAAACTAGGAAGCTCAATCTTGACTTCAAATAGGCACTGCTCTACCTGAGCTTTAGTCTAGTTAGCAAATTGACCAATGATTTTACCTTTCTGGCCAAAGTCTCAAAATCTTCCCACTATACATCTTTAACACAGTTAATATACTCTTGGAGTTTTACCTCCTCAATTGGTTCTCTCTTAACCACTAACTTGGGTAAGTGTTGGAAAATAGTCTTCCTGACAGTTTCTTTGGTTTTTCTCTATGTCATTCTCGCATAAAACTAGTTTCAAACATTAGCCAATATGTTGAATGTTAGCGAGTTTTCTCGTAAGTAGCTCATAGGTCCATGTGTTGAACCTGATTAGCTCTGATACCATATGTAACATACCTTCTCATATTACTCAAACTAACTCAAGAATTTACAATAAGTAAATGAACTTGGTAAACATGAGAGAGAAGTTTTGTATATAAATCATTTGCATAATCACAACAAATAAAATATAGCTTTCTATATAATTTCAACCTTGAAATAGCAACATAATCAAAGATAGAATCATAGTGAAATCCTTTCACTTTTCATTTACAACATAAAAAGTGCACTTGGCATAAAGAATAGTTTTACCTCATAAATTTGACTGCCATAAGTCATAACATGGAGTACATTGCATCTGGAATATTGATATATGTCTTCACAAGTCTCAGTGAGTCATCTGCTACAGAGGGAGAGCATAACCTGAGTGCTTTACCTCCAACCATAGACTGGTGATCCCACGAACACCTTCCTTCCTGGAAGTGGCACTACCCTTCACAAAGAGTATAGATATAAGGAACCAACAGGTTTCTTCCATTTGAGTCTCTAGTGTTGTGTCCTACATAACCAGCATGGTCATACAACTATAGACTCCTTCTAACTGAATATGGAACTACTGAATGGTTACAAAAATTTGAAGCACAGTGAACTGACTAATGCATGCAGAGACGGATGCATTATTTTGGCAAAAGATTTAATGTAAATAGATGTTTCACAATGAACGTAGTCGTGAGTTCACTCACCTCTAACTCGACTGGGAGACTATCTCATTCTACAGTTTGACTTTCTTCATTTAGTAACTCTAGATACAAACTTGTCTCTACTATAATCCATTCTAGTCAATCTAACTTGGAACTAATCCTTAATCTAGGATATGCATGCAATATAAAGGTTTAGGTTTTTCTAACCTTTCAAAGAGTCCCTCTTAGCATACTTGCAATTTCTAGGGTCTATGACCTCCTGTCATTCTACTTTTTGACTCAAATATCAAACATCCTTGTGCAATGCAACAAGTTTCAACTATCATAGAATCACTTTAAATTTGTTAAAGTACTACTTAGACTCTTTGTGTCTTGCTCTATGGTTTACTCGACCTTTTTTCCGTCGACCAATAAGTACAAAAATAATGTCATATCCGACATAAGAAATTATAAGTTTTCTAAACCCTTCAGGTTATCATTCTAGCGTTTACTTATCTAACCCAATGCATGGAAATATCAATATCCTTATTTTTCAAAGATAATAACATAAATATAACGAAACATGAGAACAAATACCTCTAGTCTTCCCTAGACCACTTGGCATTGTTCGAATTCACATTTCACATAACATGAATAAACATAGTATACGAGGTATATCCTCATTCCTATATAACTTAATGAGTACTATCATTTCGCAAAACTGGTCTTTTGACAAAGTTCAATCCTTCAACCTTAATAGGTTAGAATCATAAAAGATAATAAAATACTTTCGACCTCTTGGTCTACTTAAGTCTACTGACTTTCAACATAAGTTAGGTCATGAACTCATATATAACATCCTCGTAAATATATGTCGCATACACCTTTATCAATAATCATGTGGGATTAAGTTTTGAATCTCTTAAACATACCCAACTTGATATAAATCATAACAGGAATACCTAACATTGGGTTAACTTTATTTTCTATGCAAACAACACTAAAAAAAGTTCTATTGAACATATAATAAGAATTATAACTTCTCATCTCCTAGTATGTCTATAGCCTTGAGTTGGTTTACTAGTTTCAATCTTGAAACATAGGGGAGGTTAATTATGTCTCCTGCCATTCTCTTTCTCGAGATAGTTTTATTTAAGCTGTAGTTAATTCAAAGGAATATCTAAGTTTCCACTTCTTGGTTCACCTAATCTCCTAGATTTGTATTCCAATACAACAAGGGAAACTCTATTTCACATAATGAAATCCATATTCTAGTTGTAATATAACTACTTTAATATCATAACGATATTATCTCACTAAAGTCTCTATCCGGAGAAAAAGTGATTATACACTTCAAATAGAAAGATTATATCTAGGGATTAATCATAGTCTTCAATAGATTTTATGGACCAATTTACATTCTCATAGGTTCCCTTTTCTTATTTGGAATCCAAGTATAATATTATAATACGACTAGAGTATAGTACCCTCTAGTTTTCTCTAGACCACTTATACTCATAATACATAGAGTACGAGTACTATATTAATAATATAAGCTTTCTAGACAAAGGTTAGTCTTATATTCTATTTAGTTTTGAACACACTACAATACTTATAATCTTATTGGCTTTCCTGTGTTCACTGCCTTTCATTAAAGAATAGGTTATGAACTGATGCATGATACCCATCGAGTATCATAGTTGTAAAATATGAAAGTGATAATATAGTAATATCAAAGCTTTCCAACCAAGGAACACATTAATTTAATAGGCCAAATAAAAATAAATAAACTTACTTCTTGAGCCATATAAAAAATCAGAGACATTCTTTTACTATCGTAGGGCTTCCAAAGAAAGAAAGAACCTGGTTTTATACAGTGTAAATGTATGTGCATCCACCTTTTGCCATCTTCATGTGGAGTCTTCCTATACCCGCTCAATTATACACTACATGGTAATGGTTTTTTACCATTCAAGGGTCTCATTCCTCTATGCATCCATAGTTCTTCTCCCGCAACGACATTAGGCAGAGCTCTTTAGTCTCTATCTCTATGTCCCAAGAGAATCTCCGCAGAGAGATAACATCACTCTCCATTAAACCACATTCCTCTTTTCTTACTGTATATGCTTCCTACCTATATTTTCGTAGTTCTATCTCTCCCTTATTGAATGGTAAGCCTTCTTAAAGGCTTCACCTTTACCACAGTGAACTAGGTAGCTTTAGTGCTTATCAACATCTACTATTATGCAACTTAAACCATGGACTTGCACTCATATCCAATACATTTGGTGTATAATGTGACCGTGTTTTTGTGTGTAGTCCAATTTGGTCAAGCTTTATGGAAAGAAATTCGGTGTTGAAGGAGATTCCTAAGGAGGTTGTGATGAATGCATACCACATCCCCCCCATAGAGGAGCTAGTTAGATCAGTAATGGAACCTTTACCCTCAACATCGTCTTGAGGTCTCTATTTTCTTTGTCTCTTGTCAAAAAAACCAAAAAGAGTGTTCCCCCCGAATACCTGATAAGAACAACCTACAAGTTAATCCCCAGTCACTCGAGCACCAAATGGTCACACCTATAAGTGCTTAACGACTCTCTAGCATTATGCCACTGAACCCCACTCTCCTGCATCCCAAAAATTGGGCTATAAAAACTCTTATTCAGTGACATGCAAACAATAACAAGATAATGGCCATTAAAGGCCACAAATACCAATAGTTCAAACACTCTTAAAAGTATGTTAACATGCAAAGATATCCCTCTCTAAGCATCTTTGTCCCTGATATCCTATCTCTGGAGAATATAGTCTTAAAAATACTTTACCACTCCACCAACCTATGGAGTCTATGGTAGAGTCTTGCCTATTTTCATGCTTTTCTTGCATGCAGACATAGTGGGACAGTTGGTCTTAATGACCACTCTCACATTATCCTCCTTAACTTCCTAAATCATGGAGATAAGAATTAAATGCCCATGTTCCTATATGATGGTTTGCATAAAGTGTCATCATCCACGATATAAGAGAAACTTCTTTGTCATAAAGACAAACTCTAAAAGGGGTTTAACTAATAAATCATATATTTAGATATATCTATATCAGCATAATATCATTAAATGAACGAATACCTATGTTGTTTTCAATACATAGTAGAACATGAGAATGGAGTCGAGTATCTCCCCCTCTCAAATTCCTGGATGACAAACAAGATAGGTTATCAACGAAAAACTTATCGGAAAGCACTAATTGAGAAATAGTTTAACCCTTAATAATAATATTATTTCATGAATATAACTATATTCAAATCAAACAAGGACTAATGATTATCGACCATTTCCATGTCAATGGTCGAACTACCCGACTTGGTTTATGACAAAACATAAACTTATTGGGTCTCTTGACAAATCAACGACTGTCGAATCAACACCAAACTTAAACTAGTTGGGGTCAAAGACAACTTACCAACTTGACGATGATTCACTAATATAAAGGCATGGGACTAAGATGGCAACAACTATTCTTTCCCATACATCTATTCACTTCTCTCAAATGATGCTCTCCCTCTCTTTCTCCAAGGGTGGAACCTATTTCCTGAGTTCAACTTGCAATTACCAATTGGGATTAGTGTATCGTTGGTCAATTCATATTCTTTATGAAATCATTACATTTTGAAAACATATAATCACATGTCAATTTTAATCATATAAATATAATCTCACGAAATCATTAATCTTTCTTGACATTTTCACTAAACGTCAAATCATAAATCATGCATAATTAACTACTAATTACGAGTAAGTAAAAAGTAAAGTATAGTCAAGATTTGAGGTGTGATAGGATTAGTAACAAGGTGATTATCCTTTGTAGAAAGCAAGGTGGGAATACTATCCAGAAGCTTCTCCACAAGTGCAGGAGAGGAATTGATAGGTTGAAGAGATAAAAAAGAAAAGAAATATTTAGAGGCCACTTGCCCAATCTGTTCATCTGATCTAACTTTAGAGGCTCCCTCATCCAGCAGCCTAGAAATGGTATTTATTTTTCTATGGTGCAAAGTAGATTGATGGAAGAAAGTAGTATTCATATCTCCTTCATATTTCCAGAAAGTTTCCTCCTTCCTCAAAATTTTAGACTATTCCTAAGTCAAAGATTCCTCCAGATTAAAGATATCCTACAAACTATCTCCTTCAACCATTTTATTATGCACCTCTGACGGTTTGGTAGCAAATACCTTTTTCTCCTCTAACACATTGCCAAAGAAGAATCTATTCCACCCTTTAACCTATTTTTTTTATATTAAGAAGTTTCTGAACTAATTTAAATATTGCAAATCCTTGAATAGCAATATTCCACCAGTTAGAGATGCAGTCCCTAAAATTAAGGTGAGAAGCCCACATTATCTCATACTTGAAAGGATAAGGGCCTTTATGAGTCTTTCCATCCAATTTAGAAGCAAAGGGTTATGATCAAACCCAATTCTCGGGAGAGCAACAAGGTTGGTATGGTTTATAATATCCCAACTTGAAGAAATAAGGAATCTATCAAGCTTGACTTGGATAAGGTGATCTCCCCTTCATCTATTGGATCAAGTGAAGAGTTAACCCATCAATTCAATATTCATTAAACCAACATCATTCAAAAACTCAACAAAGTCAGTCATGCTATCCAATTAATCCATTATACCCCCAAGTTTTTCAAAAGGAAATAGCGAGGTATTAAATCCCCCAACCACCATCCAATGTGCCTCCTTATTGGCCTTAATATGTGAAGACACATTCACCCAAACCTCTTTTCTAGCAACTCTGGTATTAGGAGCATAGATATTAGAAATAATCTAATCTTTATTATAGTAAGAGAAACTCACCTCAAGACTATTTTTGTTGCGATCAATATAAGATCCTTTGACATTTTGGGTCCACATTGTCACAATCCCTCTGAAAGCCCCTTGAGCTTCACTAATACAAAAATCAACATTAGGCCAGATACTCTTAGCAATAGATTTAAAAAATAGCTTCTGACATTTTAACCTCCTACAACAATAGAATATCAATTTTATTTTCAAAGATATAGTTTTTAACTAAAAACTACTTGTGAGGACTATTGAGTCCTTGAATATTCCATGACAAAATCTTCATTTTTGAGGCTTCCTAGATGACAATTGAAGGGTAGTCTACCTTCCATTAGCTATCACTTTTGCTATCTCCCTTTTTCTGGTCTCCTAAAGAGAAGGTCTCCTTGTTTTCAGGTCTATCACCACATCAACCATTTTCTTGGCATTGCCCTTTGCCTTTTCTCTTAGGAGAAGACCAGCCCTCTAAATCCTATGTACTCTGTTTGCTAGGCCCAAACCTTGGAGAGAACTACTCTTTCTGAGATGGAAGAATAATTCTATCCTTCCCTAAAAGCCCACTCTCTTTTTTAGGTGGGTTAACATTCTTGACTTGTACTATAATAGTCCCAACCTGAAGCTGAGTGACCTCTGTTACAATTTCTAGAAGGTTCCCTTTCAACATCCTTAGGAACACCCGAATCATCCTGAGAGGGTATTTCTCCATCCTCCCTTTCCTCGTGTAATCTATTTGGGGAAGGAACCAAATCCTCCTTTACAACCTCTTCAGACTGTTGGTCCATAGAGTCAACTGATCAGCCCCTGGAATTCTTCTCCCCTTCATCCAGAGGCTTTTGAGGGGAACCAAGAGGTGAGATGATGATATTAATAAGATCTTCGTTGAATGGGTATTCCTCAGCATCTTCATTCCTTCTTTCCAAAGGTTCCTTGAACTTTTGGTGAGTATTTCTAGGGGCCCTGCATTGTGTGATAACATGACCCGGTTTCGAATATTTTTGACAAAAAACTTGCATTTTCACATAAGATAGTTTGATTCCACTTCCCTAGTTTTGAATCAAGGATGATAGAAGTTGGGAGGGTTTTAAGGATATCAACATTAACACAAAATTTGGCATAATCTAGCCTAGATTTCACCTTAGTGACTTTATCCACGGGTGATGTAATGCCCAAAGGAATTACCGATCCAAAAAAAAACATCTTCATCCCAAAATTCCAGCAGTAAGCCTTTGGATTAAAGCCTGATTTCCATCTACAAAGGGAAAGAGAGTGTTTCTCATAAAGCCAAGGACCCCCTGCTAAAACTTAGAGGAGATCTTCCTTAGTAGGAAAATTAAAAAGGAACATACCTCCTACCATTGTGCTAATAGTCACACAGCCCTTTAGCTATCATCTTTTCATTGTCCATCTCCTAACCAAGTCAATGTTGGGACGATAGGAGAACTTTCCAACAAAAGTATTTTCCATAGTCGAATCCGGCAACTTTATAGCAATAACTTCCTTAGACTCTAAAAACACTGGGACAACATTCCCAAGCACCTGTTCCTTGCAGTCAATGCCCAAAAAGGTTTCCTTCTAAGCGATGGACCTGAAATCCAAGGCTTTGGTCACAGGTTCTGAAGAACTGCCTAAGGCAATTCCAACGGAACACCATACCATGGGAGGAGGAGGGAAGAGGGAGGCTTAGGGGGGGGGGGCGGGGGGGCGGCAAGCTAGTTGTAGAGCAGTTGATGATATACTTCTTTTTTGTGGAGACATTTCCTTTTGTTACTTGGTGAATGCAAAATGAGATAAACTAGGGAGTATGTTAATTTTGTATCCGATATTATCTACAAAAATTAAAAGGTGAACATATCTATAAATTTATTCCAAGGAAATCCAGATTAGACAATTTTTGTATCTAAGATTTGATTTTATTAAATCTTGTTTTAAAGTTTTGGTTAGGCATGACACATGGCATGTTTTTGCACTAGGTTTAGTTTCAACAAACTATGCCAAGTGTCAAAATCTCATAACACTCTAGCACCACATGTTGGTGATTCTACAAGGCCTCATGGTTATGAGACTCCCCAACATCCTCTCAATTAAGTATATTACTCATGTTATCTAGGATGGGTGGACAAGTGTAAACCTCTTGCAAGGACAAGACTCAATTCGGACATGCTTCAACACACCTGATCATGTCAAGGGCATAACTAGTCATACATTTGCAAGGATACCTAAACCCTGCTTTGATAAGATCCATGCATATAATAATTGCAATAAGATAATGCTAAAGATAGATCTCACACAACACAAATGATGTTTATGGGCCAAGATGCCCTAATATCCAATATATGCAGAAATAGAATAAACCCTTAAGGTAGGGTAAGATCGTACAATACACCTTATGGAAGAAGCCACTCCACATTATATCTCCAAGAGATCTCAAATACAATATCATACTCAACCATATCCTTACAATGATAATCACATCCTATATATAGACCTCCTCCTAATAACATAATGGAGGGGTGAACCCAATGTCGGCCTACTCATCACCTAATATAATTAATTACACAAGTTATTCACAAGACCCAATATAACTAACTTAAGGGATGTGTGCCACATGTCGACATCTCCATCCACCTAAATACATTATATTATCATATCCCTAGGTACATAATATGTCATCCCTCCTTGACATGTTTCATCCCTAAAACATGAGAAGAAGCCAAATAGTATGATTGTCCCAAGTCATTACAAATGTGTTGGTGCAAGACTAAATTTAGGGGTCTTATCAAAATACCAAATTAAGTAGCAAAATATGAATAGTAACTCAAACAACCACGCCACCACAAAATGAATCTATTTATTAGCAGCAATAAAATGATTGCAGGGCCGATAAGGGCGTGGTTCGGTGGTTAAGTCGCTCAGTTGTAGTGGCGGCCACCAGAGTTCAAACCCCCGCTGGGCCAATGAGCTCGCAGGCTTTACGCCTTCGCTGGGCCAACGAGCTCATGAGTTTGAAGTGTTCTTGCTAGGGGATGAGGTCCCCCGTGTTGTGGCCTCACCGGTTCATTGCTCCGAGGAAAAGCATTCACATGGAGCCGGAGGGCATGTTGCACCAGCGTTACTAGTCACCTTAAAAAGTTTACCAGGCGCATTTAAAAATAAATAAATAAATAAAATGATTACAGGAGTACAAAATTCATTAAACAGTCTCAAAGTGCATCAATCTTTGTTTACAAAAACTTCTCTAACATCTCTTTTCTCTAAGAGATCGAACTAGGAACCATCCACTGACTGAATGAATGAACCCCCAATTTGGACCAAGAAATTGTATTTATGGCACTCGGCTAAAAAATAGTTCAACCGCCATGAATCATTATACAATTAAACGAACCACCAAGCAATTTAACATTTACAAAACTAAACCACTGCCATTAAACCTCCTCATGAGCATACCACAATCGCCATTGTGTATATTCATCAGTTTATAAATATTCAGGCTCTAGGAAGTTATCAGCAAAATGCCCTTTCTACGAACCATGGAGCCTTGTATCATCCTTTGTTGCCTCTATCGTCGAAAATAGACTTTTCAAAACTTAGATGTTATCAGCAAATGTTCAGTTTTTTGAACCTCAAATATAAATGCCTATAGGTGAATGTTACATTTTCTGAACCAATATCCATTCAGTTGGCAAAACCAACTTTGTGAAACTCAGATTTTGTCACTTCAATCAGTGAATTTGTCTATTTTTGAACCATCTCTTTGAATGCTTTATCAGCAAGAATCCGCGTTCACAATCTTGAGCATATTCCTTTGATATTGGCAAAGTGACGATTTCTCGAACCAATTCCTTGTTGGTGGAATTCGTTAGTTATCGGTGAATTGCAACTTCCTCGAACCTTGGACGACATATCGGCAAATGTTGGAAGTCATGAACTCATTTGAAAATACAAAAGTTTGTTGACTAAGTGATCCTTCCCCCCTTATCGGCTTAATGGCCATTTTTTAAACCTACAAACTAATAAAGTCTTCTTCTATCATCCATGTCACTTCTTCATGAACCAACCAATGGACTTAACATTTGGCACGGCTTGGTGGTGAAATGGAATATCGGCTAACTTACAAGTTTGAAAACCTGTGATGTTGCCAATCACACTATCCTTCACAGCTGGGAGATAAATGCAAACCTTCCTTCAAGGGTAGTCGGTGAAAGTTCCTGTCAGTGACCTAAGCCGTCAGTGAACTTAAGAGTTCACGAACTGGGAAATTCTTCGACTGACTATAACTTAGTCAATTTTTGCCCAATCTTCACCAAAATGAAACTAGAGATACCCAATTGGGTCTTCTACAAGATGATGTCTTGAAATCAACCAAATAAATCTAAAATTTCTCCTAAAACACAAAAACCAACTTTGCAAAGAAACAAAGCCAAAAACAACTTAGGAAATAAACTTATTTTTTTGGTGACACAAGATTGCCAATGAACCCGGATGCTCCTACATCAGACACGTCAGGTAAGAGAAATGTTTCTTGAGGCTACAACTTAAGAACATTTTGGTAAGTCTGGAATAGAAATCCCATACTTAGCCAATTCAAAAGATTGCATCCAAGAGGCTTCATTATCTAGTTTACCCTTCCACCGGACAAGATACTCCATGTACTCTTTGCCTCTTGTTCGTTTAGCCACACGAGAATCAATCACTTGATCAACCTATTCAAACTGTTTCTCAAGAAACTGATCTATCCATTCACATTTATCTTAAACGTCTAAACTAAATTCTACTGGTATGTGTGGTTCCCCTTTATAATAGCGATACAAATTTGCCACATTGAAAATGGGTGAAATATCTACACTTGATGGAAGTTCTATTTCGTAAGCAGTGGATTAAAACTTACGCAAGACCTTACAAGGTCCAATCTTCTTCCATTTTAATTTATTGTATGTTCCCTACGGGAACCTCTCCTTCTGCAAATGTGCCAAAACCAAATCTTCAACCTGAAACTCTTGCTCTCTCCTGTGAATATCAACACACTCCTTGTATTTGGTAGCACTTTTCTCCAAATTTTCTTTCACCTGTTTATGCAAATCATGGATATATTCTGCAAAATCTTTAGCTATAGGACTCTTACGAGTCAAATCAGCACTATGTCACAATTCATCTACCCCTCTTGGACTGTAACCATTCACAATGTGAAAAGGACTTTTCCCTACACTCCTATTGACTGAATTATTATAGGCAAATTCTGCCTGAGCCAAAACCAAGTCCCACTGGTTAGGCTTATTCCCTACCAAACATCTCAATAAATTTCCCAAACTTGTATTTACAACTTCATTTTGACCATCACTCTGACGATGGTATGCTGAACTAAAACCCAACTATGTACCCATTTTCTTCCACAAGGTACACCAAAAATGACCAACAAATTTTACATCCCGATCTGAAACTATACTCTTAGGCAAACCACGTAATCTAACTACCTCCTTGAAAAATAAAGTAGCAATGTGGGAAGCATCATTACTCTTTTGGAATGGAATAAAATGAACCATTTTAAAAAATCTATCAACAACAACAAAGATAGAATCATTACCTCTCTGTGTTCAAGAACCCCAAAACAAAATCCATACTTATGTGTTCCCACGGTCTTTTTGGTATAGGAAATGGTTGATATAAACCAGTGTTCTGCCTGACTCCTTTAGCATATTGACAAACTCTGCAACCTTGTACCAACTTCTTCACATCTACAGCCATACCAGGCTAGAAATAACCTTCACTCAATTGTGCCAACGTTTTGTCAACACCAAAGTGTCCACTTAAACCACTTAAACCAGCACTATGATTTTATTTCATCAAATTATCCCTCATTGACCCTTGAGGTATACACAATTTCTGCCCTTTGAACAACAAACCTTCCTAAATAAAATATTCCAACCAAGGTGTTCTATCCTTCTCTATTGGATTCATACAAACAACCCATACTTCCTTGAAATCAACATCATCCTTATACAATTCTCTCATAGAATCAAAACCAACCACACTCACCCACATTTCATTCAACAACAAACATCTCCTACTCAATGCATCAGCTACTCTATTAGATTTTCCACTTCTATGTTTCAAACAAAAGATTAACTCTACAAAAATTCAACCCATTTTATGTGTTTTTTATTCAACTTACTTTGGCTATTATTAAACTGCAAAGCATGATGATCAGTATACAATACAAATTCCTTTGGTAACAAATAATGTCTCCACTTCTTGAGTTTCTATACAATTGCATAGAATTCTTGATCATACATAGAATATTTCTTCTTTGCTTCATTCAACTTCTCACTAAAGTATGCAATCGGTTTCCCCTCTTGACTAAGGACACCTCCAATGATTGTTCCACTTGTATCACAATCTACTTGAAAAACTTTCCCAAAATTAGGGAGTGCCAAAACTAGTTGTTCAATTACTTTACTCTTCAAAATTTTGAAACTCTTCTCAGTTGTTGTCCAAACAAACTCCTTCCTATTACCCTTAATTGTCTCAATAATAGGTGCACAAATCCCACTGATATTTTGAATGAACTCCCTATAGAAGCTCGCCAAGCCATGAAAACTTCTCGCTTCAAACATACTGCGAGGTGAAGGGCAATCCAAAATTGCCTTGACCTTCTCTGGATCCATCTTCATACTATCACCAGAAACTACAAATTCCAAATAAACTAACTCCTTCATGAAACTACACTTCTTCAAATTGACTAACAATTTCTCTTCTCTCAACCTCTGCAATACTGCCCTAACATGCAGCAAATGTTCTTCATCTATATTACTAAAAATCAAAATATCATCAAGATATACAATAACAAACTTACCAAGAAATGGCTTCAACACTTCATTCATCAATCTCATGAAAGTGTTGGGAGCATTTGTCAACCCAAAAGGCATCACTAACCACTCGTACAATCCATCTTTTGTCTTGAAGGTTGTCTTCCACTCGTCCCCTTCTCTGATTCTAATTTGATGATACCCACTCTTCAAATCAATCTTCGTGAAATATTTTGCTCCACTTAGGCAATCCATCATATCATCCATCCATGGCAATGGGAATCTATATTTGATTGTTATTTTGTTAATGGCCCTCGAATCTATGCACATTCCTTCTTTGGTGTCAGCACTGCTAGTACTGCACATGGACTAAGACTTTCCTTGATCAGGCCCTTACCCAACAACTCTTGAACTTGTCTATTTATCTCCTCATTCTCCATATGTGTCATCCTATACGGTTCCTTGTTTGGTAAACTTGCACCAGGTATCAAATCCATACAATGACTAATATTTCTCACAAGTGGCAATCCATCTGATATCTCCATTATTATATCTGAGTATTCTTCCAGCATCTCTTGAATTTCTATGGATGGCTCTTCTTGTTTTTTTGTTGTCATCACCACTTCAGTCTTACGAAAAAAAGTATAACACAACCCTCCTTTCTTCAATTCTTCCAAGAATCTTTCTAGAAATCAAACAAACTCTAGGATTACTTTCTACTTCATCTTCCTTCTCCTTCATAGGATTCAAAGTATACTCTTTCACATCCTTCTTTATTATATATGTATTTGTTCTCCCATCATGAACAACTTGTCTATCAAACTGTCATGGTCTACCTAGAAAATAATGGCATGCATCCATCGACATTATATCACACAAAATTTCATCCTTATAACTACCAATTTGAAAGTTAACTAGGCATTGTTCACCTACCACCAATTGATGCTATTTTTGCAACCAAGAAACTTTGTAAAGATTGGGATGCTTCAACCACTTCAATTTTAGTTTGTTAACCATTTCTTCAGACACAATATATTATGTGCTACCACTGTCTGCTATCACTTTACAACACTTACCACCCGACTTACATTTGGTTTGAAATAAGTTTCTCCTCTGAATAGGTTCAGATTTCTCCTTCTCTGGGTTCAACAAAATCCTTCTCAACATCAAGGATTCTCCATCCTCGGGATCTTCTTCACACCTTGGTGAAGCCACACTTTCACATTCTGCTTGTGCCACATTCACTATCGCTTCCTTTCCTTTTCTAGTACTCTGTTGGATCTGAGGGCACTCAAACACCCTATATCTAATTTATCCACATTGAAAACAAGTACCACTGAATCCTCTTCCCTTGCCTCTGCCAAAAGATCCTTTGCCTCTAAAATAATCACCCCTTCCTCTTGAGGAATCTCCTCTTCCTTTGCTTTCCTAGGTATTAGTTTGTGATGAACTGGCCTCTCCTTGCTTATTTTGATATCTTATTCCACCACTAAACTGGCCTCTTCCACGTGACAATTTACCCCTACCTCTAGAATTATTTTTCTTTATGGCAAGCTTATCTTCAGCCTTCAGGGCATATTGGTAGGCTTCCTCAACACTGGTGATTCGCACCATGCTTAATTCATCTTGAATGGAGTAGTGCAATCCATTGATATATCTAGAAACCTTCTCAGCATCATCATCAACATGACCAACCTAAATATTCAATATATATAAAAATCCTCAATATATTCTTGCACATTCTTCTCTTTCTACTTCAACAATTTCTTGAAAATAACTAAGTTGATAATCTATAGGAAAAAACTTGGCCTTCAATTTGGTTACCATTCTCTCCCAAGTTTGAATTTTCTCATTTCCCTTTCTCTATCATTCTATTTGAACATGTTTCCACCATAGGGAAGCATGATCCTTCAACCTTGTGCCGGCAAACTTCACTTTCTTGGGGTCTTCAATTGATTCAAAATTAAAATATTTGTCTATCTCTGATATCCAGTCGATTAACTCTTCTAGTTTTAAACTACCATTATAACTAGGAGGATCTAAATGAGGCTTACTACTTATTCTAGACATTGCCCTCAAAACTTGCCTTTCTAGTTCGTCTCCTTCATTTGCATCATCTTCTCTCACTTCAACTTCTTCTTCATCCTCACTAACATCTTCAACATGTACTCCTCTGTGTTGTGCCATCTTAATAGCATCTAACCATGCAGTTATTCCTCTCAACATTTCTACAATCGCCATATCTCCTCGTGACCCTCTTCTACCACATCCTCTCTATGTTATGTCTTCTTCAAATTCTCTACAGTTGCAAGTCTACACTCACTCTCCTTACCTATAATAAAATTATTAGAATCTCTTCTTTGACACGTCCACAGTCTCCTCAAGAAACCTGATCTGATACCACTTGGTGCAGGACTAAATTCAGGGGTCTTATCAGACTACCGAATTAAGAAGCAAAATATGAATAGTAACTCAAACAACCACGCCACCACAAAATGAATCTAATTATTAGCAGCAACAAAATGATTACAGGAGTACAAAATTCATTACACGGTCTCAAAGTGCATCAATATTTGTTTACAAAAACTTCTCTAACATCTCTTTTCTCCAAGAGATCGAACCAGGAACCATCCACTGGCTGAACAAATGAACCCCCAATCTAGACCAAGAAATTATATTTATGGCACTCGGCTAAGAAAGAAGTTCAACCGCCACGAATTGTTATACAACTGAACAAAACACCAAGCAATTTAACATTTACAAAACTAAACCACTTCCATTAAACCTCCTCATGAGCATATCACAATCGTCATTATGTATATTCATCATTTTATACATATCCGAGCTCTAGGCAGTTATCAGCAAAATGCCCTTTCTGCAAACCATGGAGCCTTGTATCGTCCTTTGTTGCCTCTATCAGTGAAAACAAACTTTTCAAAACTTAGATGTTATCGGCAAATGTTCAGTTTTCTGAACCTCAGATATAAATACCTATCAGGAAATGTTGTGTTTTCTGAACCAATATCCATTCAGTCAACAAAACTAACTTTGTGAAACTTGGACTTTGTCACTTCAATCGGTGAATTAGTCCATTTTCGAACCATCTCTTTGAATGCTTTATCGACAAGAATTTGCTTTCACAAACTTGAGCATATTCCTTCGTTATCAGCAAAGTGACGATTTGTCGAACCGATTTCTCGAACCAAGTCCTTGTTGGTGGAAACCATTAGTTATCGGCGAATTACAGCTTCCTCGAACCTTGGACGGCATATCGGCAAATGTTGGAAGTCACGAACTAGTTTGAAAATATGAAAGTTTGCCGACTAAGCAATCCTTCCCCCATTTATCAGCTTAACGACCATTTTCAAAACCTGTGAACTAATAAAGTCGTCTTCTATTGACCATGTCACTTCTCTGCGAACCAACCAATGGACTTAGCATTTGGCACGGCTTGTCGGTGAAATGGAATATTGGCTAACTTACGAGTTTGAAAACCTGTGATATTGCCGATAAAGTATTTTAAACTGCAAACGTTGCCGATCACACTATCCTTCGCAGCTGGGAGATAAATGCAAACCTTCCTTCAAGGGTAGTCGGCGAAAGTTCCTATTGGTGAACTGAGTCATCAAGGAACTAAGCCATCGGCGAACTTAAGAGTTCGCGAACTAGGAAATTCTCCAACTGACTATAACTTGGTCAATTTTTGCCCAATCTTCATCAAAATGAAAATTGAGATATCCAATTGGGTCTTCTACAAGATGATGTCCTGAAATTAACCAAATAAATCTGAAATTGCTCTTGAAACACAAAACCCAACTTTGCAAGAAAACAAAGCCAAAAACAACTTAGGAAATAAACATTTTTTTTGGTGACACAAGATTGCCAATGAACATAGATGCTCCTACATCATGTGCCACCATGACCAATCATCCAACCATCCATAGTTGATCTTCATAATGGTTTTAGCTTAACAGTACCTAAATCCCATCCTTGATCCATATTTTGTTGCACCTATTTGATTACATTCCTTATCATAGTAAGTCCTCCTTTGTTGCCATGAATAGCCATTACTTCTAGATACCATTGATTCTTGTAGTTGTTCCTTTGATACCATGTACGTCCATAGTGATTGGATTGATGTTTCTATGTAGTATCATGCCTCCATGAAGGTTTCCTCCATGATTCTTGTCTCTCACAATGATGTGGATGCCTGTATATTGGAATCTTCTCTAATTCTTCATCATTTTATACCACTTGTTTTGTTGGCTCATGAAGAGAATTACTTGTCTCTTCTTTTTTCTCAACTCATTTCTCCTCTTGTATGCCCTCCAATTCATTGGTGCAATCTTTAGTAGATTCTTGAACTTTCTCTTCCATAACTTTACTTTGGACTTCATTATGTGTAATAACCTGTAATGTGACTTTTTTCCTCCTATACCAAAGCTTCATGAACTTCTTTTGCACATTGATGTTATTGTTCCCAAAGATTCTAACCAAGGATAACCAAGAACAATATCCAACCCATCCATATCCAAAGCATGAAAGTTTGAATGCAAAACATATTTATCCATAGAGAACTTCAAATCTTTAAAACTTTGAATATCCTTACCCGATATTTGATTGTTCCTGATGTGCTTTGCTTGTACATGTAGCTTCTTGGCTAATTCCATGTTGATGAAGTTATACTTACTACTAGGGTTTATAGAAACAATAACTTTTGCCTTTTGAATACATCCATGAAATTGAAGGATTCAATACTCCTTCCTTGGAGCTAAAGTGCATGTACCTGTATCCTTCATGATCTCTTCTTCATCCTCTACTTATTCTTCTTCTCTTTCTTCTTCTTCCACATTTTCTTCTTCTTCCTCATACTCCTCTTCTTTGCTTTCTTCTGGTTTTTTGGGAGCCCATCTATCTAAGAAATCTTATCCAAATTCATCCAAAGAAGAGAAGTCATTTTGCAATGATTTATCCCACTTCCTAGCTTTACCTACTAAGCATAGAGGAATAAATTCTTTCCAATTTTTTTTTTCTATGATTTTTTTAAATTGATGCCACTAATATAATGCATCTCCATCTCCAAATCCTCAAAAAATAGGACACCCATTAAAACTAGTTTTTAAATTTTTACAGCATACCCGAATTTGATTGAATTATTTCATACTATTTTCAGCCTCAAAAATAAAAATACAAATTATAGACCCCTAATAAAATTTGATGAGCTTTCCAAAAATATAAAAATTTCAAAAAAATGCGCCCTAGAAAACGAATTTATGAAAAATCATAAAATTGCAATAACTCACTCAATATTGATGATAGAAACATGATTCTTGGACTGTAGCATCCTTAGATGATCCACCAACTTTAGTAGAAAAATTGTAGAAAAATTCACAGTCATTTGAAAGATATAGGCAAATCTTTTAAAATTAGGGTTTTCTCCACATTTGCCCAAATCGTAGCTCTGATACCACTTGATAAGATCCACACATAATAATTGCAATAAGATAATGCAAAAGATAGATCTCACACAACACAAAGGATTTTTGTGGGCCAAGATGTCCTAAGATCCAATATATGTAGAAATAGAATAAACACTTAAGGTAAGGTAACACCGTACAATACTCCTTATGGAAGAAGCCACTCCACGTTATATCTCCAAGAGATCCCAAATACAATATCATACTCAACCATATCATGTTGCAAGGTGTGACCCTTGGTCTCCTTGATCAACGTTGCGCTGTGGTGGTTTGTGACAAGGGCTAACTGCCTCCCGTGCTTGTTAAGTCAAGTGGTTGTATCGAGCATTAATAGGTCGATCTTTTGGTGCAACAACAACTAACAATTGGTATCAGAGCTGAGGTCATGGGTTCAAACCCTGCGCTTGCGCTGGAGGGGGGATTGTTGCAAGGTGTGACCCTTGGTCTCCTTGTTCAGCATTGCGTTGTGGTGGTTTGCGACAAGGGCTTAATTGCCTCCCGTGCTTGTTAAGTCAAGTGGTTGTATCGGGCATTAATAGGTCAACCTTTTGGTGCAACGGCAGCTAACATATCCTTACAATGATAATGACCTATATAGACCTCCTCCTAATAACATAGTGGAGGAGTAAACCCAATGTCGGCCTACTCATCACCTAATATAATTAATTACACAAGTTATCCACAAGACCCAATATAACTAACATAAGGGATGTGTGCCACATGTCGACATCTCCATCCATCTAAATACATTATAATATCATATCTCTAGGTACATAACATGCTCTGATAAAATGCTCACATTAATTCTATGATTAGTCAAACTTTAAAAATGATGAACGAATCAAAGGCAAATAGGGTTTTGCAGAATGAGTCGCAGGGCGACCTGCCCACTGGGCGTGGCATGGAGGTGACTATGGCCTCTGTGTCACAGGGCGTCCAGCCCACAAGGAAGGGTACGGACGTGAATAGGGTTCACGAGTTACATAATATTGTTGGGTGGATCGTTCTTCCAAGTATTTTTGCAGGTTCTAGATCTAGTTCCTTGGCGTTAGCTAAGGGTATATTTGTGCAGGTTGAAGATTCTTCTCAAGAGAAGAATGACATTCCCCCTCTCACAGCTATTGATGGGAAGTTTGATTCTAGACGGACAGTTCTTGGATGCCTTAAGAAGTCCTTCTCTGAGGCTGTGATTTGTTCAAGAGGTCAAGCCCACCCTTCACAGAGGGGCATCTTTTGGCCACTTGTGCCCGATCGTCCTTGGTGGTGGTGTGTGTCTCTAAGGTCTTAGAGAATGAGGAGTTTTATCGCAATTGAGGAGTGATTTGCAGATTCAATGGATTATGGCCCTCTCTTCCTGATCTCCACAACTGGGTCATGAAATCTTGGAAGCCACTGGTAGATGGGAAGATTGAGATTTTCCCCAGTGCACAAGGTTTCTTCATTGTGACTTTCGCCTCTTCACAATAGCGGGACTTGGTACTTGATGGCAGGGTTTGGATGTGGGGTGGGCATTCCCTATCCATCAAACCCTAGACCCTTTCCTTTAATCCTCTTACTGAGCCGCTCAATATTAGACCATTATGGGTTAGGCTTCCAAATCTCCCTCTCCAGTTTTGGGAGGACTCATGCTATGAGGGCATTGGTAATTCTATCAGTCAATTTTTGAAGGTAAACTCTACTACCTCATTTGTGGGACATTCTACAGTTGCCCGCATGTTAGTGGATATTGACATCTCCAAACCCCTTCATGGAGATGTTTTGTTGGTAGGGGATAGGCCTTGGAAGAAACTATTGGACTGTGAAGGTATCCCCTTCAAATGCAAGCATTGTTTCGCTATTGATCATTTGGCCTCTGATTGTCCTCTCTCGTGCCGCAAGGGCACTGAAACTTGGTGGAAGAATGCTCTCCTGGATCACTTGACTATTAGTGCTTCACTGGAGAATAGCTTATCTCAGGATGATGACTCCTCTCAAGACCCTCATGAGGAGGTTCCTAGAGGGGTGATGGTGGTTGAGGCTGTAGTGAACCCCGTGACTTCTCTGGATTCTTCTGATCATCTCTGGGCTCCCTTGTCGACTCCTTCTGCTTGGAGACGGATTGTTACTTCATCAGTTCTTACTTCATATTCGAATTTGCCTAGGGTGGAATCTTTGGCTATGGTGTATATTGAGGTTCCCCTTGAGACCTCTTTGGTCGCGACAATAGGTGAGGATCCCCTCTCACCTTGATCTGTAGAGTTTAACTCAGAGCTTTCCTGGTTGGTGGTTCAGTGAAAGAAGAAAGAACTTCCCAATTCTATTGCTGATTTGCACCCAAGAGTCAAGGGTGTTAGGTTTGCTAGATCAGGATCTAGTGCTGTGTAGTTGTTTTCCAACCGGGTTGTTGTGCATGTGCTAGTTTTTTGTTGTTTTTGCCCTGTTTGGGCCTACCTGTTCAGCCCTAGGGGCTTACTTGTGAAGGGATCAAGACCCTTGTTTGTTGCTTATCTTAATCAAAAACATGCTCTACTACAATTTGATCCATAAAACATTGGAGATATCCTTCTAGCACTCACTACCAATGGATATCTTGATATCAACCCTACAAAACACCTTCAAAACATTGTTTCTCTGCCTTTACTGGGTATTCTTACAATCTAACATATGCATCATATCTAAAACATCAAAAATACATGAAATAGAAGCATATAGTGCAATGGAAACATAAAGGACGGATATGAATGGTTACACTTGGAGAAACCCTCAAAATGGAAGAAGACTCTAAAAGAGTGAGCTATTGCTCCTCATGCCACTATCTTCTAGTCAAACACAAACGTGTACAATGCCACTAGGGCAAATTTGAGCTATGACAACATGTGCAACCAACTCGAAACACCTACATGTCTCGACACCATGAAAAGCCTGCTCCTTCACTTACAACAGTAAAAAGTAAAAAGGTATGAAGATTTGAATGAAAGCTAACCCCTCTTACCATGTTTTTCCACATTCTTATGTCTTTTCCATGTCCTTCCTAAGCACCAAAAGGAAAGCTCAAATGTCAAGAATGCAAAATGAAAAGTCAAAAACCGTAATCTTCCATGCTTTGTCTTCACTACGACATTTTCACCACTTGTGCTAAGAGGTAAAATGAAAATGTCGCAATTAAGAAGTTTTTATCACTTTCACCAAGAGACAAAAATGAAAATGCCATGGTCAAGACAAATTCATTACCTAGGGAAACAAAGGAATTCGTTACCATAGTTTTTCTACTTCATTATGTCATTTGAATCCTTGTTTCAAAACACCTCTAAGTTGCTCAAGCATCACCTCAAACATCCCTACACGAGGCCAAACTCCCTTGGTAACGAATCACACCAAAAACAAATGAATTCCATCTCCCATGGTTTAAGACAACTTCTAAACCTCTTGGTCAAATGGCAATAATCAAATTTTCAAATCACAAGGCCTACAAGATCTTTTAGAACTCTAAAAAGGCAACAGGATCCAAAAAGCCTTGATGAGGGAAGATAGGGAGTGCTAATTGCATACTTAAATGAGAAAATGTGTGGAGAAGGAAGTGGGGGTTAAGAGGAATAGACTCTCCACCAAGTCAATCATGGTAGGGTAACATCAATTAAAAAAATAAGGCATCCTAGTTCATATAAGCATCCATGTCTTACATTATTCAAAACTACTCAACTAAGACTAAACTTCTAAAAATATCATTTTTGAATTTTACACAAATTAAGAGATGGCAAGAACAAACGTGAACTAGATTTATATTCAAGTGGGCATAGATCAAAGCTAAAGGGGCAACCCTAACCCCCCTTAAAAATATTTATAGGTTTAAATTCTATTTTTATCAGCTAACCAAAAAATATTCTATTGTTATAGGAAGCCTTTATCCATATTTGAAAAGAATTGTTTTACAACAATAGCCTTGAGCACTAATTTAGCATTGCCTTCATTGACAAAATATTTCCCATGACTAGATTTATTCCAATTTAATTCATTTGTAGTATTCATAGCATGAATATGGTATGAATTCATCAATTCATGCATGCGAAGTAGTTTACTTTCATCTATCTCTAGATTGGAAAGTAGAAGATTATAGCTAATCCATTGGGCTCTAGAAAATATAGTGTCAAATGTAGTATTCCACTTTATTGATTATTTCTTCATCACTTTTAGTTCTTCAAATTTGTCTAAAGAAACAACTTTCCTCCCTATCTTGGAATTCCTTCCTACATCCCTTTGGTTAAGTAATAAATGTATATATAATTACACTAAATAAATATTCTTCTAAGTTGAAATAAAAGTTGGATGACAAAACCTTTCTTTTGGGAGTCATTGCTTTCAACAAAATTTGGCATAATATAATTGCCTATAATATGCTTGGTTTTTTAGTGAAGTACTATTCGTCACCATGCAATTTTTTGTATGAAATCGGCATTAATCACTACCATCTAATTAGCTATAGACTAGTACTCGTTGGAATTGAAGATAAATACATGCGGTACTTTCCATTTATACATTCCAATTCCCATAAAACTAAAAAAGGTAATAAGGACCATCTACATCATTCCAATTTGAGAGCCAATTTGTTTATGCACCTCTCCTTTTATCCAATATAGACAGTCGTAGTTGTGGATAAACAACACCCTTCACGAATTGCAAGTGGATGACAAAGAATTAGTGGAGTGTGTGCCATAATATGTAGGTTATTGCTTACAATGAAATTTCTACTTAAGTGACTACATCTATGCCTCCTTGCATTAGCAAAGAGCAAAATGTCAAATGCATTTCCATGTTATTTGCTTCCTTCCCAATCGCACAAGACCAACTTTACCAAAAAAGCTTCATCTTCCAAATACTGATTCTACTCAAATGCATGACAACAATGAAATAAACCACAAACCTTGAGAACATGTATGTTAAAGGCGGAAAAACTTTGTCAATTCCAATGCTACAATATTAGGTGCAACACAACAACATAAGCATGAACGAGACAACAATATTTCCCTTAAACTTATAAAGTTGTATGTTTGGCTTGTTGCCATTAATTATCTTAGATCACAAAATCCATCACTCCTATAGAAATGTTATGCACCTGCAATATCTATAAGTATAAAAATGGTGATGTAGAAGCTATTTATAAACATGCTCCATGCACCTAATATTCCCACCCACCTATCATGAACACAACAATCATATGGTGTGCCTAATGGTATTGTGGAATAATGATTTGATTAATGCGTAGTTGTATTGTTTGAAAAACATGTGCTACACTCATTAAAGGAGATTAAGATAAGGCATTTGATATCCCCTACTAATAATCAAGCTCCAATGATCAAATAAATGCTACTAATACAAGCTAAATTTTGTGGTGTTACAATGGACAAGTTGATAACCAATTGCGTTGAGAAGCTAGACTCACCATTAATTTTTACATAATATTAGTGAAAATAAATCCATGCTTCCTTTTGAAAGAAGTGCACTTTGATATAATTTTGAATATGAAATGTTTTATTTATTGTAATTTTAATATCAAACTTATAAAAATTAATAAGAATAAAAATTGTCACATTAAAGGTGCATTTACATGAGTTAAATTTGTATCTTTATAGGTTTTTTCAAACTTACGAAAACTTTAGAGGTGACTGAAATATTATGAAAACCATCATATTAATTTTTTATAGAAGTTCAAAATTTTGACAATATTAAACTCATTATATATCAATTGTACATATTACATTGCTAAAAGTGTTGATTTTCCTACAAGGTCAGTGATAACTAAACTCAAAACATGTTATGAGTCAACCTTGTAGGTTATTGGAAATGGA
Source organism: Cunninghamia lanceolata (assembly GCA_027924645.1). Taxonomy (NCBI): domain Eukaryota; kingdom Viridiplantae; phylum Streptophyta; class Pinopsida; order Cupressales; family Cupressaceae; genus Cunninghamia; species Cunninghamia lanceolata. The sequence continues at coordinate 2,119,081 of BSBN01000610.1, forward strand.
AAAGCATATAAATTGCTGGAAATCTAAACCATGATTGCTATTGGAAATGGAAGACCATATAAATTGTTGGAAATCTAAACCATGATTGCGTAGTAATAAACACGGAATAATAATTATAATATTGAATTGTTCAAGATATCTACGATTCATTACAATATGGTATTTATAAAGCTTTACAAAAAATTTAACTTCCCAAACTACCTAACAACCTACAAGAAACTAACTCCCAACTATTAAATACTAAAAACTAACACTAAGTCGCTAAGGTGAGTTTATTACATGTAAACCTTAATTTTCCAACACCTCCCCTTAAGGTTTACATTACAAGAAAAAAAAGGAACAAAAACACTGCAACATGGACTAACTGCAGCAACCCATCTGGGAAATCTACAAAAGCATCGTCCTCCACCAAATCTCCTCACTCATCCTGAACACCCCAAACTACTCAGGGAAATGTCCTGACTAACCATCATATCTCCTTAAAACACCCCAAACTACTAATGTCCAAGCAAATGTCCTAGTTGACCACCAAACCTCCTCAGAACACCCCAAATTACCTGTGTCCAGGAAAAAGTCATGATTGTCCAACAATACATGTGAATCAAGACATACACAACTATTCACAAGTACGCCACCCTTCTTGTGAATCGAGACACTCTCATTTATCCACAAGAAAAAACACCAATCAACTGTGAATCGAGACTTACTCAACTATCCACAGTAACACTCCTCCCTTTATGGATCGAAACATACTTAACTATCCATAAACCATAAAAACTACCGAGGCCTCGCGCCCCCCCCCCCCCCCCCCCCCCCCCAATGAAGGGACTCAAATGTGGAATTGATGTTTCTCATGCAAAATATCATCTAACGAGAAGCTAGCTCAAGATGATAATATTCCACCAGCCTTTGATGCCTCCAACCTCCAATTTGATCTCTTTAGATATTATTTATTCCCTAGATACAAAATAAGAACCTCTAAAAGTTTTGTCAAGTGTAGCATGGATGGCCTTGAAAGCACAAACATTTAGAGACAATGAAACTAAACATTATAAAAAAATAAAGGCGTAGGATTCAACCAAAAATGCACCTTTACAATAACTTCAATACAAAATATATTTTAAAATGACAGGAAGATAAACCTTATGTCTCCAAGTAGCAAAAAAAATCTAACTTCTATTTTACAAAGCACGTGAATAAAATAAAGGACCCTATTAAGATTTAGAGACCTTGAAGTTATCACAAACTTTTTTTAATACCCTTCTACACAGATCCGTCTACCTATAACCTTTTACTCATATTGAAAACAAACTTTGTTTTAAAGTGATTTAGAGAGATTGGCTAAAATCTAGTGAATCCTAATGATCTCTACTTACGGAGTCCGTACAATGGACTTTCCATGCGCCAAGATCCTCTGTTTGTTGCACTTCAAATGACACTATTAATCCCTTGCTTTCCAAAGAGTTTCAACCATCATCAAGTGGAATGGAGGTGTTGAATAGAAGAATAAAATTTCTGTTTATGACAGCTTTCAGCAACATGATCACCTCTGCACCTCCTTGGCCGCTCACCATCAGCAATGCTAAAAAAACCAAAATTACAATCGATTTCAAAATAGTAGCAACTCCTTACAAAAGGCTGCCCCCTCCTAAGATATTCAAACTGAATAAAACTAGACAAAGAACCGTTATATGCCTTAAAACATGCTCAATGCTGCCCACGATTTTATGCTGCAGATTGGAAGGAAAATCCGATGACATTCATTCTCCAAAAACTATTCCGCCTGCTTTCTCACCGGCAAACGATTGTCGTTATATGATCTGCCATCCACGCCCAAAGTCACAAGATTTTTCGAATGAAAAACAAACCAATCTATGGCTGTCCACGTCCAAAATTTGAAATATTTCTGACGGTTAAAAAGTAGAGATTTCACAATACAAAAAATGCAACGTGGATCTTCTATTTCAAAGCCCAGGGACAAGGATCAACAATTGCTCTGATACCATATTTTTTTTATATTGCTAATCGTTTACAATATTCTGCTCAACTGAGCATCGAAATGAGACCAATACAAGTTCCTTTCATGCAACCACACTAGAAACCACCTATGAAAGACCAAGAGTCACAACTTAGAAATCCACTTATTAGAAACCAACTATGGAAGATCAAGAGTCACAACTTAGAAATCCATTTATTAAATGTCCCTTTGGGATTTGAACTTGGGTCTCCACAATGAGAACTCAATGCTTTAACCAATTAAACTCAACCCCTTGGACACTCTGATACCATATTGGAAATGAAGAGCATATAGATTGCTGGAAATCTAAGCCATGATTGCACAGTAATAAACACCAAATAATAATTATAATATTGAGTTGTTTGGGATATCTGTGATTCATTACAATATGGCTTTTATAAAGCCTTTCCAAAAAATTAACTTTCCAAACTACCTCACAACCTACGGGAAACTAACTCCCAACTAATTAAATACTAAAAACTAACACTAAGTCACCAAGGTGACTTTATTACATGTAAAACTTAAACTCATTATATATTCAATTGTACATATTAAATTGCTAGAACTGTTGATTTTCCTATGAGGTCAGTGATAACAACTAAACTCAAAACATGTTATGAGTCAACCTTGTAGGTAAGTATTAATAAAGATTTGGAAAGGTAGCACATATGAATGGGTTCGATGGCCTATTGTCAAAGGTTTTATCTTCGCCCTCCAAAATGGATGCATTATATATACTTGACCCTTATTACCATACAAAATTGTATTATGGCAGTTAGTGCATCATCCATTGTGCAAGGCTCCATCCTTTTTAAAGTGGCTGTAGTACAAGTGAGGTTGGCTGCATCATTGTTATTTGGCAGTAGTAAAATAGGGTCATCTATAGTATTTAAAGATTATCCTTTGTTAAGTGCTGATAGTAGAGACTGGCCGTTTCCTTGCCTTGAATACCAATTGTAGGGTAACACTTTGTAATATTCCATTTTTGGCACATTGATTATTATGGGCATTTTCGGCTTGTTCCTAGTCCCTTAGTGGCTATCCGACATGTTGGGAGAACTCCAATGTTCTTGGAGTGGCCACAGATCAATTTTACAGAGCATTTGGTTATGGCTTTGAGCTCAGATGGTGCTTATGATCATTGTGATGCTTTCTGATGTTTGATCAGGTTCCCGGTTTGCTCTCCAAGATTCTTGGAGAAGCCGTCTATTTTTGGAAAGTCCGCCCGGAAGGCATCATTCATCTTCCCAAACATCATGGAGTATGTTGGTATGCTTAATTTTGCAGTTTGAGGGTATTTGGATTTTCCGCAAAATGGTGTTATTTAATGAGCTATTTTAATTATTATTTTCACTTAAGTTCCTAGGGGTGAAAATAATTAATAAAAATCTAAGTGTTATAGCTTGTTGGAACGAGGAAGAAAAGTTTTAAATCATGGATGCATCATTTTGGGGCCTTGCGAAGCAGATATTTCTTTTATTTTGATAAAGGGGTCTTTAAAGCTAAAAGAGCTTTTAATTAAAAATGGTGACTTTAAGTTGTGCACACATAATGAATTATTTATATTGTTTGAGAGAAATATGAAGGGATAAAGGAAATAATATTTTATTTCCCTCAAAAAGTTATAAAAAGAAGAGTTGGGCTCATTGTTTGAGGATGCTGGAATTTGTATTGTTACTCTGCTGGATTGAACTTGCATGTTCTTCCATTTTCTCTGGAGACGAAAACCCTCTGGTAGAATGCTCTTGAGGACGAAAACCCTCTTGAGGTTTGGTGTGATTTCATACAGGAATCACCATTGTGCTTAAGTTGCAGATTGGAGCAAACTCGTACAGGGTTTGCCTTTGTGCTTTCATGGAGTTTTGAAATGTTCTATTTTGATATAGTTCATTTGTGCTTTGATGGTATTTTGGTGTTGATTCTTAATGGAGTTTGTAAGTGAAGTGTGGTATTTTTTTGTGTGGATTCTTGGATGTGCCTGGCTGAGCCGTACAACCAGCCGTAGCTCCAAGATAGATGAAATTTTGAAATGTTCAGTCTAATGCTTATTTTGAGTTTTTAATGATTGGAAATCTCTTGTGGGGTGTAGACGCCTTGATCTGAGCAGATATTGTGAAGTTTAAGACTTTCTTTATGTTGCAATATTGCTGCCGTACCTTTGAAGTGCCGTACAGCAGCCAGGGTCGATTTGAGATTCTTAAGCAGTGTGTTGTTATTTGGTGATATTATTGTATGGATTGCATCTTAATAGTGCTGGCAATGATACCTGGTCACTTTTCTTAAACTTCTGAGCATTCTTGAAACTTTTTGATGTGTTATGCCTTTCCTGGGCCATACGGATCAGTCATAAATTCATGAAGTTTCAGTGCAGATTGAAATCAGTATAAGTTAGTTTCTTCATTGTTTGTTGATTGTTTAAGACTATATCAGATGTTAAACTGTTGGAAGGGTTCTATACTCCATTTCTTATTTTATGAATGCTTCCCTATCTCAGAGCTGCCGTACAACAGTAACTGCTTATGCTGGTTTGAACGTGGCTTCCTAATTAATGTTGCTATTTGGATTGGAACAGTTTGAGAGGAATTGTTTATGTGCTAAGATGTTGCTATTAGTATTGCATGTTCTCTCAGAATGATAGATGGAGTTTTGTGTTTGATATGGAGGAGTTATCAATGCTGATATAATGTTTGCAGTTTATAGAACAGCAACAGTATTGCCTTGAATATGGGGGCATTCTTCATATTCTTTATATTGATACATTCATGGTTTATGAGGGTAACTGTGTTTAGTGCTCATTTTGTGCGGAAGTATTCATCTACAGGCAGCTGTCTAGCATTCTTGGAGTCTGATTTTTGTCTTCAGCCCTAATCAGCAGTGGTTTCCTTGCAATCTTCCAATTGTGGGCAGACTAATATTCTAAGTTGGAGCTACTAATGGGTTATGCAGGGTATCTATGTGTTGCAATGATTTATTTTATGCTGATATGATGATCTAATGAGATATTTCTCAGTAGTTTTGCAGTTTGATGCAACAATTGTAATATTTTATTTCATGTTGCAAACTCACATAAGTACCCCTGGATGGTTTTACCGCCAGTGTGGGCAAAATTGGTTTTCTTTCTTTCATATTTCTACCCACTAAATAAGTGGAGTATTCCCACTGAATAAGTGGATGGCTATGTAATCTTTCTTTCTTGTTCTTTACCCACTAAAAGTGGTGAATTCCCACAGCTTGTGGATGCCTGCCGCAGCGGATGAATTGTATTTTCATTGTTGCATAATTGCTTAGTGTAAGTTAATCACCGTATGCTCTCACCTTGCCCATTCTGGGATCTTGGTGATCAGAAGTGCGGAGGAGTCTAGTTGTGCTAACACTGTTTATCATTGTGCTATCTTTTGGAAAAAATTTTGGGGTTGTATATTACACACTTGTACCAAATGATGCCTTCAAATAATTACAATAAACTTCAACATTAAAAATATATAAATAAAAGTTCACAATATTCCATTAGTTGTTCTTTATAATATAGTTCCAATATTCTAAATTTATATGACAGTGTTACATCTTCATTTGTGCAAGCTAAAATACCAATACCAAAACGTCTGTGACAACATTATACTTGTTAAATATATTCCAAGAGTAACTTAACCACATGTTAAACAATGTAAATTTTTTTCTGTTAAAATGTTAAAACACCCCACATTATTAATCCAACAATGCCGATACTCCTATGCTCACATTTGCAAAATCAAGAGTACAATAACATTGACTATTGTCAATCTGAATGCTTTGTTCATGTGGTGGGCTCATTCAAGAAAAGTTGTATAAATTAACTCAAAAGACATTAACACTTTTGAGATGTACTTGAATTCCATCATTACTGCCATATATTGTAGAAATGATTATCTTTGGCATTGAGTTTAAAATTCAATGAGCATTAACAGCAGATCTGAAGCCACAAAATTAGTTTGAGAAAACAATCAAATTGTCCTGTTGGAAGGCCAAAACTAAGCTAGGAACGTGTATCGTGTAAACAGTATACAAGTTCCTAGTAAATTTTTTATAAGTAATTATACACCCTGGGGCCTGAACAAAAGCTAGTGCTTTAAAACTACAAATGTATTCCTCCAACCTTCAGATGACCATGCAGAACTAACAACGTAACAAAACATGGCACTTGGTTATCATCAGATAGTTAACAACTCCTGTAGAATAAGCATCATAACTCATAAGGAATTGTAAGATTGAAGATTTTCCTATTGAACTATTAGAAAAGATTGAGCATGTAAGCCTTTTTCATTTGCATAAGATACACACCTTCTCTTTTTCCTTGAACGATGAATCAACCTTCTTATATATATCATCAGTTATCTTCTACAAAAGTTCAATCATAGAAAGGTGTTGGTATCAGTCTTAATGCAGAAGTGTATTTATTCTAATATCTAATAAACAATTATGCAAAAACCATAGTTTAGTCAAGATTCATTGAGTAGAAACTGGAAACCAGTTTAATGCATGAACTGAAATTTGAGTGATTAGGGAAATTAATTATTTATATTTGAACAAACAACAAGATAATTTATAAGCATTACAATTTCCACCTCTGTTGGTGATCAATGTTCTGTGTTTCCATATGAGTTTGTCAGGAAAGGTATTCTAAGAACCAAGGGTTACAATGCAAGTATGGTAGTAATGTGTCCGTTTTTCATTTTTTAATAGGATGACGGAATCTAAGAGGTATGCTTTATCACATAAACATTGTGTAAGACTAATAATATTGCCTAGATGTACTAAAGAGAAAACATACGCATAAAACATGAAATTTGAAAGCTAAGGTATCAAAATATGCTCCCTCGAGTGTTTCCTATCTACTTATCAATATTCCCTAACTGGTAAGTTTAGACAACATGAATGTTATGTTTTACCCTACACTAAAGTAATTAAATCCTCTATCAGGCTTACCTGCATATCATCTGAAAAATCCTTTACATTGTCTTTAGAAAGTTTTTTCTCCTAAAATACCAACAAAAACAGATCAGAAGCACAATCAATATACCAAATATTCACAAGCATAAGAAAGAATCAAGTGCCATGTTCACTATTTGCAAATCTTGAAAATTGGTGTTAAAATCGAACCTTTTCTAGTTTCTCATAAGTTTTGATTGCATCTCTTCTTATGTTCCTCGATGGCAACCTGTAATGGTTTAGTTTTAACAGTCAACAGTATATAATAGAGTGAGAACTTCATTGGTTCAAAAAACAGATGTTTCTTTCATGAAACTTGATAAGTAGATGAAGCTTTAAATCAATTTGTAGTGCATACTGGCAGTCTACATATATGGGCAATTTGCTGGAGAGAAAATATGGTTACCTTGCCCTCCTCAGCCATTTTTTCCAACTACTTTCAGAAGTTCCTGCTTTCATGACAAGACAGAGAAAAAATTAAACAATGGATTGATTAAAGCATAAGATGAAATGTAAATAATTGTTTTTCTCAATAGTTTTTTAAGAAAACAGTTAAGCTGTCCAACGGCAATCTTCCATTGAAGAGGGCTTAAGAGCAAACTAAGCTTCAGTACCTGATTGGAAGCCTTATCAAGTTTTTAATTTCATGACGATAAATTACTAGTGGAAATCATTGTGAGAGCAGACTGAGATAGTATTAACAGGATTCTTTACCAATATTCCAGTTTTACCTGAAGTTGCCGGGTACGCCCCAGTAGGTCCCCGTACCTGTACAGGAGAGGTCTGGGGCTGGGGCCAGGTGTGTCCCAAGTCCACCCCAGGTGTACCAAGGGCGTACCCAGCTCACCCGAGCAGACCCTCAGATCTGCACAGTAAAAAAGCTGCAGAAAACTGATTTAAAAAAAAAAAAAATTTTAAATCAAAAACCCCCTAAAACAAAAAAGTAAATATCTAAAAAGTAAAGTGCATCCTAGAACATAACACAAAACAAAAATACACAACATATCTTTCATTCTGACTTGCCCAAACTTATTTTTTCCAAGAGCAAAGGCAGCTAGTTTATCGAGGGGTGAAGGATTGCAAAGGCATGAAGGAGCATTTCACAAGTGTTAGGAGATCAAATAGCTTGCTACCAAAGAGATTCCCCCTTCAAAGGTAAGTATATTTTAATTTTTTAAAATTTATTTGAAATTTCCAAGCTTCCTATGTTTTTTAAAACAATTTAATGTCTTTATTTCAATATGTTCTTTTTTAATGTATCGTAGGGTTATATTGTAGTTTTTTTCTTAATGTATTTTTTACTTTCCTATGTTAATATATCCTAGGGTTACATTATTTTTATTTTTTATTTTTCCGTTTTTCCTCACTTTTTTCTTGAAAACATGTAGGTACAGATATTCTTATTGTTCAACTTCATAATGGCTGCTGCTAGTTCAAGCTCAGTGGGCCTAGGTATGGAGATAACTTTCAATTTGGATCAAGGATCCCCTCTTTGGAACCATGTGATGATGATTAAGCAACTTGCAAGAGGTGGGGGTTTCCTTTGGCGGTGTAGTCACTGCAATAACAAGTATAAGCGCTTATGTAGTTGGATGAAAGCTCACCTATGTGCGATGCCCAGCCAAGGGATTAGAGTTTGTCTAGGACCAAACAATAAATGGGTTGCCCAAGGAACAAATTCTCGCATATAGAAGAGAGCAAGAAGAAAGTATTGTGACCAAGAGAGCAAGATCTAAATACCATCCTCAATCCAAGAAAGGATCGTGCAAACCACCTGACTTCTACCCCACATCCATTCATTGCGACATCGTCTTCCCAAGAAGATGAAATCCCCTCTTTCCTACAAAAGCCCATTAGATAGGGCATTTTAGAATGAGGCAAGGGACATAGTAGATGAGCACATTGTGCGTTGCATTTATGCCAATGGGCTTCCTTTCAACCTAGTGAGATCACCATATTGGCAGGAAATAGTGATGGCAATTAGTCAAACACTCTTAGATTACATAGATCCTAGGTATGAGAAGGTGTGCACCACCTTATTGGCAAAAGAAAAAACACTTTGTAGAGACATCACTACAACCAATAATGGATTCATAGGTGAAACAAGAGTGTCCATTTTCGATGAATGGAAAATTTCTAAAATCTAGACTTTAATTAATGTCATTGCAATGTGCCCTAAAGGGGAACTGTTTTTGAAGGCGATTGATTGTGATAGTCAAGCGAAAAATGCAAACTTCATTGCCAAAATCCTCATTGAGGCGATGGAGATGGTGGATGCTGAAAATGTTGTCTAAGTTATAACAAAGTTTATTGGTCAAGGCAACATACAAGCACATTTTTGGACACCATGTGTTGTCCACTCCTTCAACTTGGTTATGCAGAGAAATGGCACAGAGATGAAGTGGGTAAAAGAAATCTACACCGAGGGTGAGGAGATTTAGATGTTTATGACAAATCATAATATATCAAAATCTATCTTCAAGTCCTTCAAGTTGGAGTTGTTTAAGGTAAGTTTATGAAATTTCAATATTTTTCTAATTTACCTAAGTCTCCCATAAAATTTTAATTATATGGCAATATCATCTACTTTTTTAATTTTAATTTGTTTTATTGACACTGTATTAGGTTGTTAAGACTCAATTCACATCACACACAGTCGTCTTGAGATAACTTGTGAAGGTGTGAGGCATTGAGCACCATGGTCATAAGCAACCTTTGGAGTGTGTGGTAGTGTTTCTCCAAGTTTTTGAGACATGGGACGAGTTTCCAAGGGCAGCAAATTTTTTCAAAAATTTTGGGGATAGCAAGGGTACGACTATATATATAAAATCTTGTGCTATAATATATTAATATAAATAATAATAAAAATATTAATATTTATAATGTATTATATTAATATTATAAAATAATAAATGTAAATATAAAATAATAAATATTATAACTTCTTTAAAAAAAGAGTTGCATGTTGCCGATAAGGGCATGGTTCGATGGTCAATTCGCTTGGTTGTGGTGGTGGCCACCAAGGTTCAAACCCCCGCAGGGCCAACGAGCTTGCAAGTCATGCATGTCTTCACTAGGCTACCGTGCTCGCAGGCTAAGTGTGCCTTCGTTGGGCTAGCATGCTCACAGGCTAAGTGTGCCTTCGCTGGGCCAACAACCTCGCGGGTTTGACCAAAGGGTGATAATGCCCATTGGGGATGGAGACCCCCCCCAGTTGTGGTCTCATGCAATAAAGCCAATGGGAAGAGATCCCCCATAAGGGTCTCTCCGGGCCCGGACCAGGCTAAAAACTCGGGTAACCCCCAACAAAAAAAAAAGATTTGCATGTTAATGAAAACCCAAACGTATAATAGAAATTTCCAAACGTATGAGCTACAAATTCAAAAAAAAAAAATTAAAAATCACACTTTAATAGAGAAAACTGCCCATCACCTCTTGTCGCGTGCCCTAACAACTGTCACAAAATGAAATGGAATGAAATCAAAATGTCAAATGAATCGCAAAACTTAGGGTTTATCATGTGAATCACCGAATAATGTTGTGTTTTTAATATTTATGAAATATTGAGTCGCATTTTTAATGTCTTTGACCAACATAAATAATTTTTGGGTTCCCACGAGGGACCGCAGGGCATCCCCGAGACATCTATGCATCCCCAATCTAAGGGGCGTTCCCCTTTTAGAGGTGGCCCTAGGACATCCTAGTTTAATATCAGCAAACAAGGATGCCAAGGGGGCGTTTTGTTCCCTTCCCCAAGGCATTTTTGAAGGCAGGTGTGGCAGATTTTCAAGGGGGGTGGGGTCTCAAGGGACCACTAGTGTGTGGAGGCAAACAAGTTCAAAGAGAGCCCAAAAGGTGAAATCATTGATCTTGGATGATAATTGGTGGGCTCATGTGAATTACATCTAGAATTTCATTGAACCATCATGAGTATGATCAAGTTCTCTAATATGGACCAATCATGTTTGGGAGAAATATATGATGGCATGGACTCCATGATTGAAAAAATAAAGCACATAAAAGCAACCAAGGAGAATGATCCCACAAAAGCATTTTTCAAAAGGAAACTGTTGTGACGTTTTCACACATCGCCCCATTGCAAAAGGGGACCCCCCTCTTTTTGCTTTTAGGTTTTAGGGTTTGTTGGTTCGGTAGTGGTTTTGCCTTAGTCTCGCCAAGTTCTCGCTTAAAACACATGGGAAATTGAGGAAACTAATTGAAAAATGACTAAGGATTAGAAACACTTGATCAAGGACTGATCCTGGAACATCAAAATGAAGAGTTCCTTGTCAAATGATGAAATTCCATCAAAATTGAGCCCTGATTACCTAGAGCGCAAAATCCACATCCTCATGGAAAGAGCACCCTCCCCAAGCGCAAAATCCACATCCTCATGGAAAATGTGCCTTGGAATTCCTAATCAAGGAAAAATCCTGTTCCACCTCCTAAATGCGCCCTAGAATACCTGATCAAGGAAAAATCCTGTTCCACCTCCTGAATGCGCCCTAGAATTCCTAATCAAGGAAAAATCCTATTCTATCACCTGGAAAATGTGCTCCTAGATGAAGAACCCACGCCCTCAAGGAAAATGTACTCCAGGAAAATCCAGTTGACCCTAGGAAATGCGCCCTCCTTTATCTTGCTCAACCTCTCAAGTGTGCCCTGTCTCCAGGCCGACCTGAAACCAGGAAAAAGGACAAATTTAATGAAAAATCTAAAGGGAAAAGTGAAATTATTTGCCTGGGTCGGTCCCGTTTGGGTTGATTGAATGGAAATTGGTATTTAAACAAGTTTTAAACTTCATTTATTCTCAAAACAAATCCAAATCATTTTAGAAGAGCAGATTTCTTCCTAAGGAAAGCGAATTTGTGAAGAAGAGGCATTTTCAAGCACTATTTTATTCATTTCCTCCAAAGTAGGTCAAGAATTACATGGAATTTTTATCCCGCATGTGTTAATTTGGCAAGATTTTTTCTAGAGGTGATTTATTTTCCATTATGCCATTGTCTCTTGAATTGTTTTATTTTCCAGGTAAATGGCGAATGTCAAGACCGGATCCGCCTCAAGGCAAGCTCAAATGCGAGACGTCCTCAAAGGAGTATTGACCGAATCCAAGATCACTTCGAGATGGAGAAACGTTGGCGACACCAATTTCAGACACATCAACATGGACGAAATCAAAAGGCGAATGTGCGGAAGCGAAGGACACTATCCCTCGAAGATCACCAAGAAGATGGTTCGTAATGGAATTGTGCAAGCTGCTTGTTTTCCTCCCATCATGCCATGCGCCAAGTATTATGATCCCGAGCAACGAAGGATTATAACTCCCAATGGCAAAGTATTGGCGTACCTCTCCAAAGAGATGATTTCAAAGGCATTCAATATTCCCATCTACAGTTCCACTGTCCACAAAAGCAAGGAAGCTGCGTCAAAGATGTATGAGTCCGGATCGGACACTTGTGCGGAGATTATCAATGCTACATGGATGGAAAAGAAAAGAGCTCATCATTCCAAGATGCCGAAGAAGCTCCTAAAGTCCGACTTCAAGCAGGAGTATGGAGATCTTGTCATCTTATTGAACAAAGTCATGGGATGCCCTCAAGCTTCCACCTTTGCGCCATGGATGTTCTACTTTGTCGAAGAAATAATAAGCGGAGTGAAGATGATTTATTGGGCTCGTCTGATAAGTGACAACATTGATGAACAATTAAGGAATTTGGAGCAATCAAGGACCTTCTACATGAGTTCATATGTGATCTACATGTTGGCGATAAGTTATAGGTACAAAGGATTAACATGTAAAGGACAAGTTGGAAATGGCCAAGGACAAGTCAAAGTTTATGATTGTTACCCGCAGTTGCACCTCCAAAGCATTGCCCATTTCAACAGATTCAATGATGCATTTTCCATGCATATCGTAAGAACACTTCAAGGAGGAACTCATCAGAAATTGTCGCAGGAACCCATGAAATTGGTCAAGAAATATGGTTCTTGGTTCATTCAATTCCCAAAGTTCACTTATATCAAGTTGCAAGGATTCTCATCCTATCCATACAGACTCCCAAGGTATCCCACGGACAAGATGATATTGCTCGAAGTGACAAGACAACTATTAGCATATGACAAAGTCCAGAAGAAGAAGGCTGGAATAACATTCCCGATCTTAATTGGGAAATCTATTGAAGTGCGTTCATCTATCCATGCCGCAGAGAAATCCACTGAGGAATTGCAATTCTACAACTTTGTGACTCACAACTCAAGAACAAACTTTGATCCTCTCAATGTCATCTGGATAGGTTGTGGAAGAAAGTATAAACACAAGGTACAATTTGAAGATCATTGGGCGAATGCGGTGGATGACTTCAAGATAAGGAAAAGAATGTGCTCCAGGTTATCTTTGGACATGGTTAGAACAACCCGAGTATTTTCTGTTCCAGACCAAGTCAGGGAAGATGGGAGGCAAGTTCCGCATTTCTTTGAAAATGAAAAAGATAAACCTCTTCCTACACTCAATTGGGTCGAGCAAGAAGTCACCAACTTGGATGTTTTGATGGCACCAGTCCTGGCAAGTACCAAAAGATGGATAAGTTTCTTTGAAAATGAAAAAGATAAACCTCTTCCTACACTCATTTGGGCCGAACAAGAAGTCACCAACTTGGATGTGACAATCTTCCGAGGATGAAATGACCGAGGAATCACGAGGAAGGGAATGAACCGGAAACAGGCAGCCATGATGCAATAAATAAAGCAACTGACAATCCACCTGCAAAGAAGGCGAAGAGTCTAATAGATTCCATTGAAGAACCAATATAGAAGAAGCAAGAGAGAAGCATGCTTCACTCAACTAATACTTCTTTTGTCCATGAAGTCAACCTGTTTACAGATAAGAATGTACCATCAACTGTGAAGAATGAGGAGCACGTAGAAAATGAAGTGGTCTCAAATGTGCAAGATAGGAGTGTAAATGAATCCATAGAATCCACTCAGCAAAGGACTTCTAATCCAGTTGTGGGAACTTCTCTTGATTGTCCTCCAAGGAATCTGGAAATAATCCATATTAAAGATATATTTGAAGATGGGATTCCTAGAGGAAGAATTCAATGAAGAAATGACATCCGCTCTACATGGAGTTCATGAACATCAAGAGCCTGATGAGAGTGAAGAACCATCCACAAGACTTGAATGGTTGAAAGAACAGTTGAAGAAGAAACCAGTTGTGGAATGTAGTCCAACTACCAAGCTAGATGATTTCTTTAGCAGGATGGGCAAGACTGTGGAAAAGAAGAAAGCAAAGAAGTACTCAAAGATCACAAGAGGAGAATCCGGGTCTCGCAAAGTTCAAGTTGCAGTCCCAAAGGTAGACAAGGCTAAAGAGACATTAATCCCGAAGAATATGATGTAGTGACGATTGATCTGGCACCAAGTACAAGGAAACAAGAAATGGAGGAGTTGGAAGATTCAGTGATGGCAATCAAAGAAAGGCTAAGGGAAGAAGAGGAAAAGAAGAATCAGTTGAAAAAGGAGAACGATGAATTGAAGCGTTATATCCAACACTTGATGAATCCTCTCCAAATAGCTCAAGGGATAACTGCTCCACTTGCAAGTCTTTCCAAAGATTCACTAGCCGAGTTGGAAGAAATGAGTTCAGTAAATCAGGCAGCGAAAGGATGGATATGAAACATCTTGGAAAGAGCTAGCGGATTCATAGATGATTTGATTCAAGCATATGAGAGAGTTGTCACACTCATGGATAAAATTCAAGTAATATTGGATTCATGTCAAGTGTTTTGCATCGTCAAGAAGAAGACTATTCCATGATTGAAGGTATTGATGAATACTCCAAAGCAGGGCCTGGTGGATGGTAACGTAATGCAATCAAATCAAGCCTATGATTTTCATCGTTGGTATTGCACTCTAGTCCTAAAGAGAGAAATGATTGCGAAAATGGAAAGTGATGCCACTCAAGCAAGGAAGGTAATTAAAGAAATTCAGGATAAAATCCTTGTTTCAATAGAGGCTTGGTTCGATCAAGAGATAGGAGATAATGGAGTGGTGAACGTGGAAAACTTGAAGGATAAGATGTAGAGCATATATTTCAAAGCCACAAATCCTGTCTTAGAAGGACATTTCGAAGAGGTTTCCACACTCTTGACTTTCATGAGCAAGATTCAGGAATTGGAATTAGATTGGGAAAGCATTCTTGCTACATGTGATGCTGACTTGGCAATCATGGATTACACGATGGAGAGCGTGCCAAGTGTACCAATGGATGAGCTAGAAATCGTCATGTCTAGATTCATTGAACTTGCAACAAAGGAACGAGATAAGGGAGGCACCATTCTAGAAGATGCTTTATTGGAATCCTAGTCAGTGTGGGACGCCTTAGTATATGTTGTTGCTATTTCATTGGCCAGAATGTTGGTAGTTATAACTAATTTTCATTAGGGTTTTGCTGTTTTGATCTTGGCCATTGATTTCTAGAATCAATCTGGGCCCTTCATTGTAATTTTTGAGCTCTATATAAGGCCCATTCGCCTCATTTTGTAAGAGAGAATAAGAGAGTAATTGTTGTTGATCATTGCTGTAGTAGTTACCCCATGTGAGAGCAAAAAAAAAACTTTGAGATATTGGCAGATTGTTGCAAAGGCATTACCAAAATCAATACATAATCATTGAAGCTTAGTGTTTATGGTGTTCTTTTGGAATGTTAGCATGGTTTTCTGATTTCTTCAAAGCAAATCATAAGCTCCAATTTTAGATCTGTTTCATTTTAAGTTTCATTAAGTTAGAAGGATGAAAGATATTGTTGTTGATGCATATTGAAACCCTTATGTAAATACCATTTGTGATTTGTGGGTTGCAGATTATAGTGTATGGTTAGTCTGAACTAGTTCAAAGCTTAACTTCGATTACTTGCTGCATATTCATCTCCATGTTTTATGTATGAGTGATCTGAAAATTGTCATAAAAAACTTAGGAGATTGCATCATCTTTGTGTAGTTGTCTCATGGCGAAGCAAAGCATGGTTTGGTTTCAATAAGTCAATAGTTTTCTTTGCATCAAGTAGATTTCTAAACCTTCATCCTTCTTTTACATTTTGTTTTTAGATCTTCATTAGGATTAGTTTTCAAGAGAGCCTCATTGTGAAATCATACGCCTCTTCAGTAGTAGAACTTAGAAATTCTAAGTATTTCCCTTTGTGAAGGAAGCAATGAATGTTGTGTATCGAACTAAGTCCCTTTGTGATTACCAGCAAAATCACATCATTCCACTGAGTCTATCCATTTACACGTCAAGACCTAACATTCAAGGAACCTTGGAGTAATCTCATTTTATCACATAGTTTAGCATCTGAGGTTTCTTTGTTCAAGAGAGGATAGAATACTTAGTGTTTTATTCTAAATGTTGATGTCATAAAAAACACATCAACAAGTACAAAAAAATATTATTGAATATTGGAACAAGATGACCACATGTAATGACCCCTTTTTGCAAGTCAAAATTCTCTTGCTGTTGTAAACTGGACTGCAGCCTTAAAAGATATTCTTGTATGAATTAATGATAATGTCACTTACTTGGATCGATGCTTTTGGAGGATAAGAATTACTTGCTGCTGCTGACGTCTGTACCTTTCAAATATTCTAATGTATTTTTCCTTGTTTTTCCAATGATATATTGCTGACTGCTGAGTGTGTGCTAAATGAGTTATCTTGCTGATATGGACCAATGATGCTGATTAGATCTGCTTGTCCGATGCTTAGACTGAGTTCTGTTTTGTTTATTTGCTGATTGACAACTCCCCGATATATCCTACTCTTATCCAACATCGATTACTATTTATATGTTAGGTGGGGGTGTTGGTTGACCATCAGTCACCACCCTTCATAATGTCTTTTTCAAACTTTGACGTGGGTTTAGAGGATATTAAGTCTAATCTGACTTAATGATAATGTTTAATTAGTAATATGTATGATTATTATATAAGATCTTATATTTATATTTATTTTAATAATCATATTTATTAATATATATTATATTTATATTTATATTTATATTTGTATATATTTATTATATTTATTATATTATTATAATCATCTATAATATATTTATTATTATATTCATTATATTATTATAATAATATTTATTTATATTTTTATTTATTTATTTATTTATAATAATATTTATATTATTATTTAAATATATAAATATATTTATTAATATATTATATTATATTTATAATAATAATATCAATATTGATAATATTATTTTTTGTATTTATATTATCATTTATAAATACCTTAAATATAAAATATTTATAAAATAATATTATTTAATATTATTGTTTATATACTCGATTGATGATGACAAACAATATATTTGACGGAAACGATTTCTCCTCCTTTATCATGACGTTTAAATCTTTAATTTAAACAATGCCTTAATATGGGGACATGACACCACACCCTTGCATCTCCTTGCATTTGCATTGTCTCCCAAATACTACAGCATGGAGATACCTTTTTTGCCCAACAGAGTGGCACCATATAGAGACAAAAGTTGCTAATGAGTACAAGGCTAAATCCAAAGATCTTTTCAGATTCAAATGTGGAGGATAATGTTGTGGGTGAGTTTGGAAGCTTCATAATGTCAAAGAATCATAGTCTTACTGATCTTCAACATAAGTACAACACCCATACATGTTGGTACCACCATGGGCAAGGTTCTATGTCCCTGTTGGTGCTTTTCTTTGTCACTTTCATGACAACACAAAACAGAAAAATGGATGAGGGAAACCTCTCTTCAAATTTGAGGGGAAGCTCCCTAATTTAATCTACTCTAAAATCTAAAACAAAAACAAGCTTGCTAATATGAAGACTACACAATTTGTTAATTAGGATTTTGCATAAGAATAAAATAAATAAGCAAACTTGACCTATCTATTTTAATCTCAGAGGTTAGAGCATGAAACTTTGAACAACTCCATTCTCACCAATGAATTTCCTCAATTTATGACAATTAAAACGTAAACAAAAATACTCTCCAAAGATTAAAAACAAATATTTTTAGAGTTCTATCAACAATTAATTTGATTTTTAAAGAAAACATAACACATGGAAATGACGACGCCTAGAAGAAGAATGGATGAAAATTAATTATCACAAAACATTCAAAGTTGCTTCATGGATTCAAACACCAATGTCACACAAAGTTAACACAGATCTTATTAATTGGATTCTTCCTTGAACAATTACAACACTTGCAATTGGACTTGAATGGAAATCTTGGCAGCATAAGCAAGCTTCAAGTTCACATTTTTTACACAAACACTTTAGACAATTTAATCTAACTTAGAATTTGAATGACAATTTCTGCAACATAAATCTGGTATCAACTCTCATTACAATTTATGTGTCAATGACACATATTTATAGCAAGTAGCTACCACTTCTTGAAGTCTCAAAAATAATAAAATAATTGCTTTGAAAGCAATTCTATCCTCATCCTCTGAAAATAATATAAATTATTACTTTCTTTCCATTTCTGCTTCTCATCTTGGGCATCCATTTGAATTAAGGGCTTTGATTTTCTGATTTTGTTTTTAATTTGCTTTAACTGATCCTCATCTCAAAAAAAATAATAAGATATTGATATGCTTAATCTTGGGCATCACTTTGAATGGTGTGCTCAGATTCATCATTTTTTCTCCTTTATTTTGCTTTATTTGATGTTCATCCTTCACTTGAACCCATATACTAACTTGGGTGCCACTTTTTCTTTAATTCTATCTTCGCTTTAACAAAAAAATATTCTATTGTGGTGCTTGATTGAGTCTAGGAGCCTATGATGTCCCCTTCCCGGAAGTGCCCTAGAATTATGACTACAACTTAGGGTTAGGGTTATCACCTTTCAATATAAATATCTCCTTGAATAATGTAATTCCAAGTTGGAATCCTGCAATCAAGGACATTAACAACATATACAAATACATATATTTTTTCATAATCATTAGGGTTAGTACCATCATGATCATAATGAACAAGTAATGAACAAGTACATATATTCAAATATATTTCCACATACTTTAGCATACTTATACTTTAACCATGTTTATGCCTCATGATATACTTTGGGAATGGCGACATCAAGCCTGGTCGTTAATCTAGCCCAATCATCTACCCTAGTGAAGGAGGGGAAAACATTACGTTTAGGGCAGCGGATAATCATTCTCCACTACCATAGGGCCAAGGGTTTCATGAACGCCCGTCAATACCACCACTTGGCCCAAAGGTGTCACGAACGCCCGTCGATATCACCATTTGGGAGTCACCTACAGTGTGAGCCATTTAAATAATAATAATAACAAACCGTACGTCCCTAACAACCCAAACATCCTCATAGGGGCAAAGGAAAAAAATTAAAGACGTGGCAAGTCGCATTCATCCCTCATATATTATGAGTTAGGTAAGTATAACTATTTAAGGATAATTGTATGGGTTAGAGAGATCATACCAATATGAGATTCTTCTCCTTAGATGATTCGAAGATGCACAAGTGATCCTATGATCACCAATATAATTAGTTCCTTGGTTTCTCACAAGGTTATTATAAGGAATCTGTAATGTGCAGTACCTGTTGGTTCTTTTTAAAATCTTAATAGTGTTATTTTATTATTTTTATGTATTCTTTCAGACTAGATAGAAGACGCAGAAGGGGTTTTCATTTTCTTGAGATGTGTTTGCCAGAATCAATACAATATAGAGCATGTAATGCAAACCCAGAAAAAATACAACAGTAATGGATAAAATAACAAATACCCAGATCATAAAATCACCAAAGATGAATTACTATCACATACCCATATCAAGAAATGCAACTTCATACATATGTTGTAGCTGAACCAGCAAGTTGGGTAGCATAGAATTCTTCCAAAATCATTACAAATGGTGGTAAGATGACATACAATGAAAGGATGCAAGATCTGGAACCCTAAACGTCAAGAATGGGATGAATAGTTGCTGCCATAACCACAGGAAACAATACCCAGCAAACCCACGTCACCCACTATAGTTGTACGACCAGGCTAAGGCAAATAATGCAGTCCAAAACCATCAAAAACTCACTGGAATGTTTTTGCCAATGACTGCAGACCTTTAACCCTCCTAAACACCCAAGTAGGAATGCAAGAACTCAGCCAAACACCAAAAATCTGCCCCAGAGAATGGTAAGGCTGCTCTAAGAGAAGTACGGCCAGCTTGGAGCAACAACAAACTCTTCACAAGCAGCAATAAACTAATCAAATCTGTGACTGCACCATTGTTCTCCTCTGTTCACCAAAAATCTGCAAGAATATGATCAATAAACTCTCTCAAACTCACATCAAACGAATCCCATTGAAGCTCATATGCAAACAATGGATGTGTTGCCTCACTAGCACCTTTGGACAGTCTTTCACACCTGTAGAATGTTGTTACTAATGGAGGTTTTCGTCTCCAAAAGCCACCTGGGTTCAAATCTCTTCAAAGCCTCTCAAAACCCTAGCAGAGCCAAAGCAAGCAATTTCACAATATCAAGCATAACAAATGAATCACTTTTTCCATCTTTTATTTCCCCAAGTGAGGCGTTGCTTTTTGAGAGGGAAATATTTTAACTTTAAACACCTTTTTATTTCCAAGAGGTGGGCGCCCAAGTCATATAAGTGACACTTTAAATATTACTTCAATATGTCACTTGCTTTTAATATTTCTAAAGTCCCACATGAATAAATATTATCAATCTTCGGACTTTAAAACGGAGGGCAAGTTATACTCAGAATCCTGTGATCTATAGCTCGCCGGAAAGGTCTCGACGAGACGCATCATCTCCAATACCGAGAATCCTGAAACAGCACCATTTCCCAATTTACTAAAAATAGCAAGTGTGGGCAAAAAGCTAACAAGGCCACCTCTCGAAAGTGCCAATTGGATCCCAATTGAACCCAAACCAACATCCACTCTACTAATTAACTCATCCAAGGCTCTGCCAACCATGGTTCCCTAACCAGGTTAGTAGGTCTACGGGAACCCAATGATAGACTAACTCTATATAGAGAAAGGGGACATTACAGAATCTGAAATTCCTCTTAATTATGCTATTGTCCCTATACTAGGAACTCAATAAGATTAATAATAGATCCACCAATGATGGCTGGACCAAATGAATGTGCAATCTCTGCATATCTATATTATTAAATTGGTATTGTTGTCTTGAATGTTCCCTTGATTATATTCTTATTGTATGTAGTTTTGAATTCTTTTCTTGGACTGCTCGATCTGCCTTATGCTGAGAGGAGAGATGACTGATTATTCTTGTATATTGATGATTCAATTGTATTGTGTTGTGAATGATGTATGATGTTCCATATGTTGTTCACTGACTCCTTATCTATACCTTTGAAAAGGTGCTTTTCTCATCGGTTGCCTCCTTTCATATCTTAAAACATACTCCATATTTGATCACATTCCTTAATCTTTTAATTTAGCATATTAAACGGTGCATCATAAGAGGTCAACAACATTTATATTTGTTGATCGATGGTTGTAGGTCAGCGGTCTATATACATGCATTGCCTTTGTGTTTTCCAAATCGCGGCTTGCTAGAATCTCATTACCTTTAGACCTTTTGTCTTATGTAATATATAATCGTTGTCTTATGGTCAATCTTAAATAGTTTTACAATAATATTTAATAGATATTATTTATAATAATAATATTTATATTTATATTATTATTATTTATATTTTGTATTTATATTGATAATTATAATTTATATTATATAATAATAATAATAATATTTAATATTTATACTTGTATTTATATATTATATTTAATAATATATTATATTTTAATTATATTAATTTATATAAGGCTAATTTATTATTTAAATAAACATATTTGATGAACAATTCAATTATAAATCACTTAGTATAGGGACATGACAAGCCTCCCCACTCAAGAGTGCTTGTCCTCAAGCAATTTTGGGTTTGGATGATCAATAATTTTAACCCCTTTTGATAAGATAACATGGAGAATGATCCTAGGATTTGTGGGTTATGGGCCCACAATATAATTTAGCATAGGTTTATGTAACAACTTTGCCGTAGCACGATAGGTATTGATTTTATCTAAGTTCCTCTAATCAAGAGAAGAACTTAAAAGGAGACTCTCAGAATAAATCATCTAATAGATTTACTAGATCAATTTGTAAGCTACAAGGTTGATCCGTGTATCGTAATTGTTTCTATGAGTGTGGTATAGATCATATGTGTTATGGATTTAGTTAAGCATGATGATTTGGTCCTAAAGGGATAGAACAAATATGTTCTTACCTCAAGCTTCAATCTTAGGAGATGATTTGTATTTGAACAAGCTCTGCAAAACTCTGAATTTCCTCTAGAGTGTAATATAGATGTGTGTCAACAACCTTTGATTATGTTATTTGCTTGTGCTATAATGCTTATCTTTGAGACTGTGATGACCATTTGGATGTTGTAATGCTTAATAAGGCTTACTTGAGAATGGAATAATGTAATTCAGGGTCAGTACTATTAATCAGCAATGGTGTTGTTGATCCTTGAGGTATTTCAATTCTCCTATAGATTTGTACCTATCATGAGCATATTATGAGGACTATTAATCTTTGTTGATTATCAAGTGACATAATATTATGTTATTAAGAAACATTGATATGACCATTGAGTAGATGATTCTACTATTGCTTTGAAGCATTTACCATGTACTCTCTACTTAACATCATGACTATATGTGAATGTGATATCCATGTCGGAGGGACTACCTGGGAACCTTTGTCGTGATCTATTTTGTTGCTATTTTGACTATGATGATAGTAGTCCACTTGGTGGTTGAATATTCTTTCTCTGTTGTCTCAGTCTTGAATGGGCTGGATGATATTAGATAACCTTGTATTGGTCTGAACATCTTTTGGCTCTTTATGGTTGTCTTGAGGATCATTTAGCTTTGCCTCGTATGATATGATGTAATCTGTGCACTTTGCTGTGACTGGACTATCTTGAGACCCTATATCAATTCCATGGCAATGTGACTGATCTATAGTATTTAACTTGGTATTGTCATCTATGGGATGCTTGTTGTGATGCAAACCTAACAAAGATCTTTTGACATCAAATTTACCTTATGATTGTATGGAATCCTTTCAAATTAAGTTATGTAGAGACTCTGTTCTATAACAATACCATTGTGATGTTAGTTAGCATTTTGCTTCATGTTGGACTATCATGTGAAAGGCGTTGGTTCAATTCTGTATGGAATTTATGGGCATAGAATCTTGTAAACTAGAACCTAGAATGAATGTAGCAGTAGGGCCCTGGTATGAGTTTGTTAGACTTGTATAGGTTATGACTATGCTACTCATTATTATGTATCAAATTTGTTATGGTAGGCCATGAGTGCATCTATCTTTATGATTGTGTGTTTTGCAATTTAACCGAGGATTGTGACCTCACTATAATTGTTGTTAGATATGTCTTAATGCAAGATGAGGTGGATAAAATCAGTGGGTATGTCATTAAGGACTCTTGTGCTTATTATATTTCAAAAATTGTAAGCCTTACTGAGCATTGATGCATCTAATAGGGTGTTCTCAATCCCTAAAATGGATCAAGGTGATTGGGTGTAATTGGATTTTAATTGTAGAGACTCTAGAGTTCTATTTTTACTAGATTGATGTCCTTGGTCCATTTGTGTAAGTAACTTGTATCTTTCTATTGTAGAACATCTTGACTATTGTTGCTTGTAAACTCTCAATTTAACCCAGAATTGATTCTTGTTTGTTTAAGACAATGTTATTTGGGATATGATTATTTTGGTGGGATTCTCAATGCCCAATCCTATGGTAGAGATAGTTTGGTCTTGAAATTTTGTGCATTGGTTTGCTAGTGTAATTGTTTGGTCTTGAAACTTTGTGCATTGGTTTGCTAGTGTAATTGATATTGCTTAACATTTGTAAATAAAGGTTATGCCTAATAAGACTAAGGGTAGTAGTAGAGTACCTTGCTATCAAAGGTTAATTATATTTTTCCTTAGATACTTAGGGGTAAATACATTACCATGAACTGATTGAACATAGTCTACTATAATGTAATGTCCCTTATAAGAAGATCCTTATTTTCCACCTTGCACACGAGAATTACTTCTTAAAGGAAACATTAGTAATAGATATTAAAATAATCAAACCAGAGTTAGTAACCACATAAACAATATCAGCATAAATCAATAATTCAATTATTTAATCCTTAAGTCGATTCATACTTAGGGTTGTCTATTATATGTTAATCTTATTCATTTTCAAACCTTAGTGGAGATGGAGTACTATCTCTTGTTAGGTTGCATGAATCATCCTGTATGGGTAGTGTCTTTGTATGATGTAACACATGGTTGTCTATTATATGTTAATCTTATTCATTTTCAAACCTTAGTGGAGATGGAGTACTATCTCTTGTTAGGTTGCATGAATCATCCTCTATGGGTAGTGCCTTTGTATGATGTAACACATGCCCATTCCATCTTAGGTCTTACTAAGTGCCCTTGTATGATGTAACACATGCCCATTCCACCGCAAGTCTTACTTATTGCCCTTGTATGATGTAACATATGTCCATTCCACCGCAGGTCTTATCCATTGCCTAAGTATGATGTAACATGGTCCATTCCACGGCCGGTCTTATCTACCTTTGAGGTATTAATGTTGCTTCTTCCTAACAAGTCTACCTCCAATCTCTCAATGTGTTCTATGATCTTATATCATATTTATTTATTTTCTTCTTCTTGTTATACTTATATCAAAATTGTATTCAACTCATAAATATTATTCAGAAAATATCTTGCTTGCTGCTCAATAGACTTTATTTCCTTCCATTTCTGCCTTATATTTTATTTACTTTTCTTTTTTTTTTTCCTTCTATCATCTCCTTATTTTCCTTCTATATATCTTCCAAGGGTTTTACCATGGGTAAAAGGATATACCCTTTTCCAACCGTCGTTGTTGTTGTCTTTTCTAACATAATAGTTGTTCATTGGATATTAATTAATATGTTCCATATTATTTGCTGGGCTGCCTATAATCTTAAGCGTTGCCTCTAAATAATATGTATACTTACCTTATGACATTCGCTACTTGCAACAAAGCATATCATTTTACAATATTATTTATATAAGGTTATAATAATATTTAAATTACTAATATTTATATTATTATATAATATTGATAATATTTAATATTTCTTTTTATATTGATAATTATAATAGTAATATATAATATTTGTATTTATATTGATAATTATATTTGTTATTTATATTTAATGATATATATTATATATTATATTTGTATTTATAATACATTTATTATTATATTTATATTATTATATTATTATAATAAATGATTATAATAATATTTAAATTATTAATATTTACATTTATAGTTATTTATAAATATAGTATATCGGTTAATATATTATATTTAAAATATTTATAGATAATATCATATAATATTACATATATATTTATTAATGGACTATGGCTAAATCTTTAATTTAAACAATGCCTTAATATGGGGACATGACATATAAGGACATAGCATAGTGCTAGATCTCTACATAATAGTTAGGTTGAGGTCACTACATTGTATTAGTCCAATTAAAAGATGGAAGTAATAGTAGTAAGGCAAAATTGTATGACAAACCCTAGTGAAAAGTGAACCTAGCACTTATATTTCAGAGTCAAGGCATAATGTTTTGATCATTATATCTGGACTAGGATTTGCAAGAACTAAATTTGTGGGTGATAATGGTTAAACTATCTCAGCTGTTATATTGTAACTATATATAGTGTTGTAAACACTTAACATTGATAACAAAGGACATAATAGTCTTGAGAATGTGAACCATGATTGTGTTAATCAAGAAAGAATGATGAGAGAGCAAAATTACATTTGTCTATATCATGATGAGTGAGGCTCGGTCTGACACTTCAAATAGAAAACACCATCTGCAAAAAGACAATACTAAGTTATAGTTGAGGAAAGACATGAATGATGAAATCATCTTGAAAATTCGGAGAGATGAATTTGTAGAGAAGGTAAATTCAATTGTAGAAGTGTATAATAGATGATGATATGATAGCGTGGAGACAATCAATGATGAATAAGATTATCACCGGAGAGAAGATCCATGTTGAAGTATATGTGAGGCATGAAGTATACGTGTAAGATGTAATATACGGAGTACACATGAGTCGTGTAAGTCCCTATCATTCACAAGATGGCAGGATGACTGCTCTGATACATTATTATATTTGTTATTCACATCTATTTTATATAATAATATATTCCGTTAATTAAATATATTTATGATTATAATAATTAAATAATAATATGATTTAATATTATCGCAATTATTCCTATCATTCTAAACACCACGGTTACGAAGGCAACTTCACCGTCTTTTATCGTGATGTTTAAATCTTTTATTTAAACAATGCCTTAATATCGAGACATCACAGTCCACCCCGCCCAAAATTGCTTGTCCTCAAGCAATTATAACTAAGATTCCTCTAAAGTTGTCAGGAACCTAAATCAATCTCTTCGAAGAATTGTTGTTAGCAATTTGTCATCCCATTCTTTTGGGTTCATGTACTTGTATTTGGCTATATCTTTTAACAAGAGTTGGTAACTAGTGACATTCGTAACTTAAGGCAAAAAAAAAAAAATTCATTCTCAGGGCGAAGAACCCAAAGATATCTTGATCTTGATCACGAGATTCGGTCCTGTACTTGTTATCTTGTAGTTTTACCTTTTGATAAGTTATTGACCCCAAAGAAGGGTCATGTTCAAATCCAATGATGATAGGAAAAGATAACCATGTTTTGAGAAATAATTGATTATATGATGTCACAGAGAGAAGGTTTGCGATAAGCTGATTTCTTACAAGTTTATAGGGTTTTGAATCACTTATCTTAGCCAAATATCTGTTATACCTAACAAGACTTTCCTCTATAGGTTTACTCTAATATTCAATTTTGTCCTATCTTTCAATTCCATTGGGGTTTTATCCTCCTCTTTACATATCTCTATGTTTTGGTACTAAATTTGTTTTCTCATATTTTAACAAATTTGGTATAACTTGATGTGTATTAATTTTATCAAGGGTACTTATGAACCTAATACTGATATCCTTGATCTTTAATCATGAATGAAGAGTTACGCTAAAGAACTTAAGAGAAGAAGATCATTGGATGAAATGATCTACCCTAGATATTACATGTAGAAAAATAAGACAAAGTTCACTAGATCAATGTTATAAGTTATAAGGTAGACCATATGATATGGACTAGATTGTTTCGTCATTGTTTCAATGAGTGAGTACATTTGATCTCATTCTAAATGGATAGAACAACTAAGTTTGATGAATATATCTTATTATAAATTTCCACAATTCTTTTTAAGATCTTCCCTCCCATTTGTGGGTTCCTAAAGAGTTGAGTTGTCTTTATTATGTCCTCTCAAAATTGTTGTTTTGGATTTTTAAGAGATTGACCCTCCTAGGTCAATATGATACCTAAGTGGACCTACATCTCAATTGAATTCTTTAATGATGTTTTGGATGTCTTTCTTAGATGAAGTGCTCTCTCCATTTTCACCCCAAGTTTGAGGGAGTCTCATTAGTTACAACCCGAGAAGGGTTTGACAGATGGTTTTGGCCTTTTCATAAATTTTAAGCATCTTAATGGAGTAATCTTTTTGAGAAAACACATAGATATATGATGCATACGCGATATGTAAGACATGAACTATACCCCTAAATACATGCAAGGCATGAATCATACACATGAGTACATGTGGTACACAAAGTATACGCGTATGAAGCATATAGATTCACGGAATATGCGAAGTATACACACACAAATATCTTACATGTCATACACCAAAGCTTATATGCTAAATACATGGAGTATGGAACATACACAACGTATACGAAGCATGAAGTATGAACATAGTGTATAATACACAAGTATACGCACGTAATACATGAAACATATAGCATACGCTTGATACACAAAGCATGAAGCATACAAAATATACACACGTAATACACAAGTATGAATCATGCACGTAACGCATAAAGCATGAAGTATGCACATAATTCACAAAGTATACGCACGTAATACATAAGGCATGAAGCATACATGTAATACACGAATATGAAGTATGAAGTGTGCACTTGAACATACATAAGTCATAGAGTATGCATTTGAGCACACATAAGTCATGTAGTATACACTTGAACATACAAATCATGGAGTATACACTCAAATACACGAAGTCATAAGGTATATAATTGAATACACAAAGTCATGGAGTATACACCCGAATGAAGTATGCACTTGAATACAAAGTCATAGGGTATACACTCAAATACACAATCATGAGGTATACACTTGAATACAAAGTCATAGGGTATACACTCGAATACACAGTCATGAAGTATACACTTGAATACAAAGTCAGAGAGTATACAAAATCATAGAGTATACACCCGAATACACAGTCACGAAGTATACAATTGAATATAAAGTCATAGAGTATACACTCGAATACACTGTCATGAAGTATACACTTGAATACAAAGTCATAGAGTATACACTCAAATACACAGTCATGAAGTATACACTTGAATACAAAGTCATAGAATATACACTCGCATACAAATAGAGTATACACTCGAATACATAGAGCATACACTCGAGTACAGATACACTCGAATACATAGTTATGAAGTATACACTTGAATACAAATGATTCGCAAGGTATACACTTAAATGCATGTGAATACATAAGACACAACGTATACACTTGAATACACATAAGTTACAAGACACAACGTATACACTTGAATACACATAAGTTACAAGGTATGAATACACATAAGTCACAAAGTATTCTCTTGAATACGAGTAATACCTGAATCATGTATACACGTAAGTCATAAAGCACACTCGTGAATACACGGAGTCACAAAATATGAATACGCATAAGTTGCACTAATACATGTAAGTATACCGTCGGACAACTGGAAAGGGGATTCAGTGCATTCCATACTACACCGCGGGTTCATCCACCATCCCAAGGTCACCAAGTATACACATGAGTACATGTAATACTAAAGTATACACAACAAGCATGAAGCATACAAAGTATTCACGAGTGCATAAGTCACCAAGTACACACATGGAAGGCACACTCCTATAGAAATGCAAGATTGGCCTACTTTGAATAGTTAATTCTAATTGAATGGCGGTTATAGCAGGTATGTCCCGCAGGCTGGTAGGAACATGCTCTAATATCACTTGTGATGTCCCCTTCCCGAATATGCCCTAGAATTATGATTGCAACAACTTAGGGTTAGGGTTATCGCCTTCCAATATAAATCTCCTTGAATAATGTAATTTCCAGTTGGAATCTTGCAATCAAAGACATTAACAACATATACAAATACATATATTCTTTCATAATCATTAGGGTTAGTACCATCATAATCATAATCAATAACAATGAGTAAGTACATATATCTAATTGCATGTCCTCATACTTTAGCAGACTTATACTTTAACCATGTTTATGCCTCATGATATACTTTGGGAATGGCGACGTTGAGCCTGGTCGTTAATCTAGCCCAATCATCGACCCTAGCGGAGGGGAAAATATTACGTTTAGAGCGCCAAATAATCATTCTCCAGTGACATAGGCCCAAGGGTTTCATGCTCGCCCGGCAATACCACCACTTGGCCCAAAGGTGTCATTTTGGAACAGAGGTAATTTGAAGACAACACATTGCTGGTCGCTTAGGGTTTGATTTTCATTGATAACATTAGCATTTGTGAAGGGATCGAATCATGCAAGGAGGCAGATCAGTTTAGGCACATTGGCTGGTCCAAGGAATTGATAATAATTGTTGATCTAGGTGCATCACATTCTATGAAAATCATGGGCTTTTGAGGAGGTTTTGACATCCATATTGTGTCCTTCATCGCCTAGGATTTAGGCGCCATCATATTTGGAGAGGATCATGGATAAAAAGGAGCTGCTATATCACATATTATATCAGTCAAGCTCTCATCAGATATCAGCCCATACAGCAGCATTATATCAGTCTATATCAGCCACTATATTCCATTGTAAGAACTCATTTTATGCTTAATCGAAGTAACCTTTCATCCGGGCATGTTGTATATGTTTTGGTATTCAAATCTTTAATTTGAATAGGCATTGTATTCACTGTCAGAGTCTGAATCAGACCTGATAACATTGTAATCAGACCTGATATAATGGAAATAAAAGCATATTTAGTGTTGGTACTTTGATGTTTATGCAAAGTTATTGGTTATGTTTCCTATATATCAACATATGTATTCTCAATGAAAACCAATTAAAAGAAGCATCAAAACCAAACATAAAACTCTGAAATCACAATACAGTGACATTGCATGACAAGTGTTTGACAAAATGTCAAACCCATAAAATCAGAAATTCAGGGCAGAACTAGACAGGGTTCTTACAGTGGTATCAGAGCTTAGTATCCTGCCAGCCTAGAGGGTGAAAATCAGTTGGTTTCATGCACTCAAGTGACAGGACAAACAGGTACATTGCTAAGGAGCAAAGAAGAGACTACTGGCTATCAAAAATAGGATAAATAAAACTAGCATTAACGAGTTTTTGCAGCTCTTCTTGCATGATTTCATGCAAAGCTGGGTTCATCCTCCTCCAAGGCTGCCTATTAGGTCTCCAATCATATTTGATATAAATGTAATGGGTACATGTTTCCAGTGGGATTCCTCTCATATCCTAATAGTCCCAAGGAAAAGCATTGTTATGCCTTAGTAACATGGTGATAAGTTTTGCTTTGCTCATCTTGTAAGTTAGCGTTGATAGTCAAGGATTTCCCTAAGGAGATTTCAATTGGCTGAATTTGAGGCATAAGAAATTTAGATACTTTTGGGACTTCTAAAAATTCACCAAAATAACACAACTAGGGTGATGACTAGTGAAAGTGTAAGAAATCCCTTTTAGGGTCTAAAGACCTCTTAGCTAGCATAACTTGGCTAAATGCACTCTAGTTGTAAGTCCTCATTAGATTGGAAGAGTCTTTGTATAGATGGTGTATGGACATTTTGGATAAAATTAGCAATTATCGTATCCTCATTCAATAGTATCAAAGAAAAACTCCTATCTATTGTTAGAATGTGTTATACAAGGGTATCATCACTTTCCTCATGCGCCAGCCAAGTGAGTCTTCTGATAAGGGCTAAGTACAAGGATAAATGATTAGTTTCTTTGTGTTATTTTCATTGGAAATCATCATATTCCTAGACCTATAGTTGATATATACATCAATCAATGCAAACCAAGGTCTGCCCAAAATAAGGGGATAACCTCCCAAGTTGGCTTTACGTTGCAACACCATAAAGTCAATCGGATACTCCCAGGAATCCATTGAAATAACCACATCCTCTAGTAGTCCTTCTAGGTGAACAATAGACCAATCAATCAATTAGAGAACTGTAGGAGTGGATCAGAGACCTTGAGGCTAGAGGTGGCTCATTGTTTCTTTCATCATGACGTTAGTGGTTGTGCTGAGATCTATTAAAGTGCTTTTATGAGCAATGCATTAATGTGTATGCCAATGATAGGACTTCCAGGATCAAAATATTTGGGATGAACCATCTTGCCAAACAAAAGATCAACAAGGTGCCCATCCACCTTTACAATTTGTAGATCCTTTTGCTTCCTACCTAGATTTCGAAGGCACAACTCAAGAATTATCATTGAATAAACCAAAACATCCTTAATTGCCTAGAATAATGGTATTTTAACACAAACATTTTCCATTTCCCCTATAAAGTCAAATTCTAATTTTAACTCCTCCCTCTTTTGATCTAACCGTTCAAGGAAGGGAGGAATGGGGGTAAGAGCTTCTTTTAATAATAGACTTGGATGGCATTGTGGGGTGTCTTGGATAGGTTGATGACTCACTCATTCAAACTGCTCTTCTAGTTTTGTAATTATGGGGGTGCGAGATTGTCTAGCATCCTACCAGAACAAAGGTGTATCCCACTCAAACCATGGAATATGTGGGATACTCTGACATCTCATCATTATAAACCTTTTGAGCTTGTTTATTGTTAGGATTAGGTGTGGGTTTGGCAAGTATTTGTTGTGTTTGTGGGAGTTGTGTACTTTGGTTGGAAAAGTTAGGCAGAAGGCCTTGTTGTGGGAAGTTTAGGCTGGGTTGTTTGGGTTGCCAATTTTGTGGTGATCCTTGCTAAGATTGTTGGCATGGTTGATTAGGAAGCTACAATTGTTGGCTCCTTTTGCTTCCTACCTAGATTTCGAAGGCACAACTCAAGAATTATCATTGAATAAACCGGAACATTCTTAATTGCCTAGAAAAATGGTATTTTAACACAAACATTTTCCAGTTCCCCTATAAAGTCAAATTCTAATTTTAACTCCTCCCTCTTTTGATCTAACCGTTCAAGGAAGGGAGGAATGGGGCTAAGAGCTTTTTTAATAATGGACTTGGATGGCATTGTGGGGTCTTGGATAGGTTGATGAATCACTCATTCAAACTTCTCTTCTAATTTTGTAATTATGGGGGTGCAAGATTGTCTAGCATCCTAGCAGAACAAAGGTGTATCCCACTCAAACCATGGAATATTTGGGATACTCTCACATCTCATCATTATAAACCTTTTGAGCTTGCTTATTGTTAAGATTAGGTGTGGGTTTGGCAAGTATTTGTTGTGTTTGTGGGAGTTGTGTACTTTGGTTGGAAAGTTTAGGCAGAAGGCCTTGTTGTGGGAAGTTTAGGCTGGGTTGTTTGGGTTGCCAATTTTGTGGTGATCCTTGCTAGGATTGTTGGCATGGTTGATTAGGAAGCTAAAATCGTTGGCTTGATGAGAGCTGATTGTATGGCTGAAAATTGTTTTCCCATGGTTATGGCATTTGTTGCCATCCTCCTTGATATGGCCATGGTTGTGGGGGAGGGGGATACATTTGATTAGCCCAATAAGAATTATTAAATTGTTTCTCGTTAATCATAAATTGAATTTGAGGCCTCTGTTACCATAGCCTCCTTTGGGCAATGAAGTAGATCTGATCCTCTAGAAGAACTAGTCATGGATAGTCACCTCCTTTCTTCCCCTCCTTGATGTTGGAAATCTTTGTTCAGTTGTATGGGAACTAGCCATCAAGATGCTTCTTTCTAAATGTAGGGCAAAAGAACCCAAGGCTTGCTCGGCCTCCGCCTACTTCTTCTTTACCTGCAATGCATCGATTTGTGTGGTCATGGTATTAATAATATCCATTTTCATATCCACCAAATATCCAATCATAGCTTTTTGTTATTCCTCAAACAGCCTTTGGTCCACCTACTTCTTTACTTATAGTGCATCCATTTGAGTGGTCATGGTATTAATGAATCCATTTTCATATCCTCAGCAAATGTCTAATCACAACTTTTTGTTATTCCTCCAACAGCCTTTGTTCATTGGGAGGTTGATGCTTCTTGTCCTCTGGTCTTCCTCACCATTGATCTTGTGTAATTCTTACATAATTCTCAAATTTCATCATATTCAATCTGTCAAATGTCTCCATCTACCATGAGGTTTAATGCCTCCAAGCAATCTTCATGAATGCCTCTCAAGAAGATGAGCTTGACCAATCCTTTCCCTAGTTTATTCTGTCCAAATCTCTGGAATTGAGTTGGAACCGCCCCACCTAATCCTCTAATGACTCCTATTCCCGTTGCATCGTTCAAAAGATTTCTTCTCTAATATCTCTCGCCTTATAGTAGTCTTGATACTTCTTTAGAATCTTCTATTTCATTTCAGGCCAAGTTTTTATAGTGTTTCTTCCCAACCCCATAAACCACTAAAGAGTTGCATCTTTCAAAGTTGTTGGAAACAACTTCAACCTTTGTGCATCCCCTTGATAGTCATAACTTCTACACAATATATCAAACTCGAATAGGAATGTATCTGAATCTTCAATGGCCAACCCATTAAAATATGTAAGGGTTGATAGAGAAATGGGCTTCATGGGAGCCGCTTCAGTTGGTGCAGCAATCGGAAATTCGAAGGTGTTGGTTTCATTTTTAGGGTTCTCCATTTCTACATCACACTCTGCCAGTGCTTCTTCTGCCCATGGAGTTCAAAAAACAATGAATGGAGATTGACAAGGCTGGTATTGTCTTTGTGGTGTCATCTAAACACTCCCCCTTCTTAGCTTGTAAGTTGCTAGAGAATCAATAGGACTTGTAGGACTTAACGGCTTTCTTAATGGATGAGTTGTAGTCGATGGAACCTAGGCACTAGGGACTTCACTTGCTTCTTCTTCTTGAAATGAAGAATAAGATAGGGTTGTTAGAACCGTCTTGTCTAAATTCAGTTTATTTTCCAGATGTGCCCTCTTCAGCTACAGATAACCACGCTGTCTCTATCTAGCAAATTTGTGATTTCTTTAGCAGCTTCAGCAATGTTCTCTTTTGTATTTTCAATTGCAGCTTGAGCAGAATTTTTTCTTTGATAAGTCAACAATGGAGAATTTATGTTGACAGGATGGTCAATGTTCTGATGTTCCTGCTTAGCCATTGTTCTTTTCTTTCCTACAACTATGGATGATCCTGCTACTGCATCCACAATAGTTATTTTAAGAAGAAAATGTCCCTTTTAATCTCCCATACGATTCAGGCATCTAAACTGACATTACTTCTAAGAAAGCATCCCACAAGAGCAAAAACAAACTGAATGTTAACCTTTTTCCTATTCAACCCCTATAATGCCTTAAACCCTAAGTCAATTTTAAGGAAATACTACTACTATCTTTGACACTTGTCCCTGGCAACAACAGCAAAAAGTGTTGAGCACACTCAACATCATTTAATCCAAGAACGTTGGTTTTGACCAAGTGTCTTGCAAAATATATGCAGGATTGCAAGCTCTTTCTTAAATCTGTGTCATCTATGAGATGCAGATCTAGATTAGGTACCTTAAATGGTTTGAAGGAACAAATGATTAAAATCAACAGAAAGTACTAATTTACTTGTAAATCAATAGAGGGAATTACTTCAAAACACAACACACTGAACTGTAATAATTTTACAATTCAAATCAGAATTATAACAGCAAATTATCATAATTGAACTAATGAATAAACTGCAATCATCACATCAATAACAATTACCAAATTATTTCACCTTATCAGATATTTCACCCTCGAGGGCAGGTACAAGCGGATTTACTCTTATCACTTTCCTATGTTGAATCGTTTAAGACATAGGATCAAAATAAGTTTTCTGGTTTTTCTGTTGAGTTCACTGCAACAATCTGTGGAGAATGTGTTATTGGGTTAAGGCTGATTTGCCTCTTCACCAAGGTTTAATCTATTGTTTATATAGGCTTGAGCTAGCTAAAACTCTAGCCCCTTCCCTTTTTCCCATTGTTACCCCTTCCAAAATTCCTCCTAGATCCCGGGCTCTGCTGCTGCTAGTTCCATGATGCAGAGGGATCATACAATGACAAATGCAACCTATTATCACCCACAAGAACCCCTTGACCTACAATCTTTTAGGTCTTTCTTCACAAACTGCCCTTAATCCTTGTAGCCTTTCAAAAAGGCCTTTTTGACCATAACTCTTGTTACAGACCTACTACCCAAAATACAAAATCTGTTTGGAATACCCTTTTGGCCATAATAACACATATCCAAGAATGGGATGTGGTTACTTTGTACGGATTAGGGCAAATTTTGACTGTCCTCTTTCCAATTAGGCCTAATAGGTCACCTAGGCTTGACAAAATCTAGTTCTTGGGCTTCAAAAGGTTCTTTTTTTGGTTCTTACACCTTCAATACACATAACAAGGTCTCAACAAACCATTCCTTTCTCATGAGCAATCCTATAAGGTCATTTTCAACAAACCCTCTAAGCAACTAGGGTTTTTATAACTGTTTTTAGGGGTAGGAGAGCAAACAGTCCTCCATAACT
This sequence comes from Cunninghamia lanceolata, assembly GCA_027924645.1. Classification (NCBI taxonomy): domain Eukaryota; kingdom Viridiplantae; phylum Streptophyta; class Pinopsida; order Cupressales; family Cupressaceae; genus Cunninghamia; species Cunninghamia lanceolata. Next base: position 2,155,173 of record BSBN01000610.1, read on the forward strand.
CACACAAACCATTGACCCTGGACTTGAAACCTTGCAGACATTTAGAGACCCCTAAAACAGAGGTTCACACCAAAAAATTAGATTTTTCCACCTTACGGAATTTGAGAAATGCATTTTTTAATGTCTTGGAAAACCCTAATTTCTGAACAGGGCTGTTGGAAAGATTGGTCTATTAGACCACTCAATTAATCTTTTCTTTAAATCTAGTAAGAATGAAAAATATCTGAAATCAATTCATCTTTCCACCCAAATATGTTTCAGGCCCGTACCATTCCGTACCAGGGCATAGTAACTTGTTTTCTCGCTGTAAAACAGTGAAAATCTGCAATTGTTAACACTAAAAATGCTCTAACTTCTTCAAAACATAATGAAATTTCGTGAAACCAATTGCATATGAAAGGTATTTCAATCCTCCATCTTTTCCAGTCAGTCTTCCATCCATACAAGCAAGTACAGATCCGTACCAAAAGAAAGAACAGTCGGTTTTGTAGAAAAAAGACAGTTTTGAGTGTGCAACTTGATATTTTCTTCATTCCAATACTTCCCAACCTTGGGACTCGTGTTTACAAGACTTATTTATGCCCCTACAATCAGTTTTTCAACACCAACCAACCCACAACTACCTTTTACAACATTTTCAAAAAGTTGTCATGGCAACCTTGACAATATTGACAACAATTTAACAACTTTTGCATTTTTTGACCAAATTGCACCAAAACATAAAAATTGGTCCTAAAGGACATATGATGGTCTCAAATGACCTTATTGACATCAAACATATCAAATCAAGACAAAAATCAAAGTTTTACCATATTCCCTGAAGGTGCCCCTGCACCATTCCCAAATCCTTGTTACTCTTGATCCCACACCCCCTCCTTCTAAGGATCAAGCCTCCCCAGATGCTATGGTTTCTACACCTAATTCTCCCAAAATTGTGGTCATGGAAAATTCAAAGAGGCCCCCCAAACAACCTCAGCAACCAACTCTTAAAGGTGGGTCTAGGGTGATCAAAATTTTGATCCCCCCAAAGCCTTCTCAGTAAACCCCTATTTTCAAAACCTTTGCCACCTTGGGGGTGGATAAAGGTAAAAATATCGTCCTGGAAGGGCCTTCAGCTAGCTCCCTTGCCCATACAGTGCCTGCTGATCTTCACACCTCCCAAAAAGCAATCAATCCTAATGATGGTGATTCTAGTGATGGTGTTCCTGGTAAGACCCAATATGAAAATGCTCATAAGCACAGTGACAACAAGCATAGTGATAACCATATCCCGAAGTTCTCTTGTGAAAGTTGTATTGACTTCAAGGGCGGAGTTCAAGCTCTGGAAGAAAGACTCGACCTGCTGAATGACATTCTCAAATGGTTTTATGGCAACACCAAAATTGTAGGTCTAGACTGCGGAACATTGAAACTATTATATTACAAGGAGGAGAATGCAGTGAATGATGGTAATGTTGCTTTTGATGAGGATTTATAGGCAGAAGTTAATAAGTTCTCTCTTGATCTAAAAATGTCTGTGCTTCAGAAAAACTAGGAAGATTTGAAGGGTAATCTGGCTGAATTAGTCAATTTCAGAAAAAACACAATAAAGAACTCAACTACCAGCCTATTTATCCTCTAGTCTGAACTGCAGAAGAGGAAAAGAAAGTCTACTAGCGAAGGGCCTGCCAATAGAACAAGGGCTAAATCCTCTGCCCACAAGCCAGGCATTAATGACACCTTGAAGAGTTCTTTTGAAGAGCAAGTCAATTTCATTGCCAAGGAGTGGCAAGCTGCTTCAGGTCTTCAGAAGCTGGCAGATCCAAAATGGGAGAGGGTTCCTTTCTGGTCTTTCCTTGTATTGTCTGTTTAAGTGCTGACTTTCTGCTGTCCCTTTGTTTTGGCGTTGTACCTGGTGGCTTTTTGGCTTTGTTTGTAGTCCCACACCTCATGGGACCTGTTTCTTCTAGCTGGTTGGCTCTGCTCTTGTAAAAGGGTTTGGGCCCCTTTCAAAAACCCATTTTTTACCAATATCAAAAACAATTACCAAATTAGAACTAAAATCACAAACAACACACAAAAGAGTAAAGCAATCCTAAACAATCCATCAATCCTCATCAACAGGCCCTTTCCTCATCAATATGATGAATAGAACACAAACTCCTTAAACAAGTACTTTGATATTAATATAATAAACAAGTCTTTTCAAAATTAATCAATTATTGAGTGCTTGCCGAGATACTAATCTGAAACTCTAGAATAATGTTACTACTTGACTATGACTCTTAAGACTCTATAGATACCAGCAGTGGCATCTTTTCATAGCAGATTTCAAAACAGAATGACACCTATATTATTTTTTAACAACTTTTACAACTACTCTTGAAACAGATTTGTCCGTTTTCTAGCTTCAACTCAGGCAGTTCTTCTTTGGCAACTATCCAACAAATTCTCCTATAACTGTTTGGATTGTTGTGAAACAAGTATAACCTCCTTGGAGTGTAACGTGCCTATTTTGGAACATTGTTGTTATGAGCAGTATGTGGATCTTGTGCAACATATTGCTCAACAAGAATAGTCATCTTTCATGGTAGGTTCAATCTGGACAGCTCAGCAACTACCTTGCATGGCAAAATTGTCTTGCACAGCAAGTTAGCCTCTTGCCCAGCAAAGTTGTTGGCTTGTGCAACAAGGTTTTATCTTGCACGGCAAAGGAATCATCTTGTCGAGCAAAACAACTTCCATAACTGACTTTCTGGTTTTGCACAACAGCTCTATCTCCTCTTTTAACCTTAGAAGCACACAAATGCAACTGTACAAAATATCTTAATCGTACCAAATTCGAATCATTAGTCCATTTTACCATTTCCTACTTTAAAAACAACCAATGTATCTACAATAATCATAATAGAAAACAGAAATCACTTCAGGGTTATATTCATATGAAATGGATGAAAATGAGTTGATTAGGTGGGTTTTCCGGATACAAAAGCATGTTTAAGTACAGGAAAAATATGTACAATTATATACATGTTTGGGGCTCATCACTCTCTCTCCTGTCCAACTTACACCTGATTTTCTGAACTTACGATGTTTAACCTTGAAGATGCTAGTCTCCTGCCTAAACATCATCATGTATCTTGCATCAAATGACTGTAAAAAATTTAAAAGTCTGACCACTTTGATAATCAAGCAATCAACATAAGTCCATAGTGCAGAATTTCAGATTTCAGCTTTGACTATGGCATTTGGCTGATCAGTTGAGTTTGTCAAAACATATCAGAATCAATCCCTACATATTTTGACTAAATATTTACTTTAATGCAATTTGCTGAAATCAAACTTGGAGGATTGATTTAATAACTACTATCATTAAATTTGTCTGTGAGGAAGGGTTCATAAATATGATCTATGATAAGAAGTGGATCCCGTATAATGATGACATGATGACCTATGAATTTTATGGATAACTATTGTCTGCATTAGAAACAACTTGGGAATTTTGTGCCAAACAAGCCCCTGTTGGGTGATTGAATAACAGTCCTGTTGATACAACTGTTAGTCATATAACACAAAAAATGTTTATACATAGCAAACCTTTATCATCTTGTAACATATGATAAATTCAGGATAAATTTATCATCCCAAGTCTCCGATAGTCAGGATATGACCTTCTGACAGTCACTCAGTGGTTTGATGTGATGATGCTGTTAATCATTCAGGGGCCTTATGCATGAATTTGAAGTAATTCGATCCAGATATTGTCCTGCATAACCTGTTATGCATGAATTCTCACTCGATTATGTTAAATCCTACTATATCCAGTTAGGATAGGCGGATATTTGTATGAATATGTCTTAACTTTGCACAATTCATCCAATTTTGATATTTCTTCATTGTTTTCTCTTGAGGGAACCAAGCCCAAAAGAAGAGCAAGGGCCACTTCAGTAATAAGGATTGTGAGGTTTCACAACACGCCCCATTTTGCCTTAGCAAAACAGGGACCCAACTTTTTGCTTGGCTGGTGTGTTTTCTCGCTTTGGGCGGTAATGGTAAAATGTCACCTTAAAATCTAAGTCGAAATTCCAAGTCAGGATGTCTTCCTATAAAGGTCATCACTGGATAGGGAATCAATTTTTAAGCAAATTTGCCTTTTCCATCATGTTGAAATTCCTTAAAATGAGCAAGTTATGCCTGGTCAAAGTTCTAGTCAACTGGACATCCGGATATCCAAATCCTGATGAAATTCCGTATTATGTACCTATCTCATCTAAGACCATGGATGGATAGCGAATAAAATTCTAAGCAACTTTGCCTTTTGGATCATGTCAAAATTCCTCAAGACAAATAAGTTATGCACAATCAAAGTTTGGTCAAATGGTCATAGGGATGTTCACATTTACTTAATATCCGGATATTTCCAAATATCCATATCCATATGGACATTCAGCTAAAATCACGATATCTCTCTCATTTCTCAACAAAGTTCAAAAATTCAAAATGATTTGGAAACCTTGCAATGTGAGGAACAAAACCCAAAAACCATTTTTTGAAATTTGAAATTTTGGTCATCCAAATATTTCACCCATCTAAATATCCTAACATTCCCAAAGGTCTGGATATTTCGCCCATCTGAATATCCTAACATTCCCAAAGGTCTGGATATTTCGCCCATTTGGATATCCTGACATTCCCAACAGTACATATGGTCAACCGGACATTTGGTGAACCGGATATTTTGACCAACTGGGTATCCTGATATCCCCTGTCCAATTGCATATTCACTAAAATCGCGATATCTCCCTCGTTTCTTAATGAAATTTAAAAATTCAAAATGAATTGGAAGGCTTGAGACGAGGAGAACAAAACCCATAAACCATTTTTTGAAATTCACAAAAATTCAAGGCGTTCAAAAACATTAAAAACGTGAGTGCACATTAAATTTTTGCGGGAATTTGGCCCCAACCAGACATGTTTAAAATTTGAGTTCCCGTGAATGTCCAAAACGTGAATAAAGCATTTTATGGCAGGAAACATTAATATTTTTGTGGAATTTAAATCAAGTGCTCCAAATTAATATTTTTTACTGATTTATTTTGTGCAAAGATATTGGTATTTGATGATTTTAATTTGTTTTCTGTGGCAGGAAATTGAAATTGCAACCAATTTGAAATTGAGCTTTCTAGAAGAGGGAATATGTTGAGGATCTTCCAAATGCCAGCTCTCAAGATGCTGATGTCACCCATGTGTTGCTCTCAAATGGCCACCGTTGATTGTTTTGAGAGGATCCTATCCATTGGATTGATGTAACCGCATCATATCCTTATTCTATAAAAGGATATTGATTGCCATTTTGTATAGAGATTGAATTGGTGATTTATGAACACTAAGTGTACATTCTGTAACTTTGTGATTCCTCATTATTCTTTCTCAGATCACCTGTATATGTGTATTCTTTTTGCATACTTAATGAAGATGGAGACTTAGATTACTATTTATCATATATTTTGCGTAATCTGTGAGTGATTTCTGGATGTGTAACTGTGATTGCTGCACTCAACAAAGGTGCATTCACAGAGTGCGTGTTTTTCCCTTGAAGATTTGCACCTATCATGTGTAATTGTGGACTGTCTTGGCAAAGCATGGTTTGGTTTTCATCTCCATTTCATGAAAGTGTCAAAGATGCATGTGGATCAGTGATTGAACTTAGTTAAATTTAGCATTTAGATGCATTCCATTCTATTTTACTTCATTTTCATAAATATCACATCAGAACTGCAAAAAATGACAAATAATAAGCAGATACAGAGGAATATGCTGAATTCACGTAGATAATTGAATATCCTTAGTGTTGTGATGTAATCACACATCGCCCCATTGCAAATGGGGACCCCCTCTTTTTTTTGCTTTCTCGCTTCGTTTTGCTTTAAAGTTTAGTTTTGCTCTGAGCTTGTAGGGTTTTGGTAGTGTTATTTTGCCCATGTCTCGACAGTGTCTTGCCAAGAGGTCTATATGCCTTCATCCTGATGCATGTCACTGAGACCCTGAAAATGACTAAGTCTGAAATCTGGTGGATCCTCATAAATCTAGAATCTGCATGCTAAGTCCTATGGATCCAGGACCTATCTCAAACATCCTGGAAGTATATTGATAAATATTTAAAGTATAAGAAACTCAATATCTGACTTATACTTAAATATTTTCAATATACTTCCATTCAGGAAATCCAAAATTTGACTAAGGCAAGAAATTCCTCACTCCATGTCCAAACCCGCCCAGACTAGGTGGCCTCACAAGGTCCTCTTGGACAGTGTCTTCACCATCAGGAGAGCTTGTCCAGACAACACCCTCAAACCCGCCCAGGGAAAGTTAGGATATTTTCACGAGTTTTTGCCGTTTGAAAGGAGTTGGGAAGTGATGATGGAGTCTAAAACTAAGATTTTGATGAAAATTCCATGCCTCACGTCCAAACCCGCCCTACCTAGGTGGCCTTGGCATGAGGTCATGGACTCAGCGTCCTACACATGCATTTATCCAGACAGAACCCTCAAATCCGCCCAAGGATAAATTGGTTAAGTTTAGAAGGTTTTCAAGTACAAGGCATTGAGAAATGATGAATTTCAAGCAAGGTTTGCAAGTTGGAGGGAAGTTAAGTAGATTAGAAGCAACATTCCATGCAAACCAAGCATTGCTTAAACTCCTCCCAACAAGGATGAATTAATTGGAAAGAATGATGAAAGATCACTAAGCCTGATGTCACTGAGACCCTGAAAATGACTAAGTCTGATATCCTGAAAATCCTAAAAATTGACTAAGTCTAAAATCTGGTGGATCCTCAGAAATCTAGAATCTGCATGCTAAATCCTATAGATCCATGACCTATCTCAAACATCCTGGAAGTATATTGATAAATATTTAAAGTATAAGTCAGATCAATATTTTCAATATACTTCCATTCAGGACATTTCCGATATGGCGATAAGACTTGCATTCCAAGCACACCTTCTAAACCCGCCCTACCTGGGTGGCCTTGGCATGGGGTCTTGGATTCAAGGTTGTGATCACGCACTTTCTCCAGACTCAGTCTCCAAATCCGCCCTAGGAGAGAGGTTGCAAGTTTTTAAGAGCTTTTGAAGGTAAATTCCAAGCTTCCCTTCCAAACTCGCCCTTCCTGAGCAGCCTCAAGTGGCTCTTGTGGACTATGTTATCTGCCACATCAATCTCTCCACACACTGCTCCCAAAACCGCCCTAGAGGAAAAGTGGCTAAGTTTATAAGGTTTTCAAACATAAAGCACTAGAAGGTGATGACATTTCAATGGAAACTTGAAGGTTTAGGAGGATTAAGTGAGTTTTGAATGAAATCCAAAGGTCGCCCTTGAACCCGCCCTTCCTGGGCAGCCTCAAGAGGTTCCTGTGGACAACTTCACCTCCTCCACATCAAATACTCCAGCCACAGCCTCCAATCCCGCCCTAGGAGATATTGTGCAAATTTTGAAGTGTTTCAACACAAAACATAAAAGATGATGAAGTTTGAATGGAAAACATGAAGGTTTGAAGGCATTAAGTGAGTTTGAAGTCAAAGTCCAAGGGTCACCCCTAAACCCACCCTACCTGGGCGGCCTCAAGAAGACCTTCTAGACTATGCCACCTGACACATGAAACACTCCAGACAGTACCTTCCAAACCGCCCAGGAACAATGCAATTTGCAAGTTTGTGTGCTAAGTATAATCAAGATGATATCACAAGGAAAGGAGATAGACAAGTTTAAGGCATGAAAAGTTTCTAAGTGTTGAAAATCCACAACCTACTCTCAAATCCGCCCTACTTGGTTGGCCTAGAGAGATCAGCTTGGAGTTTTGATGTCAAAGCAATGCAACTACTTTATCTTGACTCCCTAACTCATCATGATGCCTCACATCCTAGAGAGAGTTATTCAAAGAGAGGGAAGTTTGAAAATTTGACTAAGTCTTAAGGAAGAAGGAGGGAGACATCTTCATGAGGAGAGGAATGCTCTAAGTGACAAAATCCAGACACCTCTTCCAAACCCGCCCATGCTAGGTGGCCTTGAGCCCTATGCTTGGACAATTTCGCCTCTTGCACAAGACACTCTCCAAACATCAACCCCAAACCAGCTCAAGGAGAAAAGTGATCAAATTTATGAAGTGTTTCAAGTGCAAAGCATTAGGATGTGAGGTAAAAGTTTACAAGTTTGAAGAAGTTAAATAAGTTTCAAGTCAAAATCCAAGGGTCACCTCTAAACCCGCCCTTCCTAGGCGGCCTCAAGAGGTGTTCATGGACTTTGTCATGTCCTGCACAATGCACTCTCCACACACAAGCTCTAAGACCGCCCAGGGAAAGTTGGATTATTTTAGGAGGAATTAGCCAGTTGAAGGGTTGGAGAGTAATGATGAAGTCTAGAAGCTAAGTTAATTTTGCAAAGTTGAAGGGAGAAAGCACATTTTAAAGAAAAATCCAAGTCTCCCCTCCAAACCCGCCCAACATGGGCGGCCTAGAGAGGAGGTCTTGGATTCAATCCATATCCACGTGAAACTCTCCACATAGAGCATTCAAACCTGCCCAAGAAGATGAGTGTTATGAAACTTGCAAGTAAATGTCAAGAGAGGTGATCACAATGAAAATTTTCAAGGTTGAATTGCAAGTTGAGGCAAAGCAAGAGCATTTTTGAGCAAAATCCGAGCAGCACCTCCAAAGCCGCCCTTCCTAGGCGGATTTCATTAAGGTTTATGGACAAGGTAATCAAGTATTTCAAAGTTTGCCTTCTGACTACACACAAACACCTCAAATACCACTAAGTTTTGATAAAGTATAGATAAAGAGTCATCAAATGGAAGGAAGGAACACCCAATGCAGCTCACATCATACATTCCATACACTTCCTTCCAAGCCGCCCTTCCTAGGCGGCCTTGACCACTTCCCTTGGATTATGTCATCTCCTTCACATGAAATACTCCGCCTAGACCCTTGAAATCCGCCCATCCTCTCATGGCTTTCCATTGCATTCAAAGAGGTCAAGTTATCAATGAAACAAGTGTAAAAGGTTTTAGACTATCAAAACAAAGCAAAAAATCACTAAGTCATGAAAAATCCAAGCCTACCCTTGAAACCCACCCTTCCTAGGTGGCTTTAGGACCTTCACTTGGACAAAGTTATCTACTTTACATGATATCCTGCACGCACCAACCTCAAACCCGCCTTGGAGAAGTGACATGAAAATTTGCAAGAATATAGAAAAGAAGGCAATGGATAACACTGAGTATGAACAAACAATGAATAACTTGCAAGCTTGCAACACATATGAAGCATTTTAGGTGAAAATCCAAGTCTCACTTCCAAATCCGCCCTACTTGGTCAGCCTTAGACATGAGGGCTTGGATTCTATAGATCTAGGCATGAAATACTCTATAATCACTTTCAAACTCCACTGATCTGACATGCAAATCTCATGCAAGAAGTTTAAACCAATCAAGGAAGCAAGTGAAGGTGTCTTGAAGTTGTCAAAACCTGAAAATCCATGCACCTCCATGAATCCCGCCCTTCCTAGGCGGCTTTAGACCATTCACTTGGACAAGTTCATGTCATCACATGACACTCTCCACCTGCACTATCCAAACCCGCCCAAGGTGAGCGCTCTGGGCATGTAGGCATGGAGAAAGATTTAAAACTTTAATTTTATTACTTTCTAGGCCGACCTGCCTTGGATAGGTGCAAAGTTTGATATTTAAGAAGGTTCAAATCTGCATTTCAAATCAAATTCAAATCCAAATTCACTTCTGATTTGCAGCTGAGCAGCAAGGAGCAGCAACTTTTCAAGGAGATAAGTCAAAAAATTCAAGTTTCTTCAAAAGGTCAAGTCTTCTAAAAATCTGATTTTATTCCTAAAATCTGATTTTTCTAAGGTATGTTGTTTTGAAATTAATTGTTTTAATCCCACATAAGGTAAATGTAATTTGTTGTCGAAAATCCTTTATATCGAGTCTTAATTTGATGTATTTCTTCTTGTAGGTGATGAATGATCCAAGGAGGTGAATGGCGAGAGCTCATACATAAGAAGCTTGGGAGGCGGAGGAAAATTGCCCAAGTTCATCATCACCACATGGAGGAGAGCTCCTGCATCAAGTTCATCTTACTTTGAAGGCTTTGTAGACATCAATGCCATGCGAAGGGGAGCTAGTCTAAGATGATCAAGGTTACAAGTGTAATTCATCATCAAGAGCATCATCCATTTGAGGCGAGGATCAGTGAAAGTTTGTCACTTCACCACGCACACCTTGAAGGAGGTCATCATCCAGAAGCTCACATATCATGTGCCAGACAAGAAGAACTCTCGTCAGGCACTAGTCTACTCCATGAGTCCATGCAACTGTCAGAGGCATGATCCTGCACAGGCACAACATCACCAAATGAGAGATGAGCATGATCATCAAAGCGATCCATGAGTTATATCAAGACAACAAGAAGAAAATATTCTAAGTAAAGTGAACATGAAGTGAATCACACTAGTTCATTCAAAGATGCTAAGGTGGCACGTACACATCATCAAGCCAATCGCACCCTGCCATGTAAGAGGGCCCACCATAAAGATACTCCAAAGATCCTTATCACCTTGGAAATTGTGCCTTCATTGCCTTTTTCATGTTCTAAAAATAGCAAATTTTGTAACGAACTGCCTTGTCTCGATCTCGGCCGTCGATTGTCAAATCAATCCTGGCCCTTCATGTAATTTCTGGAGTCTATAAAAGGCTCATTCTTCTCATTTGTAAGGGACAAGATAGAGGGACAATATATGAGATTAGACATTAGAATTAGAGTTCTGTAGGAGTAGAGTAGAGGAGACTTCTTAAAGTCATTAAAGAGACTTTGAAATTGTTGTCAAAATACTTCCAAGATCAATACAAGCTCAATGTTGGTTGTTGCATGGTGATTTTGTGTGGTTGCGGAATGTTAACATGGTTTCTAATTTCTTGGATGTGATGGAGAGATGTTTCCAAGTAGAGTTAGATTAGAAGTTCATTGATGCGATGCCAATATGTTAAGATATTTGATGAATTCCTTAATGGTTCATACTTTTTGTGGATTGTCAATGGCAACTCACTTTGCAAAGCTAGCCTGAACCTTTATATGCTTTAGTTCGGTTGTGAAGATTGTTCAAGCTGTGCCAATTGTGGGTGTTTGGATGAATGCTTCGCAATTTGAAAATCCTTGAGTTACCTTAGAAGATTGCACCGAACTTTGTGTAATTGGTGGTCCTCATGGCGAAGCGGAGTTGGGTTATATGAGGAATTTGTCTATCTTGACATGATCCATCACTTCATTGTCCTTAGATTAGCTTTCTCAACCTTTGTCTTTTGCATTTTCTTTTTGTAGCCAGTCAGAAGAAGTTCCATTTCATAAGGAAGAAGTAACACATTTGAGTGGAGTAAGGAGCATATTCAGCGTAAGTCCCTTTGTGATTACCAGCATGATCACATCAACTATTGAGTCTATCCATAGCAAAACACGAATAAGGAACCTTGGAGTTGTCTCGATTGATCACATTGTTTAGCATTCGAGAGACTTTGTTCAAGAGAGGATAGAGCACTTGGTGTTTTATTCTAATGTTGTTGTTGTCAAGAAAACATCATCAACACTTAGCATACTTGAGCAAAATAGCATGTCATGTTGAAAATATCATGCAAATATTGGAAAATAATGGTGAAGAACATTGAGATATATGCTTATAGGCACAATATTTGAAAGAATTTAAAGTGCAGAAGTAAAATTGAGTAAATCAAAGATAATATTAGAACTAATTAAATCTAGAAATATATTTATGATTAGTCCAAATCAGGGACAGATTCCAGTAGATTACAGTAGAGTTAGGATGAATTCACATTCATTTGTGCAAATCTTAGCTAAATGTTGTAGGATTTGACAGAATTGTTGAAGATTTGTGCAGAGCAGGCATAAAGGACAGGATATTTGACAAAATATTGACGAACTTTGCAAGAATTACTAAAGTACGTAAGACCCCGAAATGATTAACAGCAACACACATCAACCCTGAGTAACTGTCAGAAGGTCATGACTTGACCAACGGAGGCTTGGGATCATAAATTCATCCTGAATTTATCGTATCTTCCAAGATGATAAAGGTTTGTTGTGGAAACTTTTATTTGTGTTAATGAGACTAACAATCATATCAACAAGTCCCATAGAGGGGCAGTAATTAAATTAAATGAAGTATACTTGAGATGAAATTAAATAAATAAATAAAAATCTAAAGAAAATTTTTATGCTTTATCATTTTCAGCTAGGCAATGGAGACGCTGTTTGGAATTCCAAGTTAATGATGACTTATAGCAATGAACATTAAGGGACACCATCCACGAGGATGTCATTTGGTGATGGTCTCCACTCATGCCAAACCCATCATGTTTTGATTACTAACATGTGTGAGGTGTGTCAGTGAGGTGGTTCAGGTAGTGATGGGATAGTCTGTATCAATGCTCTTTAAGGAAAACTGGGTGTTGCGGAATGGTATTTCCCATGAAATTGAATGCATCACACAACTATTTTCTTAGAGATTTGACTCGTTCATGCATTTTGGTTATCTTACATGTCCAAAACATCTTGTCTATGCTTTCTAGCATTGACATCAATCCTTGACCGCAATGAAGAGATGAGATAAACATTACCTAATTGTGCATTGGCAAGGGCACAGTTAGCAAGGTATCATGGATGGAATCTATTGCATATTGCAGCTACAAATGTACCATGTATCATGTCCCCATTTTCGGAGTGTTCACAAAAGAAGGCCAATTTTGACATGTCGGGATTTTTGGTAGAAGATTTGATCATGGGAAATGAGTTATCTTATACCTCTCTTCATTTTGATATATTTCTTGCAAATTAGTGAAATATGCCATTATGAAAACGACTTCATGAAGTTGGAGAAAAGGTTTTCAAATCTTTAATTTGAAAATAGATCAAGGTCGGACCTACTCCAAGTCGACTCTTTGGCGAAATAATAGAAGAAAATTCAAATTGTTTCAGGCGCCAATTTCCTTGTTTATGTCGGCCATACTGGAGTTCAAGTCGGCCCAAAATATATTAGGTCGGCTTTTTGGATGAAAGGATAAATTCAAGTCGCCCTAGTTTTATAGAGGTCGGCCAAGAATGAATTTAAAACATTTTTGGCGCTAAAACTTGTCGAGGTCAGCCATAATAAATGCTATGTCGGGTCTTTTTGAAGAAAACAAAGGAAATTCAAATGTTGACCACCAAAATTGTATAACATTGAAGTGTAAGTCGGCCAGCTTCTAGAAAAAGAGGAATTCATGTATTTAAGGAGGTGTTGGAGGACATTTTGGCATTATGTTCTAGTTTAATTTTCTGATTTTATCCCTTGTGGATCTGCACTTTTGAGCAGCCTATTCCAAGGATGGAAATCCTTGAGAATAGAGGTGAGTTGAACGAAAACCCAATCTCATCATGGGAAGACTTCATGAGGGAAGTCTAATTGCACTTCATGGGAGAGTTTGAAATTTCATGAGCATTCAAGTTTCCTCTCCATAGCAGATTGATTGAAGATTTTGTTGAAGATCTAGGTGGAAGATTTTCACGATCATTCGATGTTGGATTGAGCGCCATTATTGAGGAACAAATTCAGGTCTATAGGATCAGATTTCAGGCGCCAATATTGTGAAGGTTGTTGGCAGGTTTCATAGCAGATTTATCTTCATAAGCAGCAGTGATTTCATCTCAGACCTGAGTGAACATATTGAAGACCCTCGGCATCATTTGGATGCCGATTTTGTGAAGAACAATATCATGCAAAAGGTGCCGAATTGTTGAAGGAAACATTGCAGATCTCGGGAGGTCTATTGTTGACCAAATAGCAGCTTATAACAGTCATCACAGCAGGGGTTCATTGGCAGCCATAACCCTAGCTGTCATCCATTCTGGAAGCGATCTCATTGTGGAGGGTTTCGCCACTTTGGGTATTGCATTTATCATCACAAGTGAAGGCCGATTAGTACAGCAGTCAGCTGAAGGAGGAGAACAGCAATCATCGTCATCACATACCATCATTTGAAGTATCCAGTGACATCTTCACCATCCTCTTGAAGGCCAATCTGATCTAGGAGAAGTTCGCCATGTTGCATTTGCAATTGACATCACATTTGGTATGTAAAGTTCAACAATTATTTCTGAAATTGTAGCAGCCGTCTCTGGATGTAATTATGGCCACAAGGGAGCCATGCATTTGATGTAATCGTCATTCTATTTCATTCCATTTGTAGCAGCAGCCTGTTGACTCAGAAAATCATTTATGTTTCATCAATATGTTTGCATCTTGATGTCATATATTGTTGAATGATTTCATCATCATAAGGATTCATTATTGCTATGTATTTTGAGCAATCTGTATGCATATGTATTCGCTGTCCATCATTGTTTGAATCAGAAAAGAGAAATCAGATCTAGGGTTTGAGAAGAAAATTGAAGTGCAGAAATAAAATCATAATTCAGTCCTGGGGTTTCATGTTTGAAAATTGCATAATTCAGAAATTTGTGTGAAAACCTAGAACGGGACATGACACCATGTATAAAACAGTAATGGCAAAACTCAAGATTATAGACAGATTTATGAATATGTCCTAATACTATTGCATGTCTGCAATACAGAGTGTCAACCCCAACATGAAGTACGGTTGCAGGAAGAAGTATTAGATATGATCAAAGAGGTGAAAAAGATGGGCATCAAAAACGCATGCCAAAAGAAACTCTTTAAGCATTCTCATGGCTAAAAGGGAAGAGGCTATACCTGCCACTTTCATAATTCCTACATTGAAAGCTCTGAGTTTGGGGCCATTAAAATTTCTAAAACATTCTTAAGGTGTAATCCATGTCTTGAGATATTAATATCCTAGTGTCTTCTTGTTAAAATAGAATTTTGGGGAAGATACAGCTATTACACTTTTTCAAACTGGTGTCCACAAGACTACTTTTGAAGGATAATCATGGAGTTAAAAAATGCAGGGTTTGTAAATTTAAAATTCTGTCCTACTATGTTCAAGAATCAGAAGGCAGGAAAATAACATCAAATCACTACAAAGGGTGTAAAACCAAAAAAATACATCTCAAAAGTATTAACTGAATCAAATGTTACCTTCCTTCTTTCAGCTGTCAGTTGTGGAATACTTAATCGAATTACATTTCCATCACTGCTTGGATTTAAACCAAGATTAGACTTGCTAATAGCCTTTTCAATAGATTTTAAGCTGCAAAACATAAACCCTGTTAACCTAGATAGGGAAATGTCAACATGGTCAAATGTAATAATGAAAAATAAGCATTGCTTTGTTTACCTGGACTTATCAAATGGCTGAATCAGAAGAGAATTTCCTTCTGTCACACTAACTTGTGCAAGACTCTTAAGGTTGACAGGGCTTCCATAGTATTCAACCTATCAAGATTATAAGTATTAGAATAACTTAAGTGTATAATCTAGTATACCCCATTGCCATCCAGATTTAATAATGTGTCATCAACAATGTCAACAACAAGAATTGTGAATTGTGAACTGTGAACTGTGAATGCAAAAATATAAGCATACCTGGTCTAACCTAAAGAAAACAAAAAGCATTACTCCTTATACAAGAAATTAAACATTCCCCTTGCCATGTGAATGATATAATGGTTACATAACAGTCCATTTTAAAGTGCCATACTGAAATTTGGAATGAAATGAAAACAAATTCATCAGCTAGCTTTTGCATTGTAAGACGCATTAAACTGCAAAACTATCTCACATTATAGAGACATAAAAAAATTAAGAACCATATAATAGGCACAGATATGAGACAAACTTTCTACTCTTAACTCTTCTTTGTAGGTCACCTTGAAAACAGAGAAAGAAGTTGTTTATTGATCTTTGGGTGATTTGCTAATATTTATAGTCTATTTTAGCCAAAAGATGGATCTCATCATATCTCTGGCCTCAAAATTAGCTACTTTTAAAGGTTATTCCAAATCATACAAAAAAATCTATGCACAAATAAGTAAAATTTTCCTTCTAGTTAAGAGCTTTTTCCATGGTTTTGTTATTCAGCAAAGTCCCACCTTAATTTGATCTACTTCCATATTGGAGGCTTTAGCTTTCCCATCCACACTAACACATAAAATTCTCACCAGTAATAGAATCACACCAACTAGGAAACAATCAGAAGCTTACTTGTAGCAAAATAGGAAACAAACTATGATTATAGAGGGTATCTATAAAGTACAGATATAAAGTACTTGAAATTACTTTCAATTTATCGAAATGTGTGGTGAGGTGAGGAGAAAAGAGAGGAGAAGCTGTCATTCAGAGTAATTTCTTTGAAATGCTTTGAATCACTACAATATGATCATCTGATGTCACCAACTTGACAAACCTCCAATTCTCAATATCCTAGCCATAGAAGAGGTACAGCAAAAAATTAGACTTATAATGAGAGAGCTTAACATGCAAAATTATAGGCCTATAATCATCTCCCAACTTCCAAGAGGGCAAGATGGTAGAGAATTGGAATGGAATTAGGTGAAAGATAGAAATAATGATAGGACCTTGGGGCTACTTCACAATTTATATTTAAAGAAAGATGTTAGGATGCCAATAATAATGACAATACTGAGTAATGGGCCCAGTCCACCCTTTTGCAACTAGACAGACAATCGTATTGAGTTAGTCACCCAATTCTTGATTAATGGACTCAGCCCCCTTTTTGTATATTATGGGGTAAGTGGGCTACCCTTGCAGAGTGGATCCAATGATGCAGAAGCATCTCAAGTGTCGTGCAATCTGTTGTGACGTTTTCACACATCGCCCCATTGCAAATGGGGACCCCCTTTTTTCTCGCTTTCGCCGTCGTTTTTGCTTTGATCTTGCAGTTTCTTGCCCGAATCCATGAAGCTAGGAAAGAATGTCCAAGCAGTTAGCTCATAGGGAACATTAGGAATGCTTGAAATAGTGAATTTCTCCTGAGGATGAATAATGACCTACCTATCATTCCTCGATTAAATCTGGATAGTCCATGGAAGGAATCCATCATCCCATAGAAGAAGTCCAAATCCTTCGCTCTCAGCATAAAACTCCTTGATGAACAGGAATCCTATTCCAAAGTTCCTATCTAGAATCCCGTTGCAAGGTTTATCCGGATTCTTGTTCCACAGTTCCAATCCATGTTTCAAACTTCAGGATCTGGAAGTCCTTGTTCGCAATTCCATTCCGATGGTATTTGTCCTAAGTTCTTGTCTAGGGTCCTAGTCCAAAACCCACCATGATTTCTGTTCTAGGGCTCTAAATCCAGAGTCCGGAGTGCATCGAGGGCTTGTCATTCCTTGTCGAAACTCATCGATCCCTGATTTGAAGTAATGGAAAATTCCAAAGATGACTACAGGGGTTCCATGATAAAAGAGGCAATCCCTCGTTCCAAGGTATAAATCCTCGTTCAAATGCCAAGAAGCTTCATCCAGAGTGAATAGAAATTCCACAGTTCAAGGCAGGAAAACCCAAGATCCTCAAGAAGGAATTCCTGAACTGGATTTTCTTTAACAGGAACATTCTTGAACTGGATATTCCTTGACAGGAAGGAATTCCTGAACTGGATTTTCTTTGATAGGAACATTCCTAAACTGGATATCCTTGACAGGAAGGAATTCCTGAACTGGATATTCCTTGATAGGAAGGAATTCCTGAACTGGATTTTCCTTGACAGGAACATTCCTGAATTGAACATTCCTTGACCCACTCCAAAAGGGCGACCTTCTACCTTGCATGAGTTCCGGACAGGAAAATTCCTTCACTTAGTGAAATTTGCAAAACAAGGAATTCAAGGATTATTCCATTCCAAGACCCACCCTGAAGCTGCGACTTTTTGCCTTGGAGGAATTCCTGACAAAGGAAATTCCCTGACCATCAGGAAAATGTGACAAGGTGGAAAATCCTGTTCCTACAAGAATTTGCGCCCTAGGACTATCCTCAGGGAAGGGGTTTTGTCTTTCCACCCCTAGGTAGTGAACCCACTCCAATCCCGACATAAAACTCAATTCCAGTCTTGTTCCTAGACTCCATGTCTCACTCCGGAAATCATTCCTGGACTCCAGTCCAGGAATCCAGCCCAGAGGTCCAAACCGGAGTCTTGTCCGAAAGTGCCTATCCCGGAGTCTTGTTCGAGGAATTCCTGCCCGGAATCCCGTTTCAAGGTCTATCTAGATTCTTCTTCCAACCAAGGCGGAATTCAACAAGGACTGTCACTCCTTGGCATGATCATCCTTCAGTCATGGAACCCAATTCTCGGCCCAACAGCTCCAGTCCGGAAGTTCAAAAATCAGGGATATCCTTCTAATCCCCAATCCGGGATTCCATCTCGGGTCATATCTCGGAGGATAGTCGAAACAATGAAGTCCTTTTTCAGGAACCTATGATGATTTCAAGGCAAAAGATGTTCCAGACACCAGAAAGAAACTGGAGATGCAGACCTTAGAACATTCCTGGTCGCATATTCCAATACCAACTGGAATATGCGCTCAGGACAAATTTTTGTCCTGGTCGCATAATCCAGTAGGTACTGGATTATGCGCCCAGGACAATTTTTTGTCCTGGTCGCAAAATCCAGTACCTACTGGATTTTGCGCCCTAGGACTGGAAGTGCCCAGTTCCCCCTCTTGACCTGTCCAGTCACCAGTTGGCCTGAAAATCGTTTCCTGACTCCCCTGTGGGTGATTGGATCCTGGAATTCACAGTCTGGTTTGAGCTCTGTCTTTCACCATGGAAATGAGATTCCTTACGGAGGATGGAAGAAACAAAAACTTCGTGTTTCGGATCCCGTGTCGCCATTGAACCTTCCTGAGGCAGCTAGAGTTCACCTTTTGCAAATTTTACCGCGAAAAGAAGAGATTCCTAGGGGATGGAAGAAACGAAAGATGGAACAAACGAAAGACTCCAAGGTCACCAACTCTGTATCTCGCCTTGGAAATGAGAGATTCCTCGAGAATGGAACAAACGAAAGATGGAACAAACGAAAGACTCCAAGGTCACCAACTCTGTATCTCGCCTTGGAAATGAGAGATTCCTCGAGGATGGAAGAAACGAAGGAGAGGATGGAAGAAACGAACTCCGTATTTCGCCTTGGAAATGAGAGATTCCTGGAGGATGGAAGAAACGAACTTCGTATCTCGCCATGGAAACGTGAGATTCCCGGAGGATGGAACAAACGAACTTCGTATCTTGCCATGGAAACGTGAGATTCCCGGAGGATGGAAGAAACGGAGGATGGAACAAACGAACTTCGTATCTTGCCATGGAAACGAGAGATTCCCGGAGGATGGAAGAAATGAACTTCGTATCTCGCCATGGAAACGTGAGATTCCCGGAGGATGGAAGAAACAAACTTCGTATCTCGCCATGGAAACGTGAGATTCCCGGAGGATGGAAGAGACGAAGGATGGAAGAAACGAACTCCTTATCTCACCTCAGAAATAAGAGATTCCTCGGGGATGGAAGAAACGAAGGCCCCGTGTTTCTGATCCCGTGTCGATGACTGAACCTCCGTAAAAAAAGCGAAGGTATACCTACTGCAAAACTGAAATCCCACTCAAAACTGACTTAAGGTAAGTCCTTGGCCAAAATCCATGAAACTGGGACAGGCAAGGTCAAAAGCGCAGAATCCTGCACATGATGAAATTGCGCTCAAGGACAATTTTTGTCCTTGGGCGCAAAATCCTTGACCTACTGGAATTTGCACTCAAGGACAATTTTTGTCCTTGGGCGCAAAATCTTTGACTGTTGGGAATTTGCACTCCAGGACAATTTTTGTCCTTGGGCGCAAAATCCTGCCCCAGTGGAAATTTGCACTCCTGGGGAACTTCGCCATTTTCCAGTGTCTCTTAGGGTAAAGGTATATTCAATCTCTCAACTTATACTTTAAATATTTTTCAATATACCTTTCAGGATGTTTGAGATAGGTCTCGAATCCACCGGATTTAACATGCAAAATCTAGAATTTGGAGGATCCACCAAATTTCAGACTTAGTCCATTTTTCAGGATTTCAGGATTTCAGGCTACCAGACTTAGCCAATTTCAAATAGATAAGTTGCAAAATCATTCAAGTAGAAGGAATCCCTAACTCAAGGAGAATTTGTCCAAGGTCGCATAATCCAAGACATCAGGAATTCCCCGACATTGCAAAATCCCCGACGTCGCATAATCCAAGACATCAGGATTTCCCCGACATTCATAAATCCCCAACGTCACAAAATCCAAGACATCAGGAATTCCCCGACATTCATAAATCCTCGACGTCGCAAAATCCAAGACATCAGGAATTCCCCGACATTGCAAAATCCCCGACAAACCAAATTCCTCGACATTCATAAATCCCCGACCACCGACATAGGGGAAAAGGACAAAAAGCTAAGTCGGCCAGTGATAAGGTATGGCGGCTAAATTTCTCCTCCTGCAACCTAGGTCAGCCAAGTGGCAAAGAAGGACAACTTACCTATAAAAGGAGGGCGCCCAGGTCATTTCCAAGCATTCAAATTCAATTCCAGAGCAAGGAGGGCAGAAATTCATCCTCCAGGACAAGTGGAATTCCAGGATGAGCAGAAATCCCCGACTCCCAGGAATCCCCGACCAACTGAAATTCCTCCTGTCCATGCCTGGTAACCCTAGAATGAAGGAAAAGTCAGTCAAGTATGAAGAATGCCGGAGAATGAGGGAAATCCTTTGTTTGTTCAGGAATTTATAAGTGAAATTGATCAAAACTTGCAAAATCATTCATGTTTCATTTCATATTGCATTGCATTTATGGATTTTGTGCATCATGACTATTCGAGATTTCCCTTGTTTTGCAGGAATCCAAGACGAGGGTAAGTTCCATGAGGAGGATGAACAAGGATGATCCGAGGCAAGCAAGATGGATGCAGAGAGTTCAAGCGCTGGAAATGATGACCATTTCAAGGATCCAGGAGTTCCGACAATAAGAAGACTACACATGCATACCGAGGGAAGGGAAGGCAACATCAAAGATTCCAGTTCGGCGACAGGGAGACTTCGCACAAGGGGATAAGAAAGATCAAGATGTCCTTCCAAGGACTTCAAATGACACAGGGAATGCCTGCATCAAGGATGGCGGAATGGGAGAAATCACTCCAAGCCCAGTATTAGGGATGCCAGTTCCGAACAAGAGGATCAATCCTTGGACAACCCAGAGGATGCACTTCAAGTTCACCATCCATCAGGAAGAACGGGAATCCACGCCAAGGATGAGGAATTCCAACCCAGGAATCCAAGACAGGGAATCCTATTCCATGACAGGGAATTCCAACTCAGGAAGGAATTCCATTCCAGGACCCTAAGGAAAGTGCGCCCCTGCTCAAGGAAGGATTCTTCCACATGAAAATCTTGTTCACCCTGGAATCTGCGCTCGGGATAAAGTACTCCAGGACATCATGGAATTTGAGACTAAAGAACAGGAGGAAGTTCCAGACAGACAGGACATTCCTATCCAGGTGTCCTAGACAGGTGGCGACTAGGACAGCTGGAAGTTTTCCTTACACATTCTGACGACCAGGACAGGTGGCAGTCACCTACATGTGGATTCTGACGACCCCTCCTGCTTTTCTAGGGTTTATGACCCAGGGCACATGTTTCAAGGAAATCTGATTTCCTTTTGCCCTAAGATATTTTTGAGAGCCTATATAAAGGTTGAAGGATGCCTCATAGTATCTCTCTCTCTTTTCCGTCAGTCTGCTGCTCCTAGAGCACCCTAGTAGTTAGCTTTCATTTCTGCGTTGTATTTCTGAGCTGAAACTCCAAGGATCAGTTGGATTGTTGTAATACAGACTTCTGAAGCAATAATATATGCATTGAAGAATGGTGTTCATATATTTCTTTAGATTTTTGGCATGGTCTTATTGATTTCTTGGAGCAAATTTGAAAGATATTGAAGTTCTTTCTTGTATTTTCATGCTTTCATTAGTTAGAATGATGGAGATTATTACTGTTGAATGGTTGAATCTATTTGTTCATACCATTGGTGATCTGTGGCTTGCAAATCACCGTGCATGGTTAGCCTGAACTAATTCTAAGTCTAACTTCAACTGTTCTGCATGTTTCAGTTCCATGTCCCTTGCAGGAGCAGTCTGAAAATCCTTACTCCCCCTCAAAAGATAGCACCATCCCTGCCTAGCTGTTGTCTCATGACGAAGCAAAGGACTGGTTCCAGTTTTCATCCTCAACAACGGTCATTTCCATTGATTAGATTCCTGAACCCTTATCCCATCTTTTGCATTTTCTTTTAGATCTTTGTTAGGAATAGTCCGTAAGGAGCCTCACTGGGAAATCATTCCCTATCCGGAAGTGGAACTAAGAGCCTACGCCTTGTTTTCCTTGGAAGAGATAGTGAAATCCAAGCCTTTCGTGGAAGAAACAGTGAAATCCCAGTCTCTCTGTTGGAGGAAGCAGTAGGTTCCAGGTTGTCCATTCACGAAGGAGTTTCATTCACCCACCAATCCGAGTCCCAGGAGTGAATTCCATGTCCATGAAGGAGTAATCCCATGTAAGTCCCCCTCGTGATTACCAGCAAATCACATCATTCCACTGAGTCTATCCCTGTGCACGTCAAGACCTGACATAAAAGGAACCTTGGAGCAGTCTCATTCGATCACATAGTTCAGCGTCTGAGAAGCTTTATTCAAGAGAGGATAGGATACTCAGTATTTTATTCTAATGTTGTTGTAGTCACAAAAAGCTCATCAACACAATCTTGCATCACCCAAAAATATGTTTGGTATGCAAGTTTTGGTTGCACTCATTGTTTTGTTTTCTTTGTTGTGTTTTGCATGATAGTTCTTGCTTCTCACATTGGTTTCCCGATTCAGAGACTGTGGTATGATGGTCCAAGTGCATTTGAATTCTACAATTGCATGCATATGATTTGTGGCATGTGCAAATAGTTTCCACATGCACACATCTCTTTGGGGTGCAGTCTATTTTTCAGTTACGCACTTTGGTTGGTTTGGCACATACTTTTGCCCAAGCATCCTTGTGGTGTGTTGGCTTACAAATTAATCACTGACTTGTTGATGGGCTGAAGGATGACGCCTATCCATTAGTTATACAAACGGTGCTTTGGAAGTTCAGCTATCTTGGAAGGTGAACCATCCCAGGCCGATAACGGATTTTCTTGAAAAATGTACCAGTTGAAGAGGCCACATAGATCTGATTCTATATATGTGCAGAAGATTGATTGGACCGGGGTTGGCTGATTGGAGTCGAATTTGTTGGTATTAACCATTATTGGATTTTGGGTGCAACTGCAAAGAGTCTCTATACATCTATGTTGTAATTTGTTGTTAATGAGTAGCCAAGAATTTTGTAATGATATATGTTTTATGAATTATCGTATTAATTCTCTAAAACACTCTCTTTTGTGCCTTTCGTTGTGTACTTTGTGTGTGCGATAACCAGTTGTTCATTTAACCTGTTATGTCGCTACATTAATTGGTATCAAAGCAAGAGTTCTAAATCCTGAAAGAGGTGAATTGTGCTCCACAGTGGAAGAATTGTGCATGTGTTGCATTGGAGGTGGTCCAAATGTGAAAATGGCTCATAAAAGTGATAGGAGAAATAGTGGAAATGCTAGAGCACCATGTGACAATCTGGTTGACATGCTAAAAACCACTCAAGCCAAAGCTCAAAGCCATTGAGACCACGAAGAGGTGAGTAACAGTTGTGGCTGCAAATGTCAATTATGATGAGCAAGCAGATCGAGAAGCTCACAAAGATGGTGCATTGAGCTCAAAGAAAAAAATATCTATTGAATAGAAATTTACCTTATGTTGATAAAGGCAAGTAACAAACCAAGGTTCAATCTCCCAAGCTACTCGGCAAGTTTAAATTTAGAAGATTTGTTGGACTAGATGATGCAGAGGAAGGTCTTGAGCAACTTAGTAACAGACCCAAGAGGCAGGGTACTCAAAGCTCAACTCCATTTTGCTTGCTCTTCGAAGTAATTTCAGGGCTACTAACAAGGGATTCTCAAAAAAAGACTTGATTCAAATACCTTGAGACAGTGCTCATGCATGGCAGACCTGTCAGGGGTTCAACAACCTTGGATACAATTCAAATGAGGTGACAAACAAGAACTACTAAGGAAAGTACACCTTGCATTGATCAACTAAATAGAATGGTTTCCATGTAACACAAAAGCAACCATCGGAGAGCATTCAAACCACAAAACAGGCTTGGGAGACCTCTTTCAGACATTCAAGAGTTGATTTCATAAAGTATATAACCCTAGTTCCATGTACAAACCCCAACTTGATTTGATTCCCATGCTTTCCTTATGGCTGTCTAACAGTTCACTTGGGACAGTCAAAACTAAGCGTGTAAAATCCTTTCAAAAATACTCCAAACTGTTGATTCAGGTCTAAGAGACCTCTAAAGACATTTCCCAACCCTTACCAATGCCAACCCCTATGAAGAAAATGCAAAGATTTACATAAACACCACAGTGTAAGGGTTTTACAGTGTTTTTGAGCTAATTTGGAGCGGACTGGTGAAGTTTTCTTCACAACGCGTGCAAAATAGGACCCCCAACCTTGAAAATCTTAAAGAACATATACAAAGACATAATTTTGGGTTAGTTTTTAGCATTTTTGAACGGTGGAATCAAAAGATATCACATTTTGAAAGCCCACGGGTTACCCTGGCTAGGGTTTGGGCAGATTTTAGAAAAATTGCTATATCTTCCTTATTACTCAATGAAATTCATGCCACCACTTGCAAATGAAAGAAGATTCATCACACTACAACATGCAATCGACTCCCAATCAGTATAAAGACCGTACAGGCTGTACAAGCTATCAGAATGTGCTGCAACTACAGAAAAACACCAAAAAGCTTCATTCCATTCACTCCAAGTTTGAAAAATCCATACAATAATGCTTGCCTTCGACCATTTCAGCATATTCATGCTTTTTCCAACCATTTACAATTGATTCCCACATTCTAACAATTGCATGTAACTGAATACCACATTTTTGACAACTTTCTAAAAAAAGTTGCATGACAATTTGGCAACTTTTGACAATTTTTGCAAATTTCCAACTTTTCCCACAAACGACTAAACCCACAACCAAAAATGAATTGAATACATAGGAGATGGTCATAAATGACCTTATTAACCACTAAAACCCATTTTCAACCCAAAATTATAAAAATACCAAAAATGAGCAATAATGAAGCACCTAGTGCCCCTGCACCACTAGATCACTATGCTGCAAAAGTATTTTGATTTTGAATCCATATATGATCCAAAGCAGATGAAGTATGCCACCACGAAATTGAAAGGGCATGTTGCCTTGTGGTGGGATTCAATTCAGAAAGACCTTAGGGGAAAATGCAAGATTACAAATTGGGATAATTTGGTCACCAAGTTGAAAGGGAATTTTATACCGGCCAACTATTCGTTGGATCTATTCAGAAAACTCCAAAATTTGCACCAACAAGAGACCACGATGAAGGAATATATGGAGGAGTCCTATCGACTCAGTATTCACACCAATCATGTGTAGGATGACAAAGAGAAGGTCTTGAGATATGTGAATCGTTTGCATGCTTCTATTCAAGTTTAGATATGTTTGCTACAAATTTGTTATGTAGAGGAAGCCTATCAATTTGCACTCTGCATGGAGACATTGTCTTATAGACAACAAGGCACACGCAACAAAGGCCAAAGCAAAAAGAGCAAACAAGGTGGTGAAAGACAAACCTACACATAGAAGGAGACAATTGAGTCTAGCAATGTTGCGCATAGTTCAAAGGATGAGTAAACCTCCAAGAAAGGTGGAGGAAGAGGAAGCAGAGGTCATGACAAAGGCTTCAGTGGGACTTGCTTCAGATGCAATCAAGCATGCCACTAAGTATTTGAATGTCCAAATGCTGCACAAGAACAAGGTCACATAGACAAATGCATACATGCCATGCAACGAGAACATGGCATGTTGAGAATGATGCTGAAAGTGTTGCTTTGAAGGCTAGAGAGAATTTGATGATGCACAAGGTTTTTCTTAAGCCCGTGTCTAATGACAAAGAACCATGGTTGAGACAAAGTATCTTCTAGGCTAAGTGTAAATCTAGATAACTTAGTGTCCACAAAGATAGTTCAAAAATTGGGGTTGAAGACTGTAGTACACCCGTGCCATATTAAATCTCTTGGTTACAGATGGGATAGTAACTCATGGTGAGAGAATAGTATCAAGTTGTATTCCACATTGGACGTTATGCAGATGAAGTATGTTGTGATGTGACTCGGATGGATGCATGCCATGTGTTGTTGGTAGACCCTAGCAATATGATAGATATGTGATCCATAACAAAAGAAAGAACACCTTCACTGTAATGTCCCACCCTATATTTCAAACCAAATTTTTTCCAACATTCCCAAATATATCTGCCTTCTAGTGAGCAGGCATTTCGTTAAACACTTTGCATAGGGATTGTTTTCAGTGTTTTTAATGTGTTTTGGTATGGGATCATTCAAAATGCTATTTGAGATAATATTTGTTCAACATGGAAATCCACAATGCATAGATATATCATAAACATTTCAACAAACACTTTGCATGCATAAATAAACCATAATCTGACCTCAATAAGAAGCTCCCAAGTATATTTTCATTCACCCAAAAAGTTGCTGTTACAAAACAGAGGTATAGATAGCTTGTGTACAATGCTTGAGGTAGAATTTGCTCCAAGGCACTGCTGTTACAAAGAATCAGACTGTTGTAGCTATCCAAAATGATGCCTGTAGCTGTATATAAGTATAAACCTGCTTGTAACTTGTAAGTACCTCTGAACTGTCCAAGACTCTTCCAACATCAATTCTAATGACTGTAGGCTCTTCCCTTGAAATGATTCTATGTTGAAGTAGAAGTGTACAACTCTTCATGAACACTATAAAGTGACTGTAGATTAAATTCAGATCATTCACAACCCTGTACCAGCAAGTACAGTCCCATAAAAAACTAGCAAGAACAGATAATTAACTCCAAACCATGAATCACCCATGTTCAAGGATGTAGCAGCTCTCATAATATTCCACAAATGACAATAGATAGGAAGTGATTCTTCCTTTGCAATTTCCACATCCCCTTCTCTAACTATTGTGTACGGAAGCTTCAAAGAATTCCACGATTTGTAGGTTTGTCTCTTTTTTGTCTTTCCTTACATACGTCTCCTCACATGGAAAATCAGCCACTATAACGATTATTAATAACATAAAAATCTTCAACGCACAATACTAGCAAAGAGAGTACTGTAGGAGTCAAGGACAACACTGAGAGGGGGGGTGAATCAGTGTTGTGTGAAATTTTTGATCTTTTTACAAATTTTAACTTGCAGAGTACAAGGAGGGAGAGCTATCATTGATTTCTCACATACATGCGCACATAACTGAGAATGAAAAACAAAAACTCATGAGTAAAACATACAACCACAGAAAGAAGATCAAGACACAAGAATTGCACGAGTGGAAAACCCTCCAGGGTAGAAAAACCACTCCAGAATTGCCTCACTGGCTTAACTGAAAAAACATGCCTCACTGGCAATACAAATTGTCTCACTGACAAATATCAAGGTCACACTGACCTATAAGCCTCACTGGCTAATACAATGCCTCACTGGCAAACCAAATCACCAATAGAAGTTATAAACCAAATCAGAGGGATACTCTGTTTCCATTCAATTCTCAATTCCTTCACACCTGCATAACAAATCAGCTGATTATCTCTGCATTACAAACTCAGTATCATCTTATCATTATTCTTTTCTCTTCAAAAGGATTTATTAGGAAATGTCTTCATTTCTGTATCTCATCCCACACACACTCCGTCAATGTACTTGTAAAAACATTATATACAAATTTTGAAAATCTTTTCATATTCCTTTCCTCTGCAAATTATCCTCTTCAAAATTTCATTGACCTTTAAAAAATTCATTGACCTTTCATATTCATTTCAATCTGAACATTTTGTCTTCAATAAAAATTGCCTTGTAGGAGAAAATAAAATCTCTGATATTTTCTTCAATGTCTAGAAATGAATTTTTTATATTCTCTTCTCTGTAAATATTATCTTCAAAACTAAAAACTTCATCCAATGCCCTGCTCACAAAATAACATTTTGTTCCTTCAAAAATTCAACTCTTGATATCCCTGTAAGAAAAAATGTCTTCAAAAACTCCTCAAGATCTTTGATATTCTTTTACAATAAAAAACTTCAAATCAATCTTCAAAAATTTCTATCAACCTGCCTTTTCATCTTCCTCTGCATCTTCTCACAAAAAAAATCTTTTTCAAAAAAAAAATCCATAAAAATTGTCTTCAAAAAATTCTATATCAAATCTGCCTTCTAAAAGAAAAAAACATCTTATTTGTTTCCAATTAAATCTTTCATCTAAAAAACAACTCCTCAAAAGTCTTAACTTAACCACCTTTTTCTCAAAGCAAAAATAGAAATTACTTTTGCATGTTAATGTTTCCAAAACCTATTTGAACACCTTTATAATTTTTTTTTATGCTTATATCCTTTTAACCACATACCATTAAATATGGTTAATCAAACTTATTTCAGGCTTCCTAACATAAATGAGGATAAATGTCAAATGCCATACATATCGGGCTCCCTCTTGGCATCTATTCTATGTCACTTTTCATTTGACGGCTTTTAAAAAAACTTTATAAATTCAAACTCCTTTATATATGGCAAAAAGGCTTTTCATAAAATATGCATTCAAACTCCTTAATGTATCGGGCTCCTAATAACATTCTTATAAAGAATGTTTCTTTTGATAGACTTCATCGGTGCTTACCACCGCTGGTATGCTTTTTCTAACCGCCAACAAATACAATGTAAAACTTGTGCCATCGGTGAGGAGGGAAGAGACCGGTCACGACAATGACCCAAAAGGCCTTCAATAGGTAATTTTTAAGTTATAAACCTGCTATACCAAGTTCCCTATAATTTAAAACATAAAGTGTAAAATGGGCTAAGATAAATAATAAAAATTGATTTCAAAATATTAGAGTCTAATCCTCCTTGATCATATCAAGTCCATCCCTTCATTATCATATCAACCACTGATTAAAGATTACTGAAAATCCACAACTGAACCTTACTTTCTCTGATGCAATACTGAGTCCTGAAAACACATCTCAACCTTGAATTATTAACTTTGCTTTGTCTCATGACACAAAGAGTGTCAAAGTGCCACTAAATGATACAGAGAATGTCATAATACAAGAAACTCACTGTTCATTTTGAATGAATACTCATCACTGAGAATCAACCTGTGTCAACCTTGAGGCACATCAACAACAACATATTACCAACAACCTTGTCTTGACGCAAATTTTGAACCAGTATAAACAATATGAAGTCTACATAAACAAGTATGAACCAGTTATAAACAATATGAAGTCTACATAAGATCATGAAGCTTCATATGATCATATGACAATTCCTAATGTATGAAGGCACCAATTCAAAACCATATTGATATCAAATATTAATTCAGAAGATATCCTGAAACACTCTGCATCTCTCTGCATCCTTGAAACATTCTCAAAACCATCTCTAAACAAGAAACAACTTAGTGAAGATACACATCCTATCATGAAGCAACAACTCAGAACCATCAATACCTTTTTGACATCACTGACAACCTGACTCCATCAAGTACGACCTTTCTTGTAATCCAAACTTTGCAAATCTCTTAAGCACAAAGACGAACCCTGCATGGATCCACCTCTAAATCAGAAACGAGAGTTTTTTTCCTCATTTCAAATTCTTTGCAGCACCGTGTCGATCCCTAGATGGAACCGCTCAATGGAAGACAAAGGGTTTTCATCCTCAGCTTCAAGAAACCATTGGGATTTTCGTCCCACTAGTAAGAGTTTGGCCACAAGCACAAATCTCTAAATCTCCAAAGAGAAATAAACAAACTTTTGAATAATGCAAATGAGCTCTTACAACCTCCTTTTATACTTCTCTCCACTGAACTTTCCAGAAGCTTTTATTTTAATTCACTTTACTTAAATAATACCTTTTTGTTCCAAAAGACCCATTTTTTTTAAATAATAAAAATATTTTCATGAGCAAGGTCCTTTTTCAAGCATCCATGATTTAAAACTTTTAATTCCCTTTTCGACAAGCTATTACACTAAGCTGCTTTTTAATTATTTCATTAAAATTAAGCAACTTTAGTGAAATAATAATATTAATGCTCATTAATTCACCCGAGTTGCAGAAAGCGGAAACCACCAAACAGCATCGGAAATAGAATATGACTAATGAAAATTGGGGTCGACTGGGTGATTTTCTATAAATAGATGCTCTCTCCAAGAATCTTGGAGAACACCCCAGAAACCGGAATTCACTTCGGAAAGTGGCATAAGAGTCCTCAAGACCAACTGAGCTCACTGCCAATAACAAACACCCCTTCTGACAAGGCTAGCGCTCACCGAGAAACCCGAAGCTAACTACAATGCTGAAGTGACCGAAAATGGGGACATTACAGTCCTCCCTCCCCAAAGATTGCTTGTCCTCAAGCAATGCTATCTCAACCTCAAATTTACCTGATTGATCCAGAATGAAACCAAATATGATCCCAGGGTCCCAAGTCAATCTAGAATGTTTGTATCTCCATCTACTCAAAGCACAGTCTTGCTGGGCACCTGCACAAGTGACCTAAATTCCTCCTGTAAGAAGAGCAACCAAACACTGCAAGATCTCAGTCAGCTCCGAAGATAATTGCCCTCCATAATCATCAATTCGTGGCACCATAGGAGTAAGATTGAGAAAGTTAATGTTAACTCTCTCATTTTCAACACCTTGCACTCCAACATAATGGCTGTCACTAAAAATTAATATGCTGTCCCAAACACAAGTGCAAGCTGATAATAAGAAATAACATTTGTTTGGTGCCTGAACACCCATCCAACACTAAACCTGGTTAGCCAAACTTGTCAATCCCTCCATCTGAGGCTATAAACTAACCCTATCAAGTGGCTGAATGGACTGAAATTGTATAGATTTGTAGCTTTTCAAGTCTGATTTTTCCAAATACACACCTAGAAAGAAGAAAAATCGCAACACTGAAAAACCTCGGCCAAAATGAATTTCCTAACTCATTCCCTTGGCTGAAAACACCCGTCCAAGAGTCACCAACTCAGAAGATCTCCAAAATTTGCTTAAAATCTCCCTCCAGTCCACTTGCAGGAGCTCGAATGAACTCATGAGATGACTGAAAAAAGAGATAACAGCAGCATTATCATTGCTTTTTAGGTTCATAACCTCCCATGGTATGCTTCTTCTATCATCTTCAGTCACCAATCGCGCACGAAGATGATCTTTTGCATAGATACTTACCCAAAAAGAAACTCCACCATGCTGATGTTGCGCTACTATGATCTTCATGTGGACTCCATTTAGAGTGTATTTGATGATGCTTGAAGCTTCGACACCAATGGTCTCCACCCCATCAAACACTAAACCACAATAATCCTCCTTTCTTTGTGGTAAACCCGCAGCATTATCATTGCTTTTTGGGTTCATAACCTCCCATGGTATGCTTCTTCCATCATCTTAAGTCACCAATCGCCCACGAAGATGATCTTTTGCATAGATACTTACCCAAAAAGAAACTCCACCATGTTGATGTTGCACTACTATGATCTTCATGTGAACTCCATCTAGAGTGTATTTGATGATGCTTGAAGCTTCAACACCAGCAAAGTCATCCATCAAACCATGATGATCCAATCCAATAAGGTTCACTGTAGGAAGCAAACCGTCAACAATCTTAGGTGGTCCAATAGGCAATTCAACCGGTTCCACCTCATAATTACACACATCAGGATCCCACATCTCACTTGTGTTATCAAAATCAAGAGGTGCTCCATCATCCAACTCAAAGAGTGGATTATCAAAAGATGTTTCAGCATCCATCTCAAACAACAGGTTATCAACAAACTGAATACTATCATTATCCTCATGCTCAACCCAATCTTCTTGCTGATCTAAACTTCCACTTTTTGATTTCATGGAAAAATGAACTAGATTAAAATCCTCCTGGATGCCATCGAGCTCTTCAATCAATTGTATAATTTCCCTAACCCTTTCCTCTTTCTCTTTCTCCTTGAATTGTTTGGCTACATAAAGTTGATTTTCCGCTTCTCGAAGGGCCATTTGAGTACTCTCCAAGGAATCCTTAATAGCCTTAAGCTCGAGGGTGAGCTTATCAACTTCTTCTTCTCTTCCTTTCAATGCATCAGAATATATTTCAGCAAGCTTGAAGATATGATCCTTGTCTGAAAGTAAATGCAAATAATCCGATTTCATTGCCCCCACAACTTCTTTGACTACCTGCAAATCTGCAAGAGAAGTTACTCCTTCAATACCTTTTTGTTTCCTCTCAACCTTGGCCTTCCAATAAAGATCTTCAAGGAACTTGTAAATGTTATCAAAGTGTGTCAAGGCTGCAACAATCATATCTTCAGTGACCTTCAACTGATTTCTCAAATTAAAATCAGCTTCATACATTGAATTTTCTGATTTGTCTTCAAGATCATGCCTCTCAAAATCAGCTACTTCTATGACATCCTCTTTGCATAATGTTTGCTCCGAGGTTAGAACAGCACCTTGTTCAAAAGGAAATTCATTCCAAATTGGCTCTTCATCATAATTTGGTGCCAAAACACCATGGTGTTCCTCATGAGTGGTTGTTTCCCTAAACAAAACACTCTCCAAATCAAAAGGGCTGAAACTATTATGAACACTCTTCTCCATAGGTGCTGTTGGGAAGTCAAATTGATACACATCTGAACTACCATCATTGAAATGAGATAAGAATTCACCATAGTAAGTTGATATGGAGGCTTCACCTTCATCATGCTCTTTTTCAACAACTTTATCATTTACATTCATTCCACTAGTTTCATCAAGGAAGCTAATAGTCTCAGAAACTTTATTGGAAAGATCTGAATTTGTACCCAAGGCTGCTTTTTTGTCAACTTCATTAAATACATCCTCTACATATGTAGACGCATGCACTTCAGTGGAGTCATTTTGGGGCTCTAACATACATACCTCTTGAGATAAAGCATTTTCCTCAAGCTCTATTATCTCAGTTTCTTCTTTGCTCTCATCATTACTTGGTTGCGATAAACATGAGCTAGGAGACATTAATTCACCTTCTTTGTTGATCCCACATATATGACTAGGTGTCCAGTATTCCAGGCATATGAAACAACGTTGCTCTTTCCTTAATTGATTCTTGCTCAATTTAGGAGAACCTTGTAAGAACCACTACCAATTCTGATCCGATTTTTGCCCTGCTGTTCTGATTTTCTGAATTTGTTTTTGAGTGTTTTTGGCTTGTGTTTTTGTTGTTTCAATGCATGTGGGGTTTTGCAATGATAAAGTAATGAAATTGAAACATAACAGCATTGAAATTACACAATATAGATGACTGAAAATGATAGGATCAGCAAGTAAAACTATTTCAAATTAAAGATATGAAATAGGTATCTTTATTGACATATCTGAATGATGTTCCTTTGCCAATTACATTCATGAAATGAAGGTTGATTACAAACAGTCCAATCTGATTATAAAATCAGACTTGTGAATGCATACAAATATGACCCAATGATCAACAATTCAACCTCAAGCATGCAATGATGTCATCCTCCAATTGTAGCAGCCAATAATGATGAAGATCCAATGGCAAATATGATTGAATCACACTGTCCAAACACTGATTTTAGACCTGCAGATGACTGATTGCAAATCTGATCACAAAAACCATCCAAAACAAACCCTAGAGAGTGGCGATTAGGCCTCCAAAGGCTAGCGCTCCAATATGGGTGAGATCGTGTAATAAGCTACCCCAAAAAAATTCCACATTTTACAATGATATCAACAATGTTAGCACAAGTATGCAACCAATTGGAATACCTCCACACTTTCTGATCAACAAGTTCCCAAGATGGGCGAGGTGAGAGCATACAATGCTTTGGCTTACAAATTAAAGCTTGTGCAAATAAACTAATACAATCATCCGCTATATAGCAGGCATCTACTTTTTAGCAGGCATCCATTTATTCAGTGGGGATACTCCACTTATTCAGTGGGTGAAGTGAGCAAGAAAGATAGCATTACAATTTCTCCACACTGGCGGTTGAACCATCCAGGGGTTATAAATGTGTTTGCAACAATAAAGGATAATTAGAATGAAATATATAAAGGCTGCAAACTAATCAAAATCTTTGTTCTTGCATACCGACACAGTTGCAATCAGCTTGAGCATTGAGATTACTGAGTACCCATGAATGAAACATGCATCTTAATCACATAATCATCAAAGAATATACCATACTAGAGACATATAGCAGAGGAGTCTGCTTTTAGTTTGTAGTACTGATTTTACCCACTTGTTCAGAGTTTGTTGGTACGTCCTTGCTGTGAGGTACAACCTGCTCAAGGTCAATTCAAATCTGTATCATATGATCTCAATTTAGAATGTCATCTTCAAAAAATCTCAGCCATCCACAATGATCACTGTTTACAGGTTTATCTGCTGCCCAAATGCTACATCCAGTATGCTCTTTGTTGCTGCTGTAAAAACGGCTCTTGTGGTAGGGATTTATTGCTCCAGATACCATGTTAAGTTATTAGGAACTACTCCTAAGCCATCACTAACTCTTACCCACTCCTTGGTGTCAACCCATCACCCTCAATCCTTTTACAAACACAAGTGAACAGAAAACTCAAACCCTCATGCCTGCTACACCTGGTACAGCCTGCTAATAATGTACGATAGGGTACAAGTTAGTCAGAACAAGGGCAAACTTACTATAACCTGCTAAGAAAGAGTCACCTGGGGGTCTAGAATACTCTCCAACAAGACTGCATCAGATTCATACATTTATAGATCATACTATGGATCATCCCTTATGCACCTGTACGGCTAGCCTGTATGGTACGACATGCCTTAGCAACTTCAACTCTGCATCAAACTTAAAACATGATGATTAGAAATGGACGCCAATATAATGTAAAGAATATCCATCCACAAATCTGCATTGAAGATCATTCTATGATCCAACAAAATATAATCTGCCCATCACTGTACGGCCTAGAGGGTACGGACCAGCTAGAGAAGACTCCAAACTTCACACTCCAAAAAAACTCATCAATAACACCATAAAATCAAGCCCAAAAATATATCAAATCAAAATGGATAAATCATCTATTCAAATGCCACAGAATCCTTGACAGCACAAAGGTGATTTTTGTATGAAACCACACTCAATCTGCAAGAGGGTTTTCATCCTCAAGAGAATTCTACAAGAGGGTTTTCGTCCTCAAGAGGATATGGAAGAACTCACAAGTTCAGTCCATCTACAAACAAAATCAATTCCAAAAGCATAACCCTTCAAATGAGCTCTCATTCCCTTTTTTATAACTTTTTGAGAGGAATATACTATTAATTTCTTTTTAACTCTTCATATTTCTTCTCTCAAAAAGACCTTTTTTGAAATAATAATAATATATCATGTGTGAGGCCCCCTTTTTAAGTGTTTAACATTTAAAACACTTAATTACCTTTCCAATGAGCTATAACACTTAGGTACCTTTTAATTATTTTCACCCTTAGGAGCTTAAGTGAAAATAATAATTAAAATAGCTCATTAAATCACTTTTTGTGGAAAATCCCAAACTTCATCCAATTGCCAAATAAACTGAACCAATATGCTCTGTAGGGTTTGGGATGCGAAAAGCTGCCTTTCAGGTGACTTTCCAAAAATAGACGGCTCCTCCAAGAATCTTGGAGAGCAATCCAGGAGCCCGATCAAACTTCTAAAAACATCACTGTAACCCTGGACATCCACTGAGATCAATGCCATAGAAAATTAGTCCATTTCCAGAAGGAAACCCATTTTAATAATTAATATTACACTAAGTTGCTATAATTAAACATAACCTTAGGCAACCTTAGTGAAATATTAATTTATTATCTGAATAATGGTCCCAAGAAATATATAGCAATAGAAATGCACTGATTAAACAACTTCGACCATCCCTTGGTGAAATCGAAGACTTGAGACACACAACTGTTCTGCAGACTGAACCACGACCACTCCAAGAACATTAAAGTTCTCCCAAACATGTCAAATAGCCTCCGAAAGACTAGAAATAAGCACAATGCACACAACAATCTATGCGCCAAAAAAGGGACATTACATATTGTTAGAGTTTTATATGTAAAAATATGATCAATGACACCTTCAAACCCTCAAATATCTAGTCTGATCTGAAATTATTGATGACTGATATGAATTTTTGAATGCAAGAAGTTGAAATCCTTCACCAATGAAGCCACCAAATGATAACAAATCAATGCCAAACCCTAGCCGTGGATGTAGAAGATGAAAATATGCCAAAATATCCTTCAAATCTGAATTGTAATGTCTTCAATCTGCAAACACACTTCAAACCCTAGCTGATTACAAATTCTCCTTTCAAACCCTAGCTGGTTGAAGCTCCAAATCACCAAATAACCTGCAAATAAGCTCAATAATGGATCCTAGGTGAATCCATCTCTCAATGTGGGATGGGTTTTCGTCCAAACCACCAAGATCTAAGGATTTTCGTCCTTAGAACATACTGAAACGAAGTTGCAGCCAAAAGAAACTCTCCAATATCCAAAATACCAAAAACATGAATGATGAAAATGATATCAAATGACCTTTTATTTTTCCACACTTGGGTGCCCAAATAAAATATATTTTTATGTATTTTGGAGTCCACCGCCATAATAAAATATTTTTATTTTATTTTCTTTTTATTTTTCCACAAGTGGGCGACCAACTTGGAGAGATAAAATATTAATAAAATAATAATATTTTATTAATTTTGCTTTTTCAACTTGAGCGGTCTCTTATGGGATAAAAATATAATATTTTAATTAATAAAATATTATATATTTGCCTTTTTCTTTATTTTCCCATTTTTCCATATTTTCCCAATTTTCCTCCTCCCATTGGGTCGCTTTTCCCCTAATATTTTTTACTCTTCCACAATTACCACAAAAATACCAAAAGTCATTTGCCAACTTCGTTTCGTCAATAAAAAATAGTTGAGCTGCATAAAATGAACATTCCATTTTCCAAACCTTTAACAACATTGTCTTTTCCAAGATTTAATCGAGGAATGATAGGTAGGGCATTATTCATCCTTAGGAGAATCACTCTTTTCTTCACTACTTCAAGCACTCCTAATGTTCCCTATGAGCTGATTGCTCGGACATACTTTCCTAGCTTAATGGATCAGGACAAGAAACTGCAAGATCAAAGCAAAAACGATGGCGAAAGCGAGCAAAAAAGGTGGTCCCCATTTGCAATGGGGTGATGTGTGAAAACGTCACAACAGGACCCTACTTGGAAGCATGGAAACCCAAAGGGAACAAACAAGACTAGTAGTGTGTAATTATGGTGGGATGAATATGATAGGAGACATCAACTGCCTCAAATATCATTTTGTGCAAATCCACAGAGGAGATGTTTCACTTTGTGATAAAGTGCGGCCCAAGGTGATTCAAGAGGTTAATGCTCTTCTTTTTTCATTTAAGGAGAAGCAGAATGGGTGGCAGATGTCGCTGTTTGGTGTGGAGCCTGATCAATCTCCAAGTGGGAGATTGTTGGTAGGTGGCGACTGATCATGCAAATATTGTACACTAGGTGGCGACTGATCATGCAAGTGCCATACATCTTGCAAAGAATTATGCCTTGCATTCAAAGACCAAACACATACAGTTGAGGTATCACTTTATTCAGTCAGTGTTGGATGATAGACAATTAAGCCTGGAAAAGATACATACAGATGAAAACCCAGCGGATATGTTTACAAAGGTGGTGACAAGGGAGAAGCTGAGCTCCTCTTCAGCTTTGGTTGGTCTTCAAGACTGAAACAATAAAATCAGAACAACAGAGTCCAGGGTGCTTATTTCCAGTGGGAGCTGCACGCGCAGCGGTGTCGTCCAGGATCAGTCTCCAAGTGGGAGATTGTTTGGTGTGTAGCCTAATCAGTCTCCAAGTGGGAGATTGTTGGTAGGTGGCGACTGATCATGCAAGTACTGTACCCTAGTTATGTATCCTTGCCGGGGTTATGTTTTTTCCATGAGCCGACATTAAAAAAAAAAAACCCTATTTTTGTAACCGACATAAGGCTTGATAAAAAGCAGCTAAGGGTTAAGGTTTTGGTTGATATTGTATTGTAGCATTTGCAACGGTATTGAGTTGCAGGGATTGCTGGTTGTAATCGGTTTGATTTACTAGATAATAATATTGGACTCTCTGTTGGTGGATGTAGCCCGAGTTTGGGTGAACCACGTTAAAACTTGTCTCGCTGTTATTATTTCTGTGTATTTTCATTCCTCTGTTTAATCCTTATTTGCATTTAGTTGATATCTTCTGCCGTCTAACCCTAACAAGTGGTATTAAAGTGGGTTGTGTTCAATTATCATCTGCAGGAAAGTCTCACGGTTGAGTGGGAGCAATGGCGGATGAGAGTAAATTGAAGGTCAATAAATTTAATGGGTAGAACTATTAGCTATGGAAGATGCAAATGGAGGATTATCTCTATCAGAAGGATTTATGGAGGCCATTGGAAGGAGTATTCAAGAAACTGGCAAGAATGACGGATGAGGATTGGGAACTTCTGGACAGAAAGGCACTGGGAACCATTCAGTTGTGCCTGGCACCATCTGTGGCATTCAATATAACAGAAGCGAAGACAACAAGTGAACTGATGAAAGCTTTGGCTAAATTGTATGAAAAACCCTCAGCCTCAAATAAGGTATTTCTCATAAAGCGTTTGTTTAATCTAAAAATGATTGAAAGTGGATCTGTGACAGATCATTTAAATGAGTTTAATACGATTGTCAGTCAGTTAACTTCTGTAAAAGTGAAATTTGATGAAGAGATGTGTCCTAAGACACAAGAGGAAGAAAAAATGTCCAAGGTACCATATGCTTCAGCTGTAGGAAGTTTAATCTACGCCATGGTATGCACGAGACCGGATATTTCACATGTTGTAGGAGTCGTAAGCAGGTATATGAGTCATCCTGGATTGGAGCATTGAAATGCGGTAAAATGGATTCTCAAATATTTGAGAGGTACATCCAATACACATTTATGTTTTGGGGGCTCTAATACTGATTTAGCAAGTTATGTAGACTCAGATTTGGCAGGGATATTGATACCAGGCGGAGTACTACAAGTTATGTCTTTACTGTAGGTGGGACAGCAGTGAGTTGGATCTCACGATTGCAAAAGGTGGTTGCTTTATCCACCACGGAGGCAAAGTATGTAGCTGCAACAGAGGCAAGCAAGGAGATGATATGGCTGCAATCTTTCATGGAAGAATTGGGCAAACAACAGGCTAACAGTTCTTTGTATACAGACAATCAGAGTGCCATACATCTTGTAAAGAATTCTACCTTGCATTCAAAGACCAAACACATACAGTTGAGGTATCACTTTATTCCGTCGGTATTGGATGATGGACAGTTAAGACTGGAAAAGATACATACAAATGAAAATCCAACGAATATGTTTACAAAGGTAGTGACAAAGGAGAAGCTGAGCTCCTCTTCAGCTTTGATTGGTCTTCAAGACTGAAACAATAAAATCAGAACAACATAGTCCAGAGTGCTTATTTCCAATGGGAGCTGCACGCGCAGCGGTGTCGTCCAAGATTAGTCTCCAAGCGGGAGATTGTTTGGTGTGGAGCCTGATCAGTCTACAAGTGGGAGATTGTTGGTAGGTGGCGACTGATCATGCAAGTATTGTACACTAGTTATGTATCCTTGTCGGGGTTATGTTTTTTCCATGAGCCGACAAAAAAAAACCCCATTTTTGTAATCAAAATAAGGCTTGATAAAAAGCGGCTAAAGGTTAGGGTTTTGGTTGATATTGTATTGTAGCATTTGCAACGGTATTGAGTTGCGGGGATTGCTGGTTGTAATCGGTTTGATATACTGGATAATAATATTGGACTCTCTGTTGGTGGATGTAGCCCGAGTTTGGGTGAACCACGTTAAAACTTGTCTCTCGCTATTATTTCTGTGTATTTTCATTCCTCTGTTTAATCCTTATTTGCATTTAATTGATATCTTCTGCCGTCTAACCCTAACAGTAGCAGCACAAGAAGAAAGAGAAAGTGAGATGTTAGTTGGAGCTTCATTGGATGCGATTGCACATGATATGCCTAAGGAAGATATTCTTCCTTAAGAGGAATCATTACCATCCACTTCGAGGGCACCCACACAACCATTCAGAAGTTTTATTCATAGAAGAAATTTGTTAAATATTCATATGGATTTGTAATTTATAGTCATGCGACACTGTGATGTGTACTAAACTTCTTTTTTGATCTGTAAATGAATGAAAAGCTACTTATCACTTCTCCAAATTCAGTTTATGCATTTTTTTAAGATTATTTTGCAAATATATTTGTTTTTTAATATGGAAATTTTGTCAAGTTTAGTTCCAAATCCAAGTCAAATTTTAGGCCTGCCAAATTTTTGCCGAGTCCGAGATTTTAACCTAGGAGCACAACAAACGAATACCTTACACAGCAAAAACAACTGATTCCTGATCTTGCACAGCAGCTCTACTTCTTTTTTGAACCTTTAGAAGCATACAAATGCAACTGTACAAAACAACTCAATAATACCAAATTCAAATCGTTAGCCCATGCTACCTTTTTCTACTTAAAAGCAATCAATTTATCTGCAATAATTATAATATAAAA
Source organism: Cunninghamia lanceolata (assembly GCA_027924645.1). NCBI lineage: Eukaryota > Viridiplantae > Streptophyta > Pinopsida > Cupressales > Cupressaceae > Cunninghamia > Cunninghamia lanceolata. Next base: position 2,196,081 of record BSBN01000610.1, read on the forward strand.
TAAAAATCACTTCAAGGTTACATTTATTTTAAATGGATGCAGGTGAGTCAATTAGGTGGATTTTCCAGTTACAAAAGCATGTTTAGGGATAGGAAAAAGATGTACAATTGTATACATTTCTGGGGCTCATCAAGCACCTTCTCTATTGTTAGCTTTTCTCGTGACTCGCGGTAGATCAATGAGCAGAGCCTTAGAATATACCTCAATTCGATCTAGCAGTGCTGGGCTTGATCTTCCTGTTCTTATTGAATTGAAATTTGATTTCATTGCCTCCAAAGTCTTTTTCATCCTTTCCCTCTGAAAGCCAGGATGCATGCACATTTAAACTAGACAGCTCATTTATCCAGAGTTTAGTCTGAACATACAACCTACATACCATATCTAAACTGGCAATTTGGGATTGGATGCTTCATCATTTTAACAAGAAGAAATATGAAGTTCAAATTAGATATACTCACAGCATCTTCTTCAGTTAACTGCTTCTCGGCATATGTTTCTTCAGAAGTGGCACATCTGCAAGCACCTACTCTGAAGTAGGGAACTCCATTATATCAGTGACTGCAACCTCCTACACCAGATCCATCAAGCATAAAATGCCATAAATGGATTAAGTAAACAGTCTTCTTAGAATTAAAGATATGGAAGCTAAATACCTCACATTCTTTTTCTGGTGAAGATATCTGAGAATCAAAGATTTTCCAAAATCCCTAGACGCCAGGGACCTTATGCAATAGGTGGAGTTTCTCCCTTCAGAAATCTTTACACGCATGCAATTTGGTCCCACAAATGATTTTGCCCCATATCCAACACCTGAAAAGCAGCTGAAATATACTGAGAATAAATTTGACTAGAAGGAAAAAGTCATAAATAATATATTTCTTCTAGCAATAAGCACACATTCAGAGTCATCTAATACAGCACTGCAACTGTAACCATTCCCCATTCCCACAATATCATATGCACATCCCCCCAACAGAACAGCTAAATACTCTTACCTTAATATCAACAAACTGTAAGGCCCACTTAAAGTGCCAAATTACAAACTAAATAACTAAACTCTGAAAAGGAATAATGTCTAGAGAGGAGAATATATAGACCAACCATATCAAAAAGATTGCAGTATTATTGCTAAAGAGATGTCAGATATTGCAATACTCTTTCCTCTTGATATGAAACAGTGAAACCAAATTTAAATACCTAGAATCTTTGATAAGATCAACCATATTAACCAGAAGATATGCAGACATTTTTCATATCGAACTAAAAAATATGGGTGAGGAGAAGGTGTCAAATGAATCTATAAATGCTGCACATGAAAAAACAATAGAACTCATCCTCCAGAGTCTACATGTTTGCCAAGGTCCCAAGCTCAGTAATGTTCCAAATGCAAAAAAAACTGAATATTCAAACCAGCCAAAAAAGGCTTGAATGTCCGACACTCCTTAGAGTAGAAAATAAAGATTTTTATTATAAATGTTGTTCCAAGTAGAGTGCTTCCTAGTACAGCATATAAGCATTTTATCTACTTAGATGCAGCAATATATAACCAACATGTCATTATATTTCATGACAATGGTCTTTTTCCATTCAACACAACTGTGAGGGCACCACAATGTAATATAAATAAACATGGTTGTCTGCATGCCTTGTTTTATGAGCAAGATAGAAATATCCCTACATCAGAACCATTGGAGCACCGGTTGTCCTGTCAATAAAGGATATGATCATTTTACAGTGGGGAACACACACAATATATGCACACTTCATGTGTAAGACAAGACTGATACAGCATCACAAGTTGTAGCATGTTCCTTGGATAGAGAGTTCAAAATTCATGTAATGCTAATGGGATCGGTACAACCAAAATACACAAGCCATTAGAAACATGTGCAATAATTGTTGAATCTCCTAAACATCAAATTTGATATGAACTGTCTTTTTATCAACCTTTTACAAAAATGAAGATATAGAAACACTTAAAAATACGAAAAGATGAGGAAGACTCTTCTTATGATCCTGCATTGACTATTTCCAAGGTGGTGGATGACACTGTTGTCAGTTTTTCATATCTGAGCTTTGGGATAGGCATGTGACATAACTGGTTTCCAGCCTTTGCCTCTAGCTTAGGTCATCATGAGGTCCTTGTTTCCCTGGGGGCTCTTTCCCTCACATGATTATTTGTACTTCCCCTCACAAGGTTTGGGTTTACCCTTTCTAGTTTTACAGTTTACACTGTTCTACTATTTTAGTGTTTTAGTTACTTTTCAATTATAGTACTTTTTACCCGAGTACTTTTTTGTTGTAACTGGATGTGCTTTGAAGTTGCATTCTATTTTGAGCATCTGAGGACATTAGGATATTAGGATATTTAAGTTCTTTCTTCTTTAAAAATCTTCAGATGATCATCCCTTCAATCTGGATTTTATGCTGTTTATAGATAAAGTCTAGGAGACTGTTAACCCTCAATTTTAAATTGCCCCTATTTATTAATTATTTTTAAAAAAGGTATATGCAATTTAACAATATATAAATATATAATAATGCATGTTATTTGAATCTAAGGTGGCACTCTTGAGTGGAGGGAATTTAAAAAAAAAACGGAATTTCTATCCTTCCAACCTCCTGCACAAAGAAAACATGTCATGTTGTAATTCAATGCATAACGAAATCAGTTATTCCTCATTCATAACCATCGGTATGGCATGCATGTCAAATCAATTGGACATAGGGACATTTCAACCAAGGTCTGTATGTTGTATGAACATGTGGGGAAGGAAAGAATGTTTGCATGAAAGCATAGTGAAGATACTGGCATAGGGAGAACAGCTATTTCCTTTTTAAATTTTTTTCACTGATTTCCTTTGCAGCTTCAAAGAAAGGAAGTGTGCATTCTTATAGTGCCCATTGCTCTCGTGGGTAAAACTTTAAAAATACCAAGTTCTACTATTCACAGATGGCGTCCATTGGGCCCTATCACCACCTCCTCAGCGATGCAGTGAAAGAGTATAGGAACCAGCTTCATAGCATGGCAATTTTGCACTGATATATTTGATTACCTCACACTGTCAGCAATCACTGACAGAAAGGTCCTTTGTGTCCATGGCGGGATTTACCTTACATATGGGCAACTGACCAGATTAGAGTCATTGACAGGCCTTGTGAAATGCCATATGGTCTTTTGTGATTTTTTGATGTGGAATGACACAAAAGAAATTGAAAATTGCCAGTTATCCTCAAGGTGTTGGATGGATTTTTGGGTCTAGAGTGACAGCTTGAGTTCAACCACATCAATGACTTGGAGCCTGTCTGTAATCAACTGGTGCAAGGTCTGAAGTACATGTTTGAAGGTAAAGGTTTAGTGGTGGTTTGTTCTGCACCAAATTATTTTGCTACTGTTGTGGTAATGTAGCTGCAATTTTGAGCTTCAATGAAAACTTAGAGATGGATTGCATGAAGTTTTTTGTTCTCTCATATAATGTCCCCTTCCTAAGCACTAACAATTTGTTGAGAGTTGGCCTATCACTCGGGTTCCCGTAGGCTAACACTGGATGGTTAGGGAGATCCACAGTTCTTGGAGACATGTGGAGGATGCTTATGTGGCATTTCTCTTGTTGGAATTGAGCTCAGATGGCAGTGAGGTTCACAATGACATTTTTGGATACTGTTTTGGACACTTGGTTGGTGTTCCACTTTTTTAGGAGCCCATGCCTATTTTTAGTAAGTCAGTGTTTCGGCTCCAACATCATCTCTTGACATCAGTTACACATTGGTCTATTCAATTCAGACATCCGATGTCATTTACGGTGCTTTTCACAAGGTAGGTGATATGTTTAAATTAAATACTTAAGTTATAATGTTTATTATAAAGTAAACTTAAGTGTTTATTTAAATACTAAAGTGGCTTAAGGTCTCTTGAAGTGGGCGCCCAAGGGAAAGATTTATAATAAAGTAAATGTCTACTCTTCCAAATGGGACGTTCAAAAAGGGAGTCATAAGGAAAGAAAATAAATTAATTTTATTTTCCCATGTGAGACGTGAGGGTTTGGAAGAAGAATAAAAGACTTTTTTGGAGCTCATTTTGGGATGGATTGGATATTGAAGGAATTATATGCTGCTGGTACATACCAAATATATGCAAAATAGATGTCAAATGTCCAACCCTAGCTGGGTGAATCCTCCATGAAGTGCGCTTAGGGTTTTGCTGCTCCAAACAAGTGAAATCGCCCTCCAAGATGGGCGCTCAAGTCTGCTCCAAATGTGGCGCTCAAAATTAGGGTGAACCCTAATGCAATATGCTCACAAAATGCCACACAATGCTGCTCCAAAAATGATCTTCAAATCTGAATATGCAATGATGCTCAAATCCTCCAAATGTCTCCAATGAAGCACAAATAGAACTCCGTGATGAGTCCTCCACAAGATGAGCTAGGGTTTCGTACAACTAACCACATTCACAAGGGTTTTCATCCTTGGAATAAAGCCCAACCTAAGTTGCAGCCAAATGAGATAAACTCAATGAGAAAGATGAAAGAATGATGATGAAAAGCCTCCAAATGACCTTGTATTTATATCCAGTTCTTTTCCCTCAAGGCTGGCCGACCACCCCCTAGAAGCCTTCTTTTCTCCCTCCATAGGGCCAACCTCATGCTAGGCACCCAAATGCACAAATAAAATATTTTATTGTTTTCCTTCCTCTAGCTTGCCTGACCTAGACAAGGTATTTTATTTTTCTTATTTTCTTTCCTTCCTCCAAGAGGAGCGAACCACTTAGGCAACCCATATTTCATGTTTTTGACCTTCACTTAGGTCATCCACCTCAAAGGAAGATTATTTTAATTTACTTTATTTTTTCTCAAAATATCCAAAGGCATTTCCATCCTTTTCCCTCCTTCCTTTCATTCATTTTTCCTCTCTCCTTGGTCGCTTATCTCTAGGGTAAATTATTTTATTTATTTTGACTTCACCAATAAGCTCACAAAAATATACAAAGTCATCTCTCATCATCATTTTGCCCTAATAAAATTGACTAAATATGATATCTAGTCAATTAGGTTATTCCCTTAGCCCTCCGGCTTAGCCTATGGGACTAGGATAGTGTTGTGATCTAATCACACATCGCCCCATTGCAAATGGGGACCCAATTTTCACTTTCGTTTTGCCAGTAGTTTAGAGAGTCTCCGTCCAGAGTCTTGCTCAATCTCCGTGTAGATGTGAAAGATATAGAGGATTAACATGTAGAGGCGAGATTGGACATGGTCCCGGACAATTCAAGGTATATGATTGCTATCCACAATTGCATTTTGACAGCAATTGGCCACTACCGGAGATTCAACGATGCCTTCTCCATGTACATTGTGAGAAAATTGCAAGGAAGCATTCATAAGAGGTTATCAAAAAAAGCCATGAATTTGGTGTAGTATGGAAGATGGTACATTCAATTTCCAAGGTTCACCTACCTAAGAATGCAAGGATTTTCATCTTTTCCCTACTGCTTCCCGAGGTATCCCACTAACAAGATGGTATTGCTGGAGGTGACAAGGCAATTGGCGGCATATGACAAAATTCAAAAGAAAAGGAAGTAAGCTAGAGTTAATTTCCCAACTGGAATTGGAAAATTAGAAAATTGTTCATCAGTGCAAGCTGCGGAGAATTCGAAGTATGAGTTGCAAGCTTATAACATGACACTTCACAATTCAAAGAGAACCAATTTTGATCCATTCAACTCCATTCAGAAGACATATGGAAGGAAATATAAGCATAAGGCACACCTTGAAAACCATTGGGCCGATGCACTAGATGATGTGGAAATAAGGAGAAGGTGTTCAAGGTTATCTTTGGATTTGGTAAGAGCAACCAAAGTATTCAACATCCCTGACGAACTTGAGGAAGATAATAGATTCCTTTCACAAAGTACATATGAAGAAGAGAGAGATAAGCCGTTCACCATCAATTGGTCCAAAAGAGAGGTTACACATGATGATGATTGGATGGAACCAATCATAGCTCGTACAAGAAAGTATGTGGATCGTCAAGTACGAGGAATTCTTAAGAAAGGTTATCAGCTTACATACAACTTGATGGGAGATGTAGATTCATAGCAATCCAAAGAAGCACCTAACAATGAATCTAGTAGTGAACATGATAATGAGGTTAATAGTGAATCCGGTGGATATGAAAGTAAAAGTGATAATTCAAGGGAAGAAGCCCAACTAAAGAAAAGGAAAAGACCAGATAGCTTACAAGGAGAATGTAGCAAGAAGAGGAAGAAATCAAGTTCAAGATATGAGACTATATGAAGAGAAAAAGCAGATAGCAGAAAAGTCCCGGAAGTCTCATCAATTACTACATCACAACTGAATATGAGACAATCAATGTCTACATCAATCAGTCTGTAAGCCTTATGATTTTCACTATATCCAGTGAACATGAGTTTCTGGCTTTTGGAGTCTAGCTTAGTGCACTTGACATCTGGAATCCAAACATGAGCGGTGGAGCCAAAAATTTTCCAATGGTTGACGCGAGGCTTACATCCAGACCAGGCTTCTTCAGGAGTCATTTTTCTGATGGCATAGGTGGGAGACTGGTTCAAAAGATAGACAGCAGTGTAGACTGCTCCAGCCCAAAACTTCTTAGGAACACTTCTATGTTCTAACATAGAACGTGCCATCTCTGTAATAGTGCGATTGCAACACTCAACAACACCATTTTGCTGAGGTGTGTAAGGTGTAGTAAGCTGACGTTTGATGCCATGTGTAGCACATAAATGAGTGAAGTTAGAGGATCAAAGAGAGACGATTGGACAGCCTGACTCTGTTTCCACCAAGGCCTTGAACTGCTGAAATGTACTAAGCACATCAGATTTCTTTTTCAAGAAATACACCCACATCTTTCTGCTGAAATCATTAACAAAAAGCAAAAAATATCTGCACCCAGTAACTGAAGGAGTGTTCATTGGTCCACATACATCAGCGTGAACCAACTGCAAAACCTTGGATGCTCTCCATTTGTCACCATCGAAAAATGAAGTCCTATGTTGTTTGCCAACCTGACATGCGTCGCAGACGCCAGGAAGTTGAGTCTGAATGTCTGGAAGACCAGCGACTAGACTCTCCCTAGCTAACTGAGAGACAGTGCATGTTGAGGTGCCCATTACGCTGATGCCAGAGTTTACTGATGGAAGTGCTCCTGGCTGCCAAAGCTTGTTCTAGAGAATCACCAGAATCCACGAGTCTATATAGACCATGATCCTCAAGAGCCTGAGCAATGGTGGTGCGCGTCTCTCGGTCCACTATACTGTCCACTATACTGCATGAGTGCATGCTGAAGACAACATCCAGATGAGGTGAGTGTCGCATGATTTGACTAACAGAGAGAAGGTTTAGTTCCATGCCAGATACGAAGTATACATCGAGAAATATTAAATTTCTCCTACCAGACTGTATCTGCACGGAACCTTTTTCGACAACGGTATACTCTTCGCCTCCTCCAAAGACGACAGAGTCTCTGAACGACGTGTACTCAGTGAACTAGTCTCGCCGATGTGTGAAATGTTGGTAAGCACCAAAATCAATGTACCAGTTAGAGGATTTGATATGATCGGCAGGGCGTTTAGCCATAAAGGCGTAAGATGCAGACCTCTTCTGCTTGGTAAAAGGCACCATCTTCATGCTTTTCGAGGCACGAAAAGCAAAACAATGAAAGATGGACAAAAAAAAAAATTGGATAACACAGGGAAACCCTAGCACAAAAACTTGGAGTAAAGACATCATTATCTTCAGATGGAAATGCAATTTCAGAAATGCGACCTCAGACATAGAGAGACTGCTGACGAGATGCGACCAAACAAGTTTCAAATCTCTCAGAGATAAAAAGACGGAACCCACAACTCTCTACTTCAAAAAAGCTTCCAAACAGATATAGAAAGAAGAAATTGTGTCTAGAAGAAACGCGTGAAGAGTTGCCGCCACGACGATCACACAATCTTCAGGTAAATGCCAACCCTGATCCAACACTGAAGCACAAGTTTAAACACAGAGACGCCCGCAAATAGATGGCATCCAAAATCGTGATCAGAAAACGGAAACAAATCTTCAAGAGATGCTAAGAGGTGGTCGCAGAGGTCACCAAAGCAAAGGAATGATGAAACCGCCGCCCACCGAAAAACACCAAAGAATCAAGAAGGGGAAAAATGCAACCAAAGGTAGCCACCAAAAACACAAATCCCGCCAAAAGTAGGATCGAGAAGCCAGAAACCCGTGACCACCAACGATTAAATGAAGAGTGCATGACCAGAGAGAGAAGCCCTAATCGTGAGATTTAAAACCCGCATAAAATAGAAAGGGCTCGCGGATGGAGAAATCACGACCCACGAAGGCTTTGAAACACGGAACAACACGTGATTTGTAGAAACGCCAATGGAAATCACACCCAACACAGAAGACGCGACTTCCAGAGAAGTATACTGAAGGAAAAAAAAGAGAATCCTGTCGCTTAAAAAAATGACGAACTCAAATTTGAAAACTCGTTTTGCAGCTTCAGGAACCCGAATCGACAAGCATAGAGATTAGAGGAAAAGCTAAAACTAACCAAGTTCGAGCCTGAGCTCTGATACCATGTTATTGGAATATATGAAAATATCTTATTGAATAATATGATACAAGATATAGCGAAGCTGTATATAAAGAGATTACAAGGCTAAAAATAGCCAAAAGCAACAAAGCAGAGAAGATTAGCATTATCTTACAAGAGTGACCATTAACATATACTATATTTAGTTTAATATCCTCTAGGCAAGAAGAAGATCCTTCTGGGAATGCAAATGTGACATCTATAGTTGAAGATGAAGAAAGAGAGGAAGGTCAAGTAGCTTTGAATGTGCAAGATCAAAGAAATGTTCATGAGTCTTTGGAGTCTACTTTGCATGAAAATCAAGCCGAAATTCACTCAAGTCCACAGGAAAATCAAGATACGGTTGTGATTGAAGATAATGTAGAAGACCAAGGAATGGAAGCACCACATGAGGAATTTGATGAGGAAGCATTGCCTTCATTACAAGAGACGAAAATTCAAGAAGAAGCCAATGAGGATCTGTCCACGTTGCCGGAATGGTTAAGAGAGAGAGTTAAGGAGACATCTACTATGGAAAGAGAACCAAAAATCAGTTTAGAGGAGTTGCTAGAAATGACAGGAAAGGACAAAGAAAAAAAGACAACCAAACTCTCCAAAATCACAAGGGATAGTTCCGATTCAAGAAACATACATATTGCAGTTCCAAGAGTTGACAAAACAATGAATGATATTGTTCCAGAGGATTATGATGTGACTACTTTTGACTTAGGCCCAACAACGGAAGAACAAGAAGTGGAAGAGTTAGAAGATTATGTCACGACCATCAAGGAAAGATTAAGGCAAGAAAGAGAAAAGAGAGATCAGTTGGAGAAAGAAAATTTGGAATTCAAGCATTACATTCAACAATTGATGAATCCTATCTATCAACATGAAGGAACATCAACACCACCTACCATGCTTTCACAAGAGTCTATTGCACATTTGGCAGAAATGAAATCATCATCTCAAGTGGTAAAAGAATGGATAGAGAGAGTCAAGGACAAGGCTAATGGATTCATAGAAGAAATTATGCAGTTATATGGAACGGTTTCCAAACTTTTGGAAAGGATCCAAGCCATTTTGGCTGCATGTTCCGAGTTTGGACACATCAAGGAAGATCTTATGCCATATTTGAAAGATTTGATGGATACTCCAAAGATGGCCTTGATAGATGGAAATGTAATTGATCAAGGATCATCATATAATTTCTCTTCTTGGTACTACAATCTATTCATAAAGGAGCAATTCTCAAGAAAGCAGAAAGTGAAAGTGTTCAAATAAGAAGTGCACTCCAAAGAATTCAAGACAAGAAGATATGTGATCCTTCGGGAGAAGTTGATATTGATGATTTGAAGAACCACATACATACACTCTACTTTGGGAGCATTCACACCATCTCTGGAGAGCAAATAGATAATATCTACACACTTTCTACACTCATTGGCACAAATCAAGCTTGGATGGCAGAATGGGAAAGGACACTTGTGGCATATACAGGAGATTTGACAGTTACAGAGGGCACCATACAAAATTCGCCAAGTGTACCAATTGATGACATTGCAGAGATTGTGTCCAAGTTCATTGCATTTGTAAGAAGAGATAAGCACAAGAGGGGCGTATCACATGGATATTCCTCATAGATTCCATTTCATGTTTATCATCTTGGAAAACGTGCCTTCATTGCCTTTGGGTTTTTATGTACATAGATTATGTCAGCTTTCCTTTTTTACTAAAAATAGTTGGTTGTTGTAACTAATTGTTGATGTGGCAAAATCTCGGCCATCGGTTGCTCAAATCAATCTTGGCCCTTCATTGTATTTTGAGGACTATAAAAAGGCCTCTCTTCTCTTTTATTTGTAAGGTTGAGACTTTGGAGAATTATTGCAAGAGCTCTTTTGAAATAATACAAGACTCATTGGTTCAGTGATATTGTTTTGTTTCAAGTGTTGCATGGTTTCCAATTCCTCAAGCGTAGAATAAGTTTAGAATAAGTTTTATTTTCAAAGCATTGTGTTAGTTGATGGAAGTTATTATTGTTGTTTCATGGTGAAATCTCTAAGTTCATACCATTTGTGATTTGTGGCTTGCAAGTTGCAGTGCATGGTTAGACTAAAATAAGCTTAACTTTGATTACTTGTGTTTGTTGATCTTTTCATGTACGCAAGTAATTTGAACATTATACATTACCTTAGAAGATTGCATCGACTTTGTGTAGTTGTTTGTTTTGGCAAAGCAAAGTTGGTTGATTTCACTTTTATCAGCAATAGTTTCTTGCATATAGGATTAGAGTAGTTTTCCTAAACCCATTATCCTTTTGCATTTTATTTGAATACGTTAAAGTCATAAGTCAGCAATCAAGTGTGGAAGTGGGAAGTCATTGAAGCCAATTTTGTGAGAAAATCTGAAATTGCATTATTCTTTGTCCATTTTGAACAATTATGTAAGTCCCTTTGTGTTCACAGCGAATCACATTCTATATATATACTAAGTCTATATCCAACGTATTGTCAAGACCTGACATCTCGAACCTTGGAGTCATCTCACTGGATCACATAGTTTATCCTTTGAGTGTCTTTTTTCAAGAGAGGATAGAATACTTAGTATTTTATTCTGCATGTTGCCTTGTGCATAAAAAACACATCAACAGATAGGCTAACCAACTCCATTATGTGATCACTCGGAAAATGGGGACATTAAATCCGCAAACATAGAAGCCAAATTGAGAGAGGTTGAGAGGGGTATAGAATTGCTCAAACTTCAGCCCCAAGCCAAAAAGGATAAATATTCCACCCTTGATCTATCGGAGATCGCCCTAAAAAGAAAGGTGGTCACATTGAGGATGCAAATTGCCACCCTCACTTCCAAGTTCAAAGAGAAAGAAGACGAGGTCCTACAATGGAAACACCAAGCTAGCTGATTGTCAATGTAGATAAATCAAATCAAAGCTAAGCTTGAGAAGGTTAATGTGCTAGGTGTACAACAAACTAAAGCCAAAGCTATGGAACCGAGAAGAGAGGATGCTGAAAAGGAGGCCACCACACTCAAGCCAAGGGCAAGTGAGCTGAAGGCCCAAGTGGAAAACCTCCATCAATAGGAAGAGGAATAAAAAACCAGAATCAACGAGTTGCAAGCTCACATAGAGGGCCTAAAACAAAGCATGGATGGCCAAAGCACCAGCTTGGCATCCACAAAGCGAAAGATTGCAAACCAAAAGAACATTGCACAGCCCCAAAACCAAATTGCAAAGTTGCGAGAGGAGTTGAAACAAAGGGAGAAGGCTAGAGCCAAGGATCCCCAAGCCACATCCCTAGAGCCCCTCAAAGAATTGTAAATTATTACTGGGACAGTATAGCTCGAGCCAGCAAGGGATTGCAACACGCAATCAACTTTGTGAGCGTGGCCTACATCCAAGTCCAAGAGACTAAGGCAATGCTGGAAGGAATTGATACCATCCTTGCACCTATGATGACGAATGTGGATTCCTTCAAGAAGAAACTCCCCTCTGAGGCCCTAGCTGGTGTAGCTATTGTAGATACATGGAAAGCCATATGAGATTTCTCCTATGCTAGTCCTCCGACATCAACATGTGCTCCCTGGCTAACCTATTGTTCTAAGAATTCCTTGATATCACTACCTGATATCTCTTCATGTGTTTTTACAATGCCATGAGCTTGTATTAATAGGCAAAAAGATAATAAGAAACCAAGTGGTTTTACAATACAATAGGTACAAAACCATGGGCCATGACCTTTCATATTTCACACATCTCCTCATGTGCTACACATGACCCTTCACACCCCACACATGGTGACTCCTCATGCACCACACATAATTCCTCATGTCCCAAACATGGGTCCACACACCCTACACATGACATGTTCCATAGCTAGGGCACCGCAAGAAATAATGGGGTGCAACACATACCCAACATGAAGTACATGCAAAGTATACAACACAAACCTAACAAGATGTAAATGGCAGCCAAGAGCTGTAAGCCTGTAACACATCAAAACTTTGTGCTCTATGTGGTAGTTTCAGTAGCAAATTGCATTGGGACAACACATAAGTAAACTAGATTCCATGCTAATGAATCATTTATTGGAATCTCAAAATTGATTAACGCTCATCACAATATATGTGTAAGTCTTTATCACAAAATGGGAACCGCCTAAGAATCCTTGCAAACTTCATCCTTCAATGAGATGTTTCAAAGTAATAATTTCAAATGTCACATAAATCCAATTAAGAGTGAATCATAGTTGGAATCTTACCTCCTCCTACACCCCTTCTTCTAAAGGAAGCTTCTGGGCCTCTCGTGATTGAAGCAACCGTGGAACCATTTGAAGCACATGAAAATACAGATGTCATTTTGACCTGCCAATGCTACAAAAAAGATGATCAAAAATACATGGTTGTACAATAGTACCATAGTTACATTTATAAGAAATATGGTGAGACAAACAGATTTTCAAAAAACAGTTGCTTCATCTACATCTTTTACAATCAGAGTGCCTTGCTTACATAATTATCGTCATTCAAACTCAAAGGATTTTGAGGGAGCATTAGAAATAAATTTCAACAAACTATGAGAAAGTTATAATGTCCAAAAATGATTGGGCCATGCCTTGAGTATATAGTTCAATGATGGATATACTGGAAGGATATGACAAAGGATTAATATAGATAATGCCATGCATAACATATTTTAAAGTTAATACTTTTGCTCCTTATGTGAGAGTGTGGCAGGTAAGAAGTATAACTTTTACGAATCTTTTTTCTTCCTCCTGCATTTTGTTCCATACTTTTTTAGCCATATTCAAAATTAGGTGCCTATTCATGATTTATTCAACTTGGGAGCTATTGGTTTTGCATAAAGCGTGAGCTTCATCAAATTAATCAAGTATTTGATACCCTTATTTTATAATTTATCCCACTCTTACCCTGGGGCTTAAACCATTGAATATTACCAGGACAGAATACAAAATGAAACCAGGGGTCAAGTGAAATTCATTCAAACATACATCAAGTTCTTCCCAATATAGTATCACTTACACCAAAGCTTGTCGTTAAAGGAAAACTCATTAAGAGTTCCAACACGATACAAACTAATAAATGCCGCCCTAAACATTTTGGAATTCTTTGGTAAATAACCTTGACATGGAGACATGAGAACGACATTAGTATTTGACCTGATGTAATAGAAGAACATCTTTTCCAGCCCAAAAGGAACTTAAAGTCATATTTATTTCCTAGATTTTTTTAGCTATAGCAAGGAGTTGAAAGTCAAACTCAGCAAAACCTAAGGCTGTGGCTTTCAACACGCACCATGAGCACTTAGATTCAACTTTCAAGAGTAGGTTGTTTGCTCAACGATTTCTTACACCTACTTGGGGTTTCAATCTAAAATATTTGGTTTTCAACACACAACCCGCATGCCAAACCCATTTTTGAAGGGGCGGCCCTCTTTTTCAATTCAGAGAGACAAGGCTTTTAGTTCCACTTTCAAATCATTGCATGCAATACGCCATTCTTTTGTCCTTCATTGAATTCCATGCCCATTTTTAAGATTCAACCCTCTTTTGCAATTTCAGAGAGACAATGCTTTGAGTTCCATTTTCAAAACGTTACATGCAAGAGACCAGATTTCGAATGATTGTAAGACTCTCTGTGGTATATGCACTAGAGGCATAGTTGCCAAAAGATATGGATACAAAACACAAAAAAAATCAAAAACTAAAATTATGGCACATAAACATGATTCTTCCAAGGCAATATTGTTCCCCTATTTTTCCTATAATCCTTTTGGCAAGTTCTATATGCTATTCAAATTTGCTACTAATTTCTTTGTTTGAATTTGTGAGAAAATGGTGTGTGTGTGGGCTTTTTTGACCTTCATTTACTTTTTGTCTCCCTGTAGTCGGAGGCATCCATTGAGGCACCAAATCAAAGGCCATGCCTGCTTGCAAGAGACCACTCGTACATGTCCCCTCATCTCTGCAAAAATGTACTCTACTCCAGGGCAAACATCTCCAAGTTTCAGTAATTAGAATTTTTGAGGATCATATTTTGGATATAATACAATGGTCATTATTCAATGAATTATAGATTTTAAACTAATAGCACCTGGTTATATTATTAAACCATATTCGATGTGCAATCCTTAATTTTAAAAGCCGTTCCTCGACTTATACCTATCTATATCAGATAGGTTGCATGGCTAAAACAACTTTAGAAAGAGAAAAGTATACACTTCATTCACAAGAATTGTTGGTACAAAATTAAAAATAGCAAATAGAGAGAGATATATCCAAGTGAATCATAGATGTTGCTCGTATCAAGAAGTTCTGTCTTCAAGTTGTATACATCTCTAGAGGCTTGCATTCCCTAAAAGTAAGCATGTATGAAGAAGGCTTGCATTCCCTAAAAGTAAGCAGGTATGAAGAAAATCTCAAACCATTAGCAACTGAAATAGTAAACATAAGGTATACGCCAACTAAGCCACTAGAGCCACTGCACTAACAACAAATACAGAAATATCTGAAAATTTTCAGATAAATGAAACAGACAAACAGAGTCATATGAAGGAGAGGAGTTAACAATGTTTTTCAAAGTGAAGGTTCAAGTTCAAAACTCAGGAAGATACTAAAATATGTTGAAATTGGGAAAATAATGTACCCAACATGCTCGTTGCAGTGTATCCGGAATGGGGATGTTGGGTGCAAGTCTATAGTGACTTTGACTAAAGAGGTACACCTGGGTTGTTGCATCATGGCATGTAAGTGAAATGTTAAGACCAAAAATAGAGAATTTACCAAATCTACTAATAAATTATTCCATCTAGACGTAGCTGGAAAGAAGAAGAATAGCATTCTTTATGAACATCAAAATGACAAAGTGTAACCCCCGGCAAACAAGCGGGTTCCAAGGTCAAACTTTTAGCAATGACAGGATGCTTAAAGGGGTTTTCCAAATTCTTTAGTCCTCCTAAGCTGATGTATTTGAACAGGGTTTATTATGTTGCTTATCATTAACTCCTCCCGGATTCCTAAATTGGAAAATTTGCCAGTCGGATAAAATACAATATTCAAAATATGGAACAAGGAAATTTAACTTCCAGCAAGTGAATGAAATATAAATGCAGCCATGCCTTGGAAAGAAAAACGTGTGTTGAACGAGGGTTCTTTCTTCTTTCTTGGCTGCTGCGACTGCTAGTCTATCTGCCTCTCGCAACTTTGTGGCCACTATCTTTGTATATCCTGAAAATTCGATTTTAAAACTTGTTTAAGATAGGTAGTATGCAGATAAATAGATTAAAAATTTTAGACGCTCTTTTCAGGAGGGGTGATATGGTGAATTATCATGACGAGGCCTACTTTGAGTGGGGAGGATAAGTTTAATTAAGTGTAGGGTTATCTTATTCTTAATATCCGCATTAAGTATGCAAACAGCTTGAAGGGTGGAAGTTTAAACGAGCTCTTTGAGGAAGCAAGGCTCCACGGCTGGCTTCTTGGTCAAGATGCATAGTAGAAGAGGCGACATCGAAAAGATTTTGAAAGTGTCTTAGAGTTGCGGTTGTTGGTCCCTTACGTTGTTTGGCCTCGTGGACGTCATTAAAATTCATTCATTCATTCATATCATGTCAGATTAAGAAGACGAGGTTTTGATAGTCCATGTAAGCGAAGGAGAAAGTTTCACCAAAAATATTTTTATTTTTTTAGTTTCTTTTTTTCTCTTTTGTGTGGTTGTCAAATTATTTTTACTTAGTGGAAAGGAAAATATTTTTTCCCTAAGAGATTAATCAAATTAAATGTATATAATTTAATATAAATTCATTTAGATTAAAAATGATTAGTTGTGGGAGTAGTACTTTAGAATTAAATGTTATGAAAAAATTAAATGCGATAGATAATGATATTTAGTTTTAGAAATGATGTTGAAGAAAATTTTGATGTAGACATTGATTCTAATGATTCGATGTTGAAAAACTAGTAATCTAGATGTGCTCTTTATCATATTGCTTATACACTTCTACTTTCTGATTTGCATGATTCTTTGTGTTCGTTGAATGGCAAAGACTAGTGGTGTTTATAAACACTTAGGAGAGTTCATTGGATCTTAAGGATCATGTTCTTGTAGGTCAACCCCTTTGATAGGATTGGCTTTACAATCATGGAAATAATCAAGGACAATAACCTCTAGGCATGCATACAAGTGCTCTGGAACAATTATACATATTCATATTCCTTTTAATACACCGATTGAAGTGTCTCCAGCATGATTCTTTGTGCTTCATTGAATAGCAAGGACTAGTGGTGTTTATAAACACTTAGGAGAGTTCATTGGATCGTAAGGATCATGTTCTTGTAGGTCGACCCCCTTGATAGGACTGGCTTTACAATCGTGGAAATAATCAAGGACAACAATCTCTAGGCATGCATGCAAGTTGTCATGCCCATATTTCTCATGCGGTCATGACACACAACACATGTGTCATGTCCACAATTGTCATGTGGTCATGACACGAATTACCAAAAACTTTTTCGCATGTCCCTAGGAACCCCCTCGCACGTGTCTGCGTGCTCGGTTGCAATACGCATAAGGCGTAAACATGTCAATCAAAACTCGAGGAAAAGCGCCTTGCTACGCAATCCCCTGCGTGATGATAGCTGCTAGGGGGTTAGGCGATGCAATACTCGCCGCTTCTAGGGTTAGAACAGTTTTAATATCAACCCTAAGCTTCCTAAATGAAAGAGGTGATTTCGACCAAAGTGAGATCAAACCCTAACTCAATGCATAAATGAAATCGAATGATTAAAACTATGAAACCAATGGCATGATGGTCGCATGAGAAATGGAGTGAATAAAAGATGTCGCAAAAGCCATAAAATTAAAACCCTAAAATTTGAGAAAAATTCGATAACATAACGTGTTTTTAATAATCGAAATAAATATTTAAAAACGAAAACCCTAAGAAGTAAATAAAGCAAGAATTAAAAATAAACAACCAAAATAGAACTTCATACTTGAGTCCGTTAATAATTATAATTTCGTCAATTACAATTATTAATTAACTCAAGTTGAAAATAATTAAAAATGAGGATAAATAAACATATCTCCCCAAGATTAAAATTGATTAAAATAAAGTTAAATTTAATAAAAGAAAATTTCCGAACACATTAAATTAAAATGCATTCAAATTTTAAAATAAAGGCCCCAACAAAATTAACTCACCAAGGGATAAGGCACACCATGAAAAATAAATAAATCAATAAATAAAAAACATCCCATCCCCACAAAATAAATTCCACAAGGCATTTTAAAAAAAATCCTAACCTCAAAAATAATATTTGGACAACTAAAATGAAGCACAAGCAAGTCAAATGATTCAAAAAAGACTTGAAAAGCAAAATAGAGGGAAACAAGATTTCCCATGCACATGGAATAATTAAAAGAATTAAATAAATTAGTAATCCAATATCCTCTCATCCCACTCAACCTAATTCCATTATTTTATTGTTTTCTACTAATATATTTATATTTTAAAAAATATATCTATAGTACGCCGAGAGATATCTTCCAATTTGTTGGCATTTATAAATTACTTGCAGTTAGAATATTTGATATGCTCACATGAGTTAATTTAAAGAGACTATGCTGCAAGACTTTTCATATTCTTCAAACGTAATAAATATTTCATTCCATAACTGCCCACGTTTTTCTATTTTTCTATCCATTTGGCTTGCACAAATTTATTTATTTTTTTGTTTAACGTGATAAAGATTTCACTGCCCAAGTTTTTCTATTTTTCTATCCATTTAGCTTCCATAAATTTATTTATTTACACAATTTATAAATTTTGTTTACATGGAATGTGAATCTTAATTGTTTACAGGAATCTGAATCTTTCAGCCCTTGCTGTGAGTGTAGAACGCCTCTCGGCTTAACAAGAGTTTGTCCTAGCATTATTTTATTATATCCTTATGGAAACCCTATTCTCTTCTTTTGTTTTCTCTTTAGTTTTGTTTACTTCTCTCTCTCTCTTTCTTTTTTTGTGTTTGCCTCCATTGTGCTATTTTCACAAGTTTTATCTTACAGGTTGGAGATTCCATTGCAAATGCTTGACAGCCATGAAAATCCCTCCCGGAGGTATATTTCCATTGAGTTTGCACAATAGTTTTCGATTTATTTATATTCCCTATATTTAAATCTTAGGTCTGCAAGTATAAAAGAAACAATGCTGAAAATATATATATATATATATATATATATATATATATATATATATAATCATGAGATCTACATATTACAATGAAGGATGTACAGGTATCGACCAAGGCTAACGAAGATTTCGGTGGGCAAAAGGGGGGTCACCATCCATACCAAGGGCGATGGCCCTCATGCTATAGTCACCTCTTGCAAGGGAAGGGAAATGGAGTTTATGGGGGTGTGGGGAGTTAAGGGGAGAAAGGGGTGTGGTGTGGTGTGGGGAGGGGGACGTGCCTCCCCCCACACCCTTAGGGGAGGCACAGCCCCCACCCACACCACAGTCTACAGCAAAGGGGGGCGATGGGTGATGGCCATGGCCGTTGTCCATTGCCATTTTCTTTTTTTCTATAACCTAAAACATAAACTCAAAAACCCTTGTTGATCACTGTGAAAAAAATAACTTTATTCAACAAAAATAAATTTATATTCAAAGCTAAGATCTGTGTATATCATTTTTTTTAATTATATATCTATTTGATCACTGTGAAAAAAAAAACTTTATTCAGCAAAAGTAAATTTATATTCAAAGCTAAGATCTATGTATATCATTTTTTTTAAATTATATATATATATTGTTTTCTCAGTGTCACAATGAGAGCAAAATGCATTACACTCAGGTATACCATATAGTTAAAATACATAAAACAATCCTTATATATATGTGTGTGTGTGTGTACATTTATATATACTTATTATACCCAAAAATATGTTCAACATTTTCAAAACAAAATACATTAATACGGCTATTTTGTATAATGACCACAACCGGATTTGCAACTTTAAAATACCAATACATATCATTTTTAATTGAAATAACAGATTTACTATGGAGTTCTCTATTTTCTTTTCAGATTTAAAATGACAGCAAAAACAAAGATCATTTCTGTTAAAACTTACAACAAACCTATGTGCACAACAGTAGAATGGTAAACATGTAATTTCATTGCATACAAGACAACAATGTATATTTTCTTTTTTTCACATAGCATACACTAAAATTCCAACAGCAACACATATTTCTTTTTTTTTCTTTGAAGTAATATGACAGCAAAATATATTTTCCTTGGCATTTCTCCATAACACATAAACACAACAGCATAAAAATAACAACAGATTTTGGATAAACTATAAAAGTACTCACATTAATTTCCCCTACAACAACCAACACTAAGAATAGTAATAATCTTGTCAATAATTACAATAGGGCCTCTAAGGCCATGGCTCAAAACAGCCAACAAAAAATAATGCAAATAAGGTGAAAATGAGCTTCTCCAAGCTCCATTTCTCCAACTAAAATCCTGCAATAATACAAACGCCAAAATGGGGGAACCAAGCCACAAAGGAACGCCCTCCTCCCTACCATAGACCTGCTAGTGGATCACTCTCGAGCTAGGGAGGTAGGATTCACACGGTTTACACACACACCACAACAAGTGAAATTTTTAAACACACAAAAATTACCCCAAGGATTTGCACAAGACTAAACTCATAAAATGAGTTTGAAGGGGGTAGGGGAGTGGACCCCTCAACTCAAGAGGTCACTCTAAGAAATCAAAATCACCAAGTCTCAAGGCCTCAAGCCAAAACCCAATAATACATGTCTTCAAAAATCTCAAAACTATCATGGCACTCTTGCCATCAAAATACTCTCAACACCATATAAAAGCCCTCAAGGCTATAAGTAGCACAACAATGAGGAGGTGACCTCGAAGAGGTTCACTCTCCCCCACCCCATACAAGTTGAGCCTTACCTGCAAATGGAGGTGCTCTCACCAAACTCCCAACCCACACAAAATGAAAACAACCATCAACATAAATTCACAAACTCAAATATAAAATGAAATATACAAGGGAAAATGGCCATAGCTATGGAGCTTACCTTCAAAAGCTCTAAAAATGGAAGCACGTTTGGTGAAGAGCTCCAACTTCTCCAAGTCTCCCAATCTCCAAATTTTTTGAACTCCCAAAAAGAAACTCCAAGAATAGAAAGAAAAATGTAAAATGCAAGAACCCCACACTCCTCTCTAGGAGGAGGTAATAAAGGCCTTCTAATTTGGCCTTAAGGAATGAGAAGGTGACACTTGTCACTTTCTCCTTCCTCATCCCATGCCACTTGCAAGGGAGAAGGAGTGTAAGGGTGACAAGTGTCACCCTCCAATTCCATTCTATCCCTTACCTTATCCACTTGTGCTCTCACACGTGTGAGAGACCAAGTGGTGAGGTGGCAATTCCCTTCAAGCCTCCGTGAGGATAAGGGATGCCATATGGCATTCCCTTATTCTCAAGAGAGCCATCTTCCTCCAAGATGCTCTCACACATGTGTGAGAGTCTTGGAGGGAGATCCCAGACACTTGGGAGTCTTGGAGACCTCCCAAGTCTTCTTGGTGAAGAGATCCCCAAACTTTGGGAAGGGAGATGGGTCTTTCCCAAAGCATGACTCATCTTCCACCCTTAGCCATTTCAAAATTCGTCACTTTAACTAAACCTCAGTTTAGAGTGACCAAAAGTGAGTTACCCTAAGGTTTAGTTAGTCGAAATTGACCCTAGACCCAAGGGTAACCACCTAGGGTAAGTTTTGGGACACTAAGGTACACCTAGGGAGTCATAAATTCACTTTAAATGGCCCATAAATGAGAACAATACCAAGTGGTCTAAAATAATATAAATATACAACACATGATATAAATCAACTAAGAAAGGGGTCACTAGGCCAAAATAAATAAATTAAGCATGCACGCAAGAAACATCCAATCACACGTGATTTTCATCCCTCTTGGGAATGGATCGGTTTCATAGAAAATAACATATGTGTGAACACTACCTCTGATTTCCCGTGGCCTAGGAATATAATCCTGCACAACTAGATCAAGTGTCAATCACATCATGAATAATCATAGCCGAAGCAACTGAAATTAAATTCATGTCATTGCATACAACATTAATCATTTACAACATAATTAAATATTAAAACTATATTTTCTATCTAATGTCTCAAAATCATCATCAAATAATATATCCACATAATGCACTTGAAATCACATCAATAATCATCATCAACTATATCTCATATATCTAACATCATCATAACATCAAAATATGATCAAATTGAATCACCACATGTCTAAACAATGTCAAACCAAAATTAGGAGATATAATCAAATCTGCATAATGGGACAATAGTCTCTAAAAGTCTGATAATGTCACCAACTGTAATGTAAAACGATCAAAATAAGGAAGGAAAATAACTGGCCTCACATCCTCCCCCCCTAAGACTAAACTTCCTCTTGGAAATCGTCAAAAATGTGAGGATAGAGTGCCCTTAAACTAGCTGCATCCTCCCAAGTCACTGTGACCTCATCATAACGATCCCATTGGACCCTAACCTAGTCCAGCTCTCGACCTCGAAGGCCCAACATCCGACAAGCCAATATGTGAATTAGCTCCAAAGTCAACTGTTCGTCTGCCTCTACT
Organism: Cunninghamia lanceolata; assembly: GCA_027924645.1. NCBI lineage: Eukaryota > Viridiplantae > Streptophyta > Pinopsida > Cupressales > Cupressaceae > Cunninghamia > Cunninghamia lanceolata. Next base: position 2,218,425 of record BSBN01000610.1, read on the forward strand.
TGTAGAGCACTCCAGTCCAATACATGAGATAAATCAGATCTATATTACCTCAATACAGAAATGTGAAAGACATCGTGGATACGTGATAGGCTAGGTGGGAATGCTAGACAATAGGCAATAGGTCCTATCCTCTCCAAGATCTCAAAAGGTCCTACAAACTGTGGTGTGAGCTTAGAGCCCTTTCCATAACATATTGGACTCTTGTGTGGCCACACTCTAAGGAATAATCTGTCCCCAACTGAGAAGCTCTGGTCTAGTCTCTTAGCATCGACATACTTCTTCTGTCTATCCTGTGCCTCCTAAAGTCTTTGCCTAATCAGTGTGACCTACTGCTCCATATCCTAAACCAACTCTAGACCAATGGCAGCCCTGTCCTCTATCTGATCCAAACTCAATGGTGTCCTGCATGGTCTGCCGTATAAAGCCTAGAAAGGAGGCATACCCAACGAGCTCTGATGCCCATTATTGTAGGCAAACTCAACCATATACAAATACTCCTCCCATCTAGACTGATGGTCTATAACATACATACGAAGCATGTCCTCCAACACATGATTCACCCACTCTGTCTATCCATCTATCTCAGGGTGATATGTAGAACTAAAGTTGAGTTGTGTGCCCAACGCCTACTGCAAAGCTCTCCAAAAGGTTGAAGTGAACACTGAATCCATGTCAGAAATGATGCAGCAAAGTACCCCATGTAATCTCACAATGTCATCCAAGAATACTCTCACCATTGCTGGTGCATTGTACGTCATGTGTACAGGGGAAAAATGTGCCACCTTGGTCAACTTGTCGACTGTCACCATGATGGCATCATGGTGACAGGAAGATATAGGAAGACCAACAATGAAATCCATGGAAATGGCATCCCATTTCCACTCAGGTATCTCATAAAGGTATAAAAGACCCGCTGGATGCTGATGCTTGGCCTTGACCCTCTGGCACTCAAGGGATCGAGCAACAAACTCTGCAATATCCCATCTCATACCTGCCCAATGGTATAGTTGTCGTAGGTCGGCATGCATCTTCTTCACCCTTGAATGTGCTGCATATGGTTCTCTGTGAGCCTCTGATAACACTACAATACGTAGGTCACCTGCGCGGGGTACATAGATGCACTGTCGATGACGAAGTAACCCATCTGCCTCAAGTGAGTATCCTACAAACTTGCCCACAAGGGCCCTTTGTAAACGAATCTCCTGTTGCACCTCAAGAAACCACTCATCCTTAGGCAGATGCTGAATAATGCATCCTCTCAAGTCCACACTCAGAGTCAAGGTCAAGATCTCATGGTGCCTCCGACTCAATGCGTTAGCAACCACGTTTTCCTTCCCTTTGATGTAGTGGACATCAAAGTTGTACTCGCAAAGAAACTCCATCCAACGCCACTGACAGGCGTTTAGATTCAGCTGTGTGAATATGTACTGAAGGATGTGATGATCTAAATGAAGCTCAAAGCGACAACCCAATAAGAAATGTCTCCAACAGACTAGAGCATGAACCACTACTACAAGCTCCAAATTATGAGTGGGGTAGTTCAGCTCATGGGTCTTAAACTTTCACAACTCATATGCAATCGCTCTACCACCCTGCATAAGTACGACCCCCAAACCTTCAATTGATGCATCCGTGCACACCATAAAATCTGCTGCTGGATCAGGAACCGCTAAAATGGGAGCACTGGTAAGACGCTCCTTGAAGACCCCAAAGGCCCTCTCACACTGCTTAGTCCATAAAAAACTCTTCCCTTTCTGCTGAAGGAAAGTGATAGGGTGCACTATCTAAGAGAAACCCTCAACAAATCTACGGTAATAACTAGTTAACCCCATAAAACTCCTGAGCTCTATCACACTGGTGGGTGCTGGCCAATCTCTGATAGCCCTTATCTTCGATGGATCTACGGAGATTCCATCACCAGGTAGGATGTGCCCCAAGTACTGTACCTCTGTCCTAAAAAATGCACACTTCACCAAATTTCCATAAAGATTCTGCTCCCTCAAATACTATAAAACCTGACGTAGGTGCTCCTCATGCTCCTCCTCGGTCCGCAAATAGATCAATATGTCATCAAGGAAAATAATCACGAACCGATCCAAGTAGGTACAGAACACCCCATTCATGAGACTCATGAACATTGTAGGGGCGTTCATCAAACTGAAGGGGACTATAGTGAACTCATAGTGGCCATATCGAGTCCGGAAGGCGGTCTTATGGATGTTCACCTTTGTGATACGCAACTGATGGTAACCGGACTTCAGGTCAATCTTAGAGAACACCTTGGCTCCCTGCATCTGATCGAGGAGATCGTCAATCCTGGGCAGAGGATAACAGTTCTTCACCATCACCTTATTCAACTGCCTATAGTCCATGCATAATCGAAGAGACCCATCTATCTTCTTCACGAAGATGACAGGAGCGCCCCAAGGTGAAACGCTCGGTCGGATGTGCCCCTTCTCGAGAAAGTCCTCAAGCTGCAACTTGAGCTCTGTGAGCTCATGAGTGGTCATTCTGTAGGGTGCACGAGACATTGGCTCGGCACCCGGCACTAAGTCAATATGAAAGTATACCTCACGATGGAGTGGCATCCCCAGTAGCTCTACTGGAAACACATCGACAAACTCTCTCAAGATGGGATGGTCATCCAAAGATGCCTCAAGCTCGTCCTCTGATCTGTCACTCACTGTAATAGCAAACATATGGCATCCCTTCCGTATGTAGCGCTTAAGTTGTTGAGTGGATATCATACAAACTGTTGTGGACTTCTGAATGCCCACCATCTCAACTGATGTACCATGATCATCTAAGTAGCTAATCACCTTTCGACAATAATCTAGCTTGGCTCAATGTCCCACAAGCCAGTCCATACCTAAAACCACATCGTATGATCCTAATGTCATAACTCTAAGGTCACATACTGTGGCAAAGGGTCCCAAAGATATCTCACAGTCATGGACTAAGGCATCTACTGTCATCTTGGCCCCTGAGGCCAACTCAACCACCCACCTATCACCCTGCCTAGAGGCCACCAGCCTGCAATGCTTCACTAACGATGGAGATGTGAAAGAGTCAGTAGCACCAGAGTTAAAAAGAATAGAAATGGGGACACCCCTATCATACCTGATGTCTCAATCACTGATGCCTGAAAATTAGCCTGGCGGTTATTAATCGCTACGAACATATAGTGGGACCTACCCACATCTCCAACCGTCTGCTCTGATCCTCCTAAACGAGGCTGCCCCTTGCTATAAAGCCCTATAGACACTCTTTGGCTAGATGACCTGCTCTACCACACACATAACATGGGCCCCTAGCCTGTACCTATCTAGTATGAGTCCTACTCAACTGTTGTTGTCCAGATCTGCCTATGGACCCCTGTGAACCCCTGTATGACTGCTGCGACCTCGCGTGTCCTACAGGTGGTCCTTGCTGCCTCTGATCTCTGCGCGGGCCCTGTTGCTACCAACCTCGATTATGCCCCCCAGTGCCCTCTGTTGTGGCCTAGATCTCTGTTGTTGCTACTATGGGGGCCTAGGAGGTAAGGATGTGGAACTAAATCCTCCTCTTTGAGGTGGCAGTGGTGGTCTACGGTAACTCTATTGATGTTGCTGCTGCCCACGATCTTGAAACTGAGGGTCTGAACTCTACCCTCGTCCCTGTATCTCTTCAGCTATGTATTCCTTCTTGGCAGCATCACTCAATGTCTAGGGGTCTACCATGCGTACAGGCCCTGCTATGCTATGGTTCAATTCTCTGATAAACTTATGAACCAGGAGCTTCTTGTCATGGAGATACTCCGCATATCGAGATAACTCGGTGAATCTACCCTCATACTAAGCAACTATAAGTCCTCTCTACTGAAGGTCATGAAAATTGTCTATGTAACGCTGCCTGTAGTGATTTGATAAATATCACACATTGAAGCGCTCAATGAAAGTCTCCCATGTGAGTGTGTCCGATGATAGATGGCGTTTGCACTCCTTAATGCGCCACCAAGTAGCTGTTGCATCTCACAATAGGTGGACTGCAACATATGCCTTCGTGTTGCCCTCGTAAGGACGCAACACGAAGCATCTGTCTAAGCTGATGAGCTAGGCTTTTGCCTTAGATCCCTCTTTGGTCCCGATGAATGTAGGTGGATTCAGCCTCAACAAATCCCTGATGGGATCTCCTCGATCTTTGTGCCCTCTAATAGGCTCATCAGCATAATAATCATAAGGCTTGTGAATAATCTGCTCCACTCGCACTGCCTCCTCATGCCTAGCATGATGTGGAGAGCTCCTGCTATAGGCCCTGTAGGCTGATCCAACATCCTCTATCATCGTATCTGGTACCTCAACATATGGCTCCACTCGTGGTGCCTCTCACGGCTCAATGCGGGGCTCCACACGTGACTCTGCTCGTGACTCCACGCGTGGCTCCTCTCGCGGATCAATGTGGGGCTCAACACGTGGCTCTATGCGCGGCTTAGCTGCGGTTAGTGGTAGTCTATCTAACACTGCATGTAGAGCCTGTAATATCTGTGGCCCAATATCTGGTATAGGTAGGGTTGGTGGTGCCTCCGGTACCTGTGGGGTCAGTGGTGCCTGTCCCTCAGCTGAAGAGTCACTATGAACCTCTACAGACTCAGTGCGGTGTGAATGCGCTCACCGAACTTGTCGGGGAGACATCCTACAAAAATGAGGTAACCACAAATTAAATCAAAGTTGTGGAATAATAATGTGCCCAAACAAGCCCAGTGTTTAAACCTGGCTCTGATATTAAATGTCATGCCCACATATCCCATGCGGTCACGACACACAACACACGTGTCATGTCCACATTTGTCATGTGGTCATGACATGAATTACCAAAAACTTTTCCGCATGTCCCTAGGAACCCCCTCACACGCGACTGCATGCTCGGTGGCAAAATGCATAAGGGGTAAACATGTCAATCAAAACTCGGGGAAGAGCACCTTGCTACGCAATCCCCTACGTGATAATAGTCAACTAGGGGGTTAGGCGATGCGATACGCACCACTTCTAGGGTTAGAACAATTTTAATCCCAACCCTAAGCTTCCTGGGTGAAAGAGGTGATTTCGACCAAAGCGAGATCAAACCCTAACTCAATGCATAAATGAAATCAAATGATTCAAACTACGAAACCAATGGCATGATAGTCACATGAGAAATGGAGTGAATTAAAGATGTCACGAAAAGCCATAAAATTAAAACCCTAAAATCTGGGAAAAATTCGACAACATAATGCGTTTTTAATAATTGAAATAAATATTTAAAAACGAAAACCCTAAGAAGTAAATAAAGCAAAAATTAAAAATAAACAACCAAAATAGAACTTCATACTTGAGTCCGTTAATAATTATAATTTCATCAATTACAATTATTAACTAACTCAAGTTGAAAATAATTAAAAAGGGGGATAGATAAACATATCTCCCCAAGAATAAAATTGATTAAAATAAAGTTAAATTTAATAAAAGAAAATTCCCGAACACATAAAATTAAAACACACTCAAATTTTAAAATAAAGGCCCCAACAAAATTAACTCACCAAGGGATAAGGCACACCATGAAAAAATAAAAATAAAAATAAAAAAACATCCCATCCCCACAAAATAAATTCCACAAGGCATTTAAAAAAAAAATCCTAACCTCAAAAATAATATTTGGACAATTAAAATGAAGCACAAGTAAGTCAAATGATTCAAAAAAGACTTGAAAAGCAAAATAGAGGGAAACAAGATTTCCCGTGCACATGGAATAATTAAAAGAATTAAATAAATTAGTAATCTAATTTCCTCTCATCCCACTCAACCTAATTCCATTATTTTATTATTTTCTACAAGAGTTTGCCCTAACATTATTTTATTATATCCTTATGGAAACCCTATTCTCTTCTTTTGTTTTCTCTTTAGTTTTATTTTCTTCTCTCTCTTTCTTTTTTTGTGTTTGCCTCCATTGTGCTATTTTCACAAGTTTTCTCTTGCAGGTTGGAGATTCCATTGCACAAGTTTGCACAATAGTTTTTGATTTATTTATATTCCATATATTTAAATCTTAGGTCTGCAAGTATAAAAAAAACAATGCTGAATATATATATATATATATATATATATATATATATATAGGTATCGACCAAGGCTAACAAAGATTTCGGTGAGTAGAAGGGGGGTCATCGTCCATACCAAGGCCGACGACCCTCATGCTACAGTCGCCGCTTGCAAGGGAAGGGAAATGGAATTTATGGGGGTGTGGGGAGTTAATGGGAGAAAGGGGTGTGGTATGGGGAGGGGGCGTGCCTCCCCCCACACCACAGTCTACAACAAAGGGGGGCAATGGGCAGCGGTCATGGCCGCTATCCATTGCCATTTTCTTTTTTTTTATAACCTAAAACATAAAGGCCGAAACCCTTGTTGATCACTGTGAAAAAAATAACTTTATTCAGCAGAAATAAATTTATATTCAAAGCTAAGATCTGTGTATATCATTTTTTTAAAATTATATATATATTTGATCACTGTGAAAAAAAAAACTTTATTCAACAGAAATAAATTTATATTCAAAGCTAAGATCTGTGTATATCATTTTTTTAAAATTATGTATATATATATATATTTATTTATTTATTTATTTATTGTTTTCTCAGTTTCACAATGAGAGCAAAATGCATTACACTCAGGTATACCATATGGTTAAAATACATAAAAGTTTTTCCATATATGTGTGTGTGTGTGTGTGTGTGTGTGTACATTTATATATACTTATTATACCCAAAAATATGTTCATCATTTTCAAAACAAAATACATTAATACGGCTATTTTGTATAATGACCACAACCAGATTTGCAACTTTAAAATACCAATACATATCATTTTTTTTTTAATTGAAAGAACAAATTTACTATGGAGTTCTCTATTTTCTTTTTAGATTTAAAATGACAGCAAAAACAAAGATCATTTATGTTCAAACTTACAACAAACCCATGTGCACAACAGTAGCATGGTAAACATGTAATTTCATTACATACAAGACAACAATGTATATTTTCTTTTTTTCACATAGCATACACTAAAATTCTAATAGCAACACATATTTCTTTTTTTTCTTTGAAGTAATATGATAGCAAAATACATTTTCCTTGGCATTTCTCCATAACACATAAACACAACAACATAAAAATAACAACAGATTTCAGATAAACTATAAAGTACTCACATTAATTTCCCCTACAACAGCGAACACTAAGAATATTAATAATCTTGTCAATAATTACAATAGGGCCTCTAAGGCCATGGCTCAAAACATCCAACAAAAAATAATGCAAATAAGGTGAAATGAGCTTCTCCAAGCTCCATTTCTCCAACTAAAATCCTGCAATAATACAAACATCAAAATGGGGGAATCAAGCCACAAAGGAACGCCCTCCTCCCTACCATAGACCCGCTAGTGGGTCACCCTCGAGCTAGGGAGGTAGGATTCACATAGTTTACACACACACACCACAACAAGTGAAATTTTCAAACACACAAAAATTGCCCCAAGGATTTGCACAAGACTAAACTCATGAAAATGAGTTAGAAGGGGGTAGGGGAGTGGACCCCTCAACTCAAGAGGTCACTCCAAGAACTCAAAATCACCAAGTCTCAAGGCCTCAAGCCAAAACCCAATAATACATATCTTCAAAAATCTCAAAACTATTATGGCACTCTTGCCATCAAAATACTCTCAACACCATAGAAAAGCTCTCAAAGCTATAAGTAGCACAACAATAAGGAGGTGACCTCGAGGAGGTTAACTCTCCCCCACCCCATACAAGTTGAGCCTTACCTCCAAATGGAGGTGCTCTCACCAAACTCCCAACCCACACAAAATGAAAACAACCATTAACATAAATTCACAAACTCAAACATAAAATAAAATATACAAGGGAAAATGGCCATAGCCATGGAGCTTACCTTCAAAAGCCCTAAAAATGGAAGCTGGTGAAGAGCTCCAAGTCTCCCAATCTCCAAAATTCTCTAACTCCCAAAAGGAAACTCCAAGAATAGAAGGAAAAATGCAAAATGCAAGAACCCCACACTCCTCTCTAAGAGGAGGTAATATAGGCCTTCCAATTTGGCCTTGAGGAATGAGAAGGTGACACTTGTCACCTTCTCCTTCCTCATCCCATGCCACTTACAAGGGAGGAGTGTGAGGGTTGTCACCTTCTCATTCATCATCCCATGCCACTTACAAGGGAGGAGTGTGAGGGTTACAAGTGTCACCCTCCAATTCCATTCTATCCCTCACCTTATCTACTTGTGCTCTCACACATGTGTGAGAGACCAAGTGGTGAGGTGACAATTCCCTTCAAGCCTCCATGAGGATAAGGGATGTCATATGGCATCCCCTTATTCTCCAAGAGAACCATCTCCCTCCAAGATGCTCTCACACGTGTGTGAGAGTCTTGGAGGGAGATCCCACACACTTGGGAGTCTTGGAGACCTCCCAAGTCTTCTTGGTGAAGGGATCCCCTAACTTTGGGGAGGGAGATGGGTCTTTCCCAAAGCATGACTCATCTCCCACCCTTAGCCATTTCAAAATTCGTCACTTTGACTAAACCTTAGTTTAGAGTGACCAAAAGTGAGTTACTCTGAGGTTTAGTTAGTCAAAAATGACCCTAGACCCAAGGGTAACCACCTAGGGTAAGTTTTGGGACACTAAGGTACACCTAGGGAGTCATAAATTCACTTTAAATGGCCCATAAATGAGAACAATACCAAGTGATGTAAAACAATATAAATATACAACACATGATATAAATCAACTAAGAAAGGGGTCACTAGGCCAAAATAAATAAATTAAGCATGCACGCAAGCAACATCTGATCACACGTGATCCTTGTCCCTCTTGGGAATGGATCGATTTCATAGGGAATAACATATGTGTGAACACTACTTCCAATTTCCCGTGGCCTGGGAATATAATCGTGCACAACTAGATCAAGTGTCAATCACATCATGAATAATCATAGCCAAAGCAAGTGAAATTAAATTCATGTCATTGCATACAACATTAATCATTTACAACATAATTAAATATTAAAACTACATTTTCTATCTAATATCTCAAAATCATCATCAAATAATATATCCACATAATGCACTTGAAATCACATCAATAATCATCATCAACTATATCTCATATATCTAACATCATCATAACATCAAAATATGATCAAATCAAATCACCATATGTCTAAATAATGTCAAACCAAAATCAAGAGATTTAATAAAATCTGCATAATGGCACAATAGTCTCTAAAAGTCTGATAATGTCACCAACTGTAATGTAAAACGATCAAAATAAGGAAGGAAAATAATCGGCCTCACACAAGTGCTCTAGAACAATTATACATATTCAAATTCCTTTTAATACATCAATTGAAGTGTCTTTGGCATGCTCTTTTCCTTTAATGTGAATGATAAATGAATGCAATTGAATGCCTTTAAATACAAGGACATAGTAATAAATCATGCAAACATGTGTTTAATCGATTCATAATGACTAGTGAAATAGCAAGAGTCAGCCAATTTTGAATTTGAATTTTAGAATTTCAAGGGTTAGATCTACAGATGCGAGATTTATCCCATACTTGTAGGATTGACCCAAGATAAGGGAGCAATAAGATATGTGTGGGGAATGAATATCTGGATATGAAGGGTGCAATAAATATCAAGTGCATGGGAAGATGTGTAGAGATAGATAAGGTGTGATTGAATATGTGGGAATGTGTGTAAACAAGGATAGGTGAAGGCTAGGGGAATGAGCCCAACTTTACACAAGATTATGGCATTTGTCAATGTGTAATTGCATTAACACACTCTCTCAAAATGACAATCTCAAAATGGGAACAAAACTAAATAGGAATTGGTGTGGGTATGCAATTTTCATAATTATGTTTTGCCCCTCTTTGAGGTACATGTGAATCCTAAAATGATCATGTATCTCAAAGTATGTAAGCACTCACAAATATGCATGTAAAGTAAATAGTCAAACATAAAAATAATACCAAGTCCATATAAAGCAATGGACCTCACTAGATATCTTCACTTAAATCCATCCTCTAGCATGCATGCTCCATGGGAACTTACAAAATAGAGAAAAATGTGTGATAAGTGGCTTTTATCACACAAGTAAGGATAAAAATAAATGCAAATTGAATTTTATTATTAGCAATCATGAGAAAAAGGAGAGGGTATAGGGTTGGAAAATTCTACCTCAAAAAGTGATATGACATGCTATTATGTGGCATATCAAACAATACCACACTATATGATAATTCTCTCTTTGGTCACAATGATGCATTTCTATGTAGGTACTTGTAACTGTCTATAATCTCAATGCGGGAGTGTTAGTGACAAAATATGCCCCTACAATTGGTTGTATCTATAGGATGCAAGGAATTGGAGAAGGAAAAACAATACATGAAATGTAAATGTAGGCTAAGCATGCAAGCATGTAACTTATGTAAAATGGTAACTATACTGAATGCATCATATAATAAGCAAGTAACATATCTAGAATGATAAGGCATATAAATCATATGGGTTGGAGATGGATCTCATGGTATAAGGTTGCCCCCAACATGGACAAATGGAAATGGTGATGTGGCCACCAATGGCCAAAACTACCCATGTAGATAAGGCACTAGGAGAGGCATATGCCCTCATTGTAGCATCCAAGAGCATGAGCACACAAAGGTTGAGGTACGGCAGTAGATCCCTAGTGGTATCATTAATCTAGAAGCATAATAGTGGGGAAGGCAAGTTGTCCCCCAATCTAAAGAGGTAGCTCTAAAAGCATAATAAAGCAATCTAAGTACAAATGGTATGGGGGATGGTATGGTGCCCCCAATGTAAAGATGTAAGAATGAAAGCTCAATATGGAATGGAGAAGGTGTGATGCCTTTGATGTAAAGATATGGCAATGGAAGCTCAAATATTATGGGTAAGACATGGTGTCCCTAATGTTTAGGTAACTCTAAGAGGATGATATGTTAATATAGGATCAAAGATAAAACCTAGACATGTGGTCTAGGTATGGTAAATGTCATAAGCATACTTGGATGAACATTTATTCATATGTTAGGAATGGATGGATGCAAGTAACCTCTCCTGGTAGGTAATCCAGCATCACTGAGGTTTTAGATGTCATGGTTCAAGATTCTTCAATGGTAGATCCTTTATAGATGTGGTCAAATTGGGTCTTATTTTATAAGAAAGGAAGGCAAAGTACCTACATCGAAGTCTGATGATGAGTTATAGTCCTAATCATGTACATGTAAGCATGAAATATATAAACCTCTTAGTAGATTTTCTCTTGGCGACATGTTTTCAATTATTCTTCTCTTTGTTTGTGCCTCTCTAACCTTCAAGATAACCTTCTAAGGTCCTACACACTTTCTTGTTGTCCACTTAATCCATGTTCAATGAACCACCCCAGTCACATGCCAACCTTGATGAATTGGTAGTCCACCTCCCAAGAGGGAAAAATTATTTCCCCAAGGGGCTTTTCCATCATTCTTTCTTTTGTAACCATTCAATTGACCTTTTAAAGTCCCTTGTACCTTCAATCCACTTATCCCAACCTCTCTAGTTGGGTTGCCTTATTGACTTCATGGTATCCCTGGGCGACCCCACAACTTAACCTAAGTCTCCAGGGGTGACCTACCCTACTAAATGGGGAAACCCACTTCCCAAAGGGGTCACCCTATTGCCTTTTTCATGTGTGTTTTCTTCCAATGTTAGCCCAATTTTGCTCCTTTTTTAGCTCTTGATGACGAGTTACTTCATGCATAACTAATTGTTTACTTCCCCTAACTATTTCTAGACTCCTAATCATTATGTTCTTTACTTCCAATCAATCTATTCTTATCTCTCGATCAGTCTATTGTTATCTCCATTCATTCTTCTATGATCTTCTCTTCAACCATTATTCACCTTCAATTAGAGCTAGATCACTCTTCAATCAAATCTATTAACTTCCTGATGGGTCCCAAAAATGTAGGCCCTCTCTCCTAACTGATGAGTGCCAGGTAGCACCCATGATAATACACCTTTTTACCTCTCTTTTTCTTCCTTCTTATTCCATTGTCTTGATGATTGCACCGAAGTAGATTGATAAGATTTGTTCTAGTTATGTTAATGAGAGATGAATTACCTAAAATCATGATTTTTGATTGAAGGACTAATGTGCATTAAATTAATGGAAATATGCAGAAATTCTCTCTTTTTGAATCTACAGGTGCAGATGTTCGAGCAAAGACAATTTTGAGCATCTCTGGAGGTGGTCCTAATAATCTCCAGAGTTGACATAAGGATACCGCACCAGTCTCCAATATTTTCTAATATGATTGGAGAGATTTTGAGATAAGGGGGTGAATCATCTCTGGAGCTGGACTGAAGTCATGAGCATATCTCCGGAGCTAAACAAAAAGCCATAAAGCATATCTCTGGAGCTGCAAATAGAAGCACACACCTCTGGAGCCTCCTTAATACAAATGCAAATTTCCAGCGCCGCTGGCAGTCAACACTTCCAGTGGTAATTGGGGTGCTCCAAATATTACTCAATCAACACCCGAGTAATCGAATGAAGAGTTGTTGTGATGTTCACAACACGCCCCATTATTGCTCCTTAGCAAAATGGGGACCCCTGCTGTCGCTTTGCTTTTTGCTTCTGCTTGTGTTTGTCTGCTTTCTGGCGGTTTGGTAAAAATAAGTCAGGTGCATCATCATCATGAAGGTCAGGATGAGGTAGGTCATCATCATGAGGTCAGTTTGTCAAAGTTCATATTTTGTTTCTATGACCTCATATTTAGGAAGAGCTTAAAATTCCATGCAGGTTTCCCTTTTACATCACTTGAAAATTCGTCCATATGTGGAAGTTATGACAAGTCAAAGGTTTGGTCAAACATGATTTTAGGAGGGTCATATTTCGTAACAACGAGCATCATGATATTATAATATCACCCTGCTTAGAAAATCCACCATCTGCATATTTGCATGCGCATGTCAAAATCCTATCAGAGGGTCATCATCCCGATCTTTCAAGGGAGGGTCATATTTACTGATATTCGCTAATATGATGATGACGTCATCATATCCTCCTGATCTCCTTTTGCATGATCATGATGATCACCCTATCTTTTAAGGGGGGGTGATACTCTCAGCAGCATGATCATATTTTAAATATCACCCTAGCGCTAACCTGATGATGACCTCAACTCATCCTCATGCTCCTAAGATGGAAAATGATGGAGACGTCATCATGATATTCGCAAGAGGATCATCATATTTTTTATCCTCAGTCATGTTGTCAAGATCATCATGATCTTGATCTATCACCCAATAAAAATCATGCAGTCCCTATATCCGGACGTCAATTTTGGGTGATAGTGTGTTTTACCCGTCAAATGGCCTTATGCTTTTCACAAGCATCATATTCCGAATATCACCCGACATTTCATAAAGTCCTCCTGCCGAGAAATATGACCTTTTGCAAATATCCTGATGACGTCATCCTAACCTGATAAACGAAGAAGCAAATATTAGGACGACATCATCATCACATTTCCCTTCGGCAGGATATTTTCCAAAACATGATCCGGTTTGCGAATATGATGATGACATCATGTTCTAAGTTTAACAAAAGCCCCGGATATCCTGATGATCATCATCATCCTGATCTTTCGAGAGGGTTACCTTGGCCGCAAAGGGGTCATATTACATTCACCACCTGATCATGCTCCTTAGGTGACCCGATATTACATTTATCCCCTAATCTTAACTAAACATGACGGTGACGTCATCTTTTGCATTTTAATGAAGCCCGGATATGACGATGACTTCATTATCATATTCTTTTCCTCAGCAGCAGGATCATATTTCATATCCTCCTATTTTCTTTCGACATGATGATGATGATGATTGTCATTCTTTTCCCCAATATACAGAAGCGAAACATCCTGATGACGTCATCTGGACCTTCGGAAGGGGGGGGCATCATATTTCCAAAATATCATGCAAACGAAAGTTTTAAGTCTTGCTATCAGCAGTATGTGAAATTGTCACCCCGAGGGGGTATCTCTCACCGATGAGGAAGAATACAAGCCACTAGGGCTATATCGGCATAACTCACGCTGATGGCAGAAAACAAAGGAAAAGGTGATCGGCTAAACAGCGAACATCGGCCGAGCGATTTTTTGACACGCCGATGGGCGGGAAATGGAATGCGATAGAATTTTAAAGCATTTTTTTGGTGCCCGTGGCATTTTTTTTTGGTCAGCGATGGTTGACCCGATGGGTTTTGAGCAGTCTGTATGCGTTTTGAACGCGTTTTAAGAGTATTTTGGACCTGATTTCCACAATTTTGCATAGTCACCATGATTTAAACGATTATTTTAATTTCCTGCTGTTTATGTGATAAATGTAATACTTATTGCTTGTCTTGTCTTGCAGGCTTGCAGTTGAGGAAGCAGCTGGAAATTCAACACAGTGACCTCATGGAGGAAGAAAATCTGATCTCAGGAGCAGGAAGATAAAGATAAAGTGCGAAGAAGTCAAGGCCATTCAAGTGAAGAACAAGGTTGCAGCTGAGAGTATTACTACAACAGACAAACAAGAGTTATTGCTGAGCTGCCAGAACTTCTTACAAGGGGCAATATTTCGCCCAGATTTGACACTGCTCAGAGATATTTTCGAAGAGCTGGTTCACCTATATTTATTGCTGTAACCAGGGGTTTGAACCAGGGGTTCAGTTAGGTTTCTGCTGTAGAAAGGCCAATCAGAATGTCTTTATATGGTGCCTCTCTACACTGTAATACTTTACAACAGGGGCTACAATAGGGATTTTTTTTTCTTTAGAAGCACACAGTGAGTTAGCTTAGCATAGTTTAGAGGTAGAAGAAGGAGGTCGCCTGTTTGTCTGCAGTAAGGTGCGCGTGGAATGTCTGGCTGCCTTACTGTATCTGTAAAGCTTGTAAGTTCTCTGTAGTATGATCAATGAAACTAAGAGTCATTCCTACATTGTAAATCATGTATGACTATTCATTTCTAATACAATAGAATCTGGAGTTCTGCATCTATCTTCTCAGTGTTCTCCTGCTCTTCTTTGTGTTTTGAAATATTTTCTTTGAGAGCTTGCAATTTTAAATGTATGTTTGTGAAAATGCTCAGAACTTACATTTAAGGTTTTCACTGTGGATTTGATCAAATTACTGTGGTATTTACATAGTGCATAACAGAAACAATTAGATCCTTCGGTAGATTAAATGAGGTATAGATTAGATCTTTCTAACTTTTCCCAACCCATCTGAAATATTTAGCTAAAAACGTAGAAATCTAAAGGAAATTGTCTCAAATTTGAAGAAGCATGCATAACAGAGTTAAGAGTAGACAGTTTTCATAAGTGCATGAAGGAGAAAGCTGCAATAATTCAAGAAAACCATCTAAAACTTGCAGCACAGTAACACTTTTATGCAAAGGAATGAAAAGTATTGACATATCTCATGCTTTTTTTTGCATATTCTTAGTCCAGTAAACCACCAAACAAACCTAAACTACGTAAGGCCCCTTGAACATTACAGCTTCACATTGACCAACTGAACTTGACCAACCGAACCATTGTAGACTTGGGATTAGTTGAATCTCAAATGATTCCTTCTTATCTTTCAAGTATAGTTTCAGTTCATTATATGTGAATTTTAACTTATTGTTATGATTGCATCAAAACAATCATCAACAGACCCTAGTTAACTACTAGAAATTTTATTTCTCTTTTTGATTTTGCACGAGTTCTCGACAAATTGATTAAGTACCTCTATTTCAGGGCCTCGTTGCCTAGTTGTATTTGAAACTAAGACTCAGATTTAGTGAGACTGTTGTTCCACTAAAATCTATTTTAATTGCATGATTTTTACTCTGCAGTTAAATAGTTGATAGAATAAGAGATTGATGATATCTCATAGATGAACTAGTAGTTAGGATAAGTGATATCTCATCGCTGGATTAGATATAAATTTACAAAGTAGCAGTAGAAAAAAGATAGCAGATGAATTATTATTATTATTATAATCTCATTTTGATATAGATACTTTTCTGAATACAAAAAGATACTGATGGAATTGGACTGAAAGAGAATTGTGATATTATATTCTTGTGC
The DNA here is from genome assembly GCA_027924645.1 of Cunninghamia lanceolata. Taxonomy (NCBI): domain Eukaryota; kingdom Viridiplantae; phylum Streptophyta; class Pinopsida; order Cupressales; family Cupressaceae; genus Cunninghamia; species Cunninghamia lanceolata. The sequence goes on from BSBN01000610.1 coordinate 2,234,629, forward strand.
TGATTCATTTCCCTAGTCTTCAGTCCTGAGGGTGAGGAGAAAGGGCCCACTCCCACCACCAAGGCATAAGGCTAGTATTGTTTGTTTGTTATTTTGTTTCAGATTTTGTTTAGAAAGATAGTTATTGTTTTCTCATAGATAAATATATGTTTCAATTGTATGGATTAGTATAGATCTACATTAGCAATTCATTGTTTCAACTCTGTTTCCAGCATTCCTAGAATTTATTTTCATAGCAGATAGATTAGTAGCATTAGTTTCTTCAATCAGTAGAGATCATTAGAGTTAGTTAAATAGACTGGCAACTATAGGATTCCTAATTACAGATAGCCAAGGACACAGCCCTGGATTTGACACATGAAAATATGATTAAATGTCAAGGACCAATGACCCTTGTTGAAGAGAGACACTTAGAACCTACCTTGGAAACTGCACCTCAATTCAATAATCCCTTAAACCCTCCAAGTCCTCCACTCACTGAATATATCCATGAATTGCAACAAAAATTCTAGGCAAATCCTTTGACAGAAACTAATTCCTTAGAACCTCACACTGAATCTCAAAGAGAAGAACTAGTATCAGACATGGATGATAATCATGAAGAGGAGGAAAATCAGGCTCCAAGAACCTTCTCATATCCCATTGTTCTGGCTGCTGGAGATAATGCCCCTATGAAAAATATTTCACCTGCACACTTGCCAAATTTTAGGGGTCTTCTTCTGAGGATCCAGATCAATTTTTGTTTGAATTCAAAGTGGTATGCCAGACTTATGATTATGGATCAAATAATCAAAAATTCAAACTGTTCCCCTCAACTCTAAAAGATTCTGCAATGAGATGGTTCATGGGTTTGCGCCAAGACTCCATCCATTCCTAGGAACAGATGGAGACAAAATTCTTGGGAAAATACCAGGACTACTGTAGAGTCAGTGATAAAAATGAGGAATTATTCAAAATTAAACAAAGAGAGGAAGAGACCTTAGAGGATTATGTGGATAGGTTCAACTTCGCTTTGAGAAGGTATGGCAACCCTGTAAATCACTCTTTGGCCAGAACCCTATTTGTAAAAGATTAGACAAAGAATCAAAACAGGCACTGGATCTAATGGGAAAAGGGAATATCAATAAAATGGATATGCCTGCTATAGAACAACTCTACAAGAACTATTCCATAACCCAAGATGGAGTGAGAACACCCAAATCTTTCAAAGGGAAGAATGAAATAGGACAGTTAATGGAGGAGATTGCAAATCTTAAAACATATATTCTAGTCCAACTAAATACCACATTAGATGGGATTCAGGCAAAAATTAGAACAACTGATGAAGGCAGAACAACTGAACCACTCTCCATCTATTGTCTTAGGTGTAGAAACAAACATCTATTGAGGGAATGCCCTTTAGATAAATCAGAGATTTGTCAGATCTGTGACAGGGAACATCCTACAGTTGGTGTGATCAGCTCCCAGCCTTAAAAAGGCTAAGTAAAAAGAATGCCATTATAAAGGAGGAGTTGAACTATGTAGGACATAAATAAGTTGGGAATTTCCCTTATAATCATTATCCAAACCAGGCTTCTTATAGGGGTCCTTCTAATTGGGGAAATAATCAATGGAATCCAACTTGGCATGGGCCTCAGAATAATCCGCCTTGGGGACCACAAGATTGGCCAAACCAACAATGGCAGAACTAACATTGGCAAAGTCAACCCTGGGGGAATCAACAATGGCCACAATAGTTTGGATCACAAAACATGTAGCCTCATTGGGGTCCTCAATAGGGATATACTCAACAATACCAGGGACAACCTCGACATTTCCAACCTCAACAACAAACATTGCTAATTGGACTCCCCAACACATAAGGACAGTGACAAAATGAACCAGTTAGCCAACCACCCTTACCAGCTCAACCTATACCAAACCCACAGAATAAGCAGGGAGCAACTATTTACATGACAGAACAAGAAAACATGGCTGGTATTAATGCCATATATTCCAATAATCTCTAGTTGCGTTCTGGGAAAGCACTTCCAAGACCATCTCCTCCAACTATAGTTGAAGTAACCAATGATGAGGAACCTAAAAATCCATCCACTCAGCTTCCAGAGGAGATTACTATAGAAATAGTGCTAAAAGAACCATCCTTGGATAACTCCAGAGTTCCTCCTATAAGAATGACTCCAGAGAACACCCCTGGAAATATTCCTGCTAAGAACCCCAGAGATACTCTAGAGATAGAAAAACTAGCACCATACACAGAATGGCTCAAACAACATGTCCCTCAGAAATTTTTTTTACAAAAACAAGTCCAATCTACCCTGGAATCAGAACTTTTACAAGAAATTAGACAATTAAACATTGAAATTCTGCTCCTATAAGCAATTAGGGATGTGCCTGAATTGAACCAATTCATCAAACAACATTGTGTTAAGACCCAGGGCAGGAAGAAAAACTTTCCTTCCACCATCCAAGTGGAAGAAAAAGTAGTAAACCTCCCAATGGGAGAAATGCTCCTCCCAAAATATGGAGATCCTGGGAATCCTGTCATAACTGTTTACATCTCAGGGGTAGAAATATCTAATGTTTTGGTTGATTTAAGAGCAACAATAAATGTAATGACAGTTCATACAATGGACAAATTAGCCATAATAGGTATCCAGTCCACATCCACAATCCTTCAACTCACTGACTAGTCGGTAGCTATTCCAAAAGGGGTGATAACTGATGTTCCAATTGTGATAGAATCATGGGAATTCCCAGTAGACTTCCTTATATTAGAACCCAGAAACTAGTGAAATGCTTATCCATTGATATTAGGAAGACCATGGCTGGCTACATGTTCAACAACATCTATTGATTGTCGAACTGGGGATATGGTCATTTCTAATGGAATAGATTTGAAGAAAATATCTTTGTATCCTCCAGCTAAACCCTCAATACATTATTCAGGAAGAGTATGGGTAGATGAGCCAGATAATATGGAAAATAATGCCTCAATAGCTATGGTTACCATCAAAGAACATTTGGATGAGTTAGAAGAAGAAATCCACTATGATACAATGGAAGATATCACCCACATTCTTATTAATGAGGATATAATGGAGCTAGCCCAAGATTCAAGGAGAGAATTTCTCACTTCTGCTCATTATACCCTAGCAAATATCATTCCTTATGGAGAAACCTTTTTACAGAGACTTAGCCACATTCCACGTGTTGCTTCCACATTCTTGCCCCCTCAATACCATGACTCCAAGATATGGATTGAATACATCTATGGATCAGATCACAAAACAGGTTATGATTTTACCTAGGGAACACTAAATATCAACACCCGGTTAGCAGAAAAATGGGAAGAAGTACTTCTCAAACTCCTAATTTCCCATTCAACATCTTTTGCTTGGGAATACAAAGATATGAAGGGCATCCCTCCTAAGATTTGTACTCATCATATATACACTGAAGATGTCAAACCTGTCAGACAACCCCAGAGAAGATTGAATCCTGCTTTAAAGACATTGTTAAAACTAAAATAGAAAAATCGCTGCAAGCAGGGTTTATATATCCAACCTCAGACAGTCAATGGGTCTCACCCTTAGTCATAGTGCCTAAAAAGAATGGGAAGTGGAGAGTGTGTATTGACTATAGAGAGCTAAACAAAGCCACAAAGAAGGATTACTTTCCCTTAACATTCATTGACCAAGTGTTGGACAACCTTGCAGGGAGGAAGTATTTTCTTTCCTAGATGGCTTCAGTGGATATAACCAAATCCAAGTAGCACCTGAAGATCAGGATAAAACCACTTTTACTTGTTCTTGGGGAACTTTTGCCTACAAAGTTCTTCCATTTGGACTATGTAATGCTCCAGCTACATTTTAGAGGCTTGTTTTAGCCATTTTTGCTGAACTAGCTAATGAGTGCATGGAAGTCTATATGGATGACTTTACTGTGTACGGGGACAACTTTGAAGAAGCCCTCATAAACCTAGAGAAGGTATTAAAATGCTATGAAAAAATTGACTATCCCGAGCCATGAAAGTGTTTCATGATGGTAGAAGAAGGAATTGTATTGGGACACCCCATTTCAACAAATGGGATTAAAGTGGACCAAAACAAAATAGAAGTGATCAAACAGTTACCTTCACCTAAAAATCAGATAGATGTTAGAAGTTTTTTGGGTCATGCAGGCTACTATAGGAGATTTATAGAAAATTTCAGTAGAATAGCTACTCCTCTGTTTACCCTACTTAACAAAGACACATAATTCTTATGGACAGATGATTGCCAATCAACATTTGAAACCCTTAAGGAGAAACTTACTGTCACACCTATTTTAAGAGGACCCAATTGGACTCTACCATTTCACATACAAACTGATGCTTCAAATGAGTCTATTGGAGCAGTCTTCGCATTAAAAGAGGAGGGAGAAGGTATGCATGCCATCTACTACATCAGTAAAGACCTTACCTCTGCAGAAAGAAACTATACCACAACTGAAAAGAATTCTTGGCAGTCATATATGCTATAAACAAATTCAGGCATTATATCACTAGATACAAAATATTTGTACATACTAATCATGCAGCCATCAAATACTTAATGAATAAGCCAGTAGTGGGTGCAAAAATAATTAGGTGGTTATTGCTATTGCAAAAATTTGACATTACCATAGTTGATAATCTATGCAAATTCAATTTGGTTGCTGACTTTCTATCAAGATTGCATATAGGTGGAGAGAACCAACCAGTGGAGGACAAATTTCTAGACGAACATCTTTTTGCTATCTCCTCTACTATACCTTGGTTTGTAGACATAGCTAATCTCTTAGCTACATGCTTGTTTCCATCCCATTTTACCTCAAAACAAAAGAAGTGCTTACTAAAGGAAAGCTTATCTTACAAATGGTTAAACGGTTCATTGTTTAAATGTGGTCCTGATTTCATTTTACACAGGTGTCTAAAAGCTGATGAAATTTTTGATGTCTTAAGGACATGTCATGATGAGCCATCTGGTGGGCATTATTCCTCACACAGAACCATCCACAAGATTCTAGGAGCTAGTTACTACTAGCCCTCTATCCATAAGGATACCAAGAAGTATGTGCAATAGTGTGATCAATGCCAAAGGATGGGATAGCCAACCTTCACCCAGGAAATGTCACTTCATCCTCAAGTAATGTTGGAACCATTTGAACAATGGTGTCTAGACTTTGTGGGACCAATTTCTCCACCATCATCAGGTAAAGAGTATATTTTAGTATGCACAAACTATGTAACTAAATGGGCTGAAGTTCAGGCATTGCAATTTGTAAGAGAAGAGAAAGTTGTTGATTTCCTTTATAACAAAATTTTCTTAAGGTTTGGAGCCCCGAGATCAATAGTTTCAGACAGGGGACCTCAATTCACTTCCCAGGTAATCAAAGCATTCACAGACTTATACCAAGTTAAGCACATGAAATCTTCACACTACCATCCCCAAGCCAATGGGTAGGTGGAGGTGACTAACAGGGAATAGGAGAATATCCTGACAAGGATAGTAGCCCTGAATAGAAAGGATTGGGCTAACAAATTACCTGAAGCAGTTGGGGCTTACAATACCACTTGGAAGTACACAACCAAATTCTCACCATATGAATTGGTTTATGGAAGAAACCCATCCTGTCTATAGAATTTAAACTGCAAACACTCAAAACTTCATTAGATATTGGTCTACCATTGTCTATAGCACAACAGAACATGATTCTTCAGCTCAATGAGTTGGATGAAATCCGTACAGAAGCCATACAACAAATAGAACTTGTTCAATATTAAAGGAAACAATGGCATGACCAACACATCAAAAGGAGGACATTTCAGCAGGGCAATTGGGTTCTCCCATATGATTCTAAGTTCATGGAGTTCAAGGGGAAGCTACAAACTCATTGGATGGGTCCTTATCAGATAAAGGAAGTTTTTGAAAATGGAATAGTTTTGCTAGATCCCATTGATGGAAGCACATATACATTCGTAGTGAATGGCCACATAATTCAACTCTATAAAAGGCCATCAACTAAGGAGGAATTTATCAAGGATTTGTTCTTGGTTACAAGGGACACATCCTCTATCACAAATTAGACTTGAAAAAAAAAGGAAGGTTGAAAACCAACAAATGGCGACCTTCTTGGGAAGAAAAAAAATAAGGTTGAAAACCAACAAATGGTGGCCTTCTTGAAAAAGAGAGAGAGAGAGAAGGATGGAAAACTAGTAAATGGTTGTCTTTCTCCACCAAGGGAATTGAAAATCAGTAAATGGTGGTTCCCTTCTTCTTTCCGGATTGGAATAATCAAGCCACGGAGCTAATCAGGTGCCAAGAGTTACTAAAATACATCTTTGTAACAAACTAGGAGCACCTCCAGCGCTTCACAAACTAGGAGCACCTCTGGTGCTCCATCAATAAAGAGCATTTTAAAATAAAAAAAAATAATGAGGGGACCCACCTCTCTAGGTAATAAAGTGGAGACATCATTCGATGAGGTCAGCATGACTCATCCCCCACTCTATGAAATAAACAATGATGAAGTCAACATGCATATCGTCAGCAATCAAAAAGTCACTCTCGCATGCACAAGTCATCATGAATTGTTGTACCAATGTCACTTGACAACATGTCATTCCTAGACCACTCAACGGGAATAATTGTAGAATATGTGACAACAAGGATGCTGATGCTAGTTCAAAGCCACGCAGGAGCTATTCACGTGCCGGGTCACATCAAATCTCATCAAAGCTATAGCGTTGCAGCCAAGCACATAGAACCATCATCACTAAGATTGATTCAAGTAATTCTCTTTAATTAACTTAAATAGTAACTGTCTTGTCAATTCTATTTTTAGGTGCCGTTATTGTGACACATCTCCCTACCATTATTTCCCCTCTTAAATCATGCATGCCACCGTAATTGCCACATTGTTGACTTGTCTACAGAGTGCCCCGTCACTCCCCTGCAATTATGATTACATATCAATGTTAAACTAGTCTCAAACATCCTTCCCAAAATCTAGGCAGCAAAAACAAACTGACATATCAACCCCAATTCAAATCTTTGAGTGTAATATTCAAGTCTGCTGCCACAGTCCTCGTAGAGTAAAAATAAAAAAAATAGACCACAAAGGGATCAAGAAGAATTTTAGCCAGAGGAGGTGGAATAGGACAGGAAAATGAGAGTGAAAAAGAAGTCAAAGCCAGAGAATATAACAGGCCTTCTGCAGGACCAAGCTGTAGCAGACATTTTAAGGAATGCAGGGTGGTTAGAATTTTTGGAGAATTTTGAAGGCTTTCAGGAGGATATTATTGAAGATTTCCTATGCAATCTAAAAGATAATCAAACAATTGTGAGAGGGGTTCATGTCAATGTCTCTTCCACCATTATTAGTCATATCTCAGTATTACTAGAACAAGGTGAGAGGTTTTACCATTTAAAAACCCTATACGCTAATTTGATTAAAAATTTCTCTGAAGAAGGTGAACCTGCAATATAGTTTCATTTAAATAAAAATGAGGTTAAAGGAATTGTTAAGTCTTCACTTCCACACCCATGGCAGTCTGTAGCATTGTGGTTGACAAAATATTTTACATGTGATGTCCAATTTTCTATAGTTTGAGGACCAATAATGAAAATGTTAATTTTTCTGAGGCATGGAAATGCTCATCCAGAATTTAGCATAAACATCCCAAACTTTATGTGTTCTGCCATTAAAGCATCTGCAAATAAGTATCAACTGGGGAAAGGTCCTATGAAAAATCACAACCTAATTTTCTTGATTGTGAAACATCACTTTCTGTCTCAAGCTTCTGGGGAAGCTTTATGGCAAACATTTTTAGAGAATAAACCATAGGACAGAACACCAGAAAGAGCACAGGGAATGGATGAGGCTTTCTCTACCCAGCAAGAAGGGGAGGCAGTGCCTTCCACTTCCTCTCCAACTACTAAAAAAGATAAAAGTTAGAAACTATCAATGGAGGAAACTTCATCTACTGCCCCTGTTACTGGCAAAAAGAGGAAAGGGAAGGAAGTTGTGGTTGAAGTCTCAGCTGCCTCAGCATAGCTAAAGGAACCTGTTATAGAACAAACCCCCTATATGACTCGATTAGCAAAATGGAAGATGACCTTGGCTGAGGAGTCTATTCCAACTAAACAAACAAGGGAAGCAGTTGTTATAGAGGATGAAATCATGCAGACCTCTACCCAGACTTCTAACCCCAAGAAGCAAAAGAAGAAGACAAGGTAGGGTCAGAAAATAAAAAGGACTTCAAAGAAAGCTAATTCTCATATACACTACTGGGCTGAGGAAGAATCTCATGATTCAGATGAAATTCCTCGTTAGGAAAAAGAAACAAAGAGAAGTGGCTAAGGAAGCTTCCCCAGAACCATCTATTCTTCCAAGTTCTCACAGTTCAACTCCACAATATTCCCCTACTCTGGAGACAGAGTAGAGAGACACTTTCGCTATTTCCTCAGACTCTAAGTATAATATACCTGCTATAAAGGCACCTACTCCACTTGTGCTACGGAGAAGCAAGAGAAAAAGGCAACTCACTCAAGCTAAAAAAGATACTGCTCTCTTGGCTGAAGTTCTCTTGGGTTTTAGAACTCCTGTAGATGAGGCTGGACCTTCATCAGCACCAGTAATTACAGAAAGAAATCAAGAGGAAGCTCAGGATAGGGAGATTGCAGAGGAAGTGGAAAAAGGGCAAGTGGATGCAGTTGACAGTGAAGGGCAAAGAGCTGTGGAAAACCTTGAAGTGGAACAAACAGAAGAAGAAACATGGACTTATTCTCACCCCTCTGATCAAGAGGATGTACAGATTCCAAGGGAACAACTGCTGCTAGAGGAAATATATAATCTGAAAAGATTATTATGGGGGAAAAACTTAATTATTACTGACCTCAAGAAGGTCATGAAGGAAAAAGAAATGGAACAAAAATAGATGATTGAAGGACTACAAGCAGAGCTCCAGGACAAACAGAAAATAATTCAAGAGAAAGAGGCATAAATTAGAGACAAAGAAACAAAGGCAACCCAAAGTATCAAGGAAAAGGAGGAAGAGGCAGCACAAAATATTTTTGATCTTATGAAGGCTCGAGACAATAGTCTCACAAATAATTGTAGCACTTGTTGAGAAAGCACAAAGTCAAGCCAAACAATTAACATGGGCCAATAACAGGATAGATGATCAAGAAGAATACATTCAGAAATTGATTGGCCCAGTGGTAACCATGCAATAAGGGATGCAAATAGATCCATACTTAGGACCAATTCCAATAGATATCCCTAAGGTCTTGTTTCATTGGGAAAGAAGATGTAGGGAATATGAGGCTTCTAAACCAATGCTGCAATTACAAAGGGCAGTGACTACCATGTCACAAAGAGTACAAACTTTGGAGAAAAAGGCCCTTCAGGTAGCTTCTATTTCATCTGAGATCCTATCTTGCAGACCCCCCAGTGGAATTTATGCTCTATTTCTACAAGAAAGAATCCTACAGAGAAAGATATCTTCGGTTCTGTCTGATTTGACTAAGGACATAGAGACAGGGATAGGTTTCATGGAGGCATATATGAGAAGTCCTAATGAGGATAAAGATTTTCTATGTGAGTTATATTTGCATGGTTTCTACATCGATGATCATACCTTCATTATCAACTATTTTGTAGGAGAATACCAACTTAGGGCATTCATGTCACTGATGAGAAATCATTAGATTTGGAATGAAAGGATGGAGACTTATATAAAAAAGGATGCAGAAACAAGCCTATTTATCAGAAGGAAATGTCCAAATTCCAATGCTTTTAAGATCTATTTAAGGGCAAACATTTACTCCCTAGAAGGTAAGACCAAGATTATGCCTTTATATCTGAAACATCTGTAGGAATGTTCCATTGATTTTGGTCTCCTCATAAATAGTTTATCTAATAAAATGCTTCTAGTGGCAAAGAAAAGGTGGAACACTTTAACTACAGAACAAAAGATGAGATAAGTGGTGTCCCCTGCCAACCTAAGATTGTTTATGAGGAAGGCCATGACAGTGTCCAAATTGATGGATAAATACCGACTGGAGTGGATAGGTGGCCGTTTCAGACCTCCTCTCATTATTGAGCCACTACCTATCTAGGTTGAACAAATGGAAGATGCCAGATTTCAAGAATGGATGAAGCAGGTTGATCAGTTCAGAGGAAATGTTAATATAGACCGCACCACTTGGCCCACTTATGCAGATGACTACAATTTGACTAATAGGATATTCCACCTGAATAAGTCTAGATTGTGAAAAGCAGGAGTACCTACTAACCTTTAAGTACGGGGGGATGATGAGTGCTAGGTAGCACCCATGATAATACACCTTCTTACCTCTCTTTTTATTCCTTCTTATTCCATTGTCCTGATGATTGCACCAAAGTAGATTGACAAGATTTGTTCTAGTTATGTTAATGAGAGATTAATTACCTAAAATCATGATTTTTGATTGAAGGACTAATGTGCATTAAATTAATGGAATATGTAGAAATTCTCTCTTTTTGAATCTACAGGTGCAGATGTTCGGGTAAAGACAATTTTGAGCATCTCCAGAGGTGGTCCTAATAATCTCGAGAGCTGACATAAGGATATTGCACCAGTCTCCAATATTTTTCTCCAATTTTTTCCAATATGATTGGAGAGATTTTGAGATAAGGGGTGAATCATCTCTGGAGCTAGACTGAAGTCATGAGCATATCTCTGGAGCTAAATAGAAAGCCATAAAGCATATCTCTAGAGCTACAGATAGAAGCACACACCTCCGGAGCCTGCTTAATACAAATGCAAATTTCCAGCACCGCTGCCAGTTAACACTTCTAGTGGTAATTGTGGTGCTCCAGCTATTACTCAATCAGCACCTGAGTAATTGAATGAAGACCCTGGTTAACTGCTAGAAGTTTTATTTCTCTTTTTAATTTTGCATGAGTTCTCGATAAACTGATTAAGTACCTCTATTTCAGGACCTCGCTGCCCAGTTGTATTTGAAACTAATACTTAGATTTAGTGAGATTGTTGTTCCACTAAAATCTATTTTAATTGCATGATTTTTACTCTACAGTTAAACAATTGATAGAATAAGAGATTGATGATATCTCATAGATGAACTAGTAGTTAGGGTAAGTGATATCTCATCGTTGGATTAGATATAAATTTACAAAATAGCAGCAAAAAAAAGATAGCGGATGAATTATTATTATTGTAATCTCATTTTGATATAGATACTTTTCTGAATACAAAAGGATGCTAATGGAATTGGACTAAAAGAGAATTGTGATATTATATTCTTATGCTGATTCATTGCCTTAGTCTTCAATCCTGAGAGTGAGGAGCAAGGGCCCACTCCCACCACCAAGGCAGAAGGTTAGTATTGTTTGTTCATTATTCTATTTCAGATTCTGTTGTTTGTTATTCTGTTTCAGATTTTGTTGTTTATTATTATGTTTTAGATTCTGTTTAAAAAGATAGTTACTATTTTCTCATAGATAAATGTATGTTTCAATTGTATGGATTAGTATAGATCTACATTAGCAATTCATTTTTTCAGCTCTGTTTCCAGCATTCCTAGAATTTATTTTCATAGCAGATAGATCAGTAGCATTAGTTTCTTCAATCAATATAGATCATTAGAGTTAGTTAAATAGACTAGCAACTATAGGATTCCTAATTGTAGATAGCCAAGGACACATCCCTGGATTTGACACATGAAAATATGATTAAATGCCAAGGACCAACGACCCTTGTCACTAACATCACCTCCAATAATGACACAAAGGGGAAACAAATGTCGCCAACATGGAGGGTGAAATATCAACAAAGAGAGGGTGGTTTTGGTCCAATGCATGCGATAGGGCAGTTCCTCTTCTTCTTCAGGCTTTACAAAACCTAGGGGAGATTCCCTTATGCTCCAAATACATGAAAATAATATGGAATAGGGCTTTGATTACCACACCCTTATGGCAATCAAGAACACGCCAATGAGACCTCACTAACAGTTGATTAAAAGCAAGGATATAACTGCACCAAAAGAGTAAAATCAATTTCAATCACTAAAGATGAAGCCCCTTAACATTACATACACACTTATATCTTGAATCCACATCATTACAACCCTTTGCATATTTATCTAACACTAGCTACCTAAAATGTTCATTTGCAACAATGGACTACAATAATGGACATGAATCCTACAAACACAAACCTCTAAATATTTATTTGACACCAGTTCTCTTTTAAATATAACAAATGTAATAATGTTGGTTTGTGAATGTAGAAAGAACCTAAACTAATCTAACAATATTCTTCTATGCTATAGGTGAATGATATTTCCATTTGAAGGCTTGTGATTGATCATGAGCTTCCAAGACTAGTGCCAATCCAATGGGTAATAGAGTCAATGATTTCTAGCAAGAAACAACAAATTAAAATTAAAGGAGTATGAGTTGTACATAAAATACATCACAGATTTACCATCAAATAACATAGCATACTTATTTATCCAATCCCATACTATAAACACCCATATGTAATGTAGAAATGGACACTACAAGGCCTGCAATGAATTAAAATGCTGCAACATTTTCAAATCCACATTATAATCGTGCTAACAAGTGTGGCAAGAGGAAAACTCACAGCTACAACTTGGTTTTCCCTTAATGCTCACAAATAGGCATGGAGACACCCTGTTATAGAATGTAATTATATTACAAATCTCCTACAATTTATAACTATACTTCTCTAGCTAAAAAGAACTTGTATGAATTGAAACCCTAGAAATTCCCTAGTACTTGCAGATGCTTGGAAGATGGCTCGGCAACCAACCACCTTTTACATCTATTATATATATATATATATAATGTTGCATTTGCTTGCTATTAGGGAGAAATTAGGGCACACACACACCCCTGCGGTAATAAATTTCATCCACCCACACATTCAAATCTAACTACCTCCACCTGCTATCGTTTAATTCTTCATACACCCTTAATCTACATGTTTTGAGCATTAATGGTGTCACTAGAGGTAGGCGTGTGTCTTCAAAGAGTTAAAATGTGAAAAAAAAACATTTTTATCTTTTAAACAACTTTTACAACACTTTAAATATTTAGCCTTAACTCTGCACTTTTTCCTTTCTACCTTGTTCCTGTCCATCAGCGATTTTGGGCTGACCAGGAAATCTCTGACCACCTTGTCTTATCTCTTTTTTGTTGTGTTCCACCTAGTCGGGGATTTCCACCCAACCAGGAACTACCCAATTTCTTCTTGGTAGGCCCAAAATGGCCAACAGAGCCAAGGACTTAGCAAACTTTTGAATTTTTTGAGATTTCTAGAGGGGCTTTGAACATTTTGAAATAATGCAAGGCATAAGGGGGGAAACACATGAATTTGAATGGATTTTGGGCATAAATTTTATAGTTTTGGGAACCAGAAAATTTGGGTCCCAACACTAGCTCTAGTTGGGGACATGTGCCAAACTTGGCACAATGAGAACCATCTATCTCGAGACAGACCATAAAAAAAGAGGATGGGAGGGTGGGGAAAACACACAACTAACATATTTACAACAAGGGTGTATATACATGGCAAGACAACATACAGTCATAGGCAGGAAGGCACAAAAGGAATAATGACTGCAAACAAAATTTTAACACGAGGTAGGGTAACCCTACAAAAGAAAGATGGGGCTATTTGCCTATGTCAAAAATGAGTTGAATGAAGGAGTTGATCTCCCTCAAACAAAATATGCATTCACCACCTAGCTGCAACAAAAGATGGCTGCCACATACCTGCACCAATTTACACCTTCTGCTAATGAAGTAAATGCTAGCTCTACCAATGAAATCATTGTTGCATGGAAACCAAAGATAATAGGTGCTTGACCTATTTCATTCCATGTCATGAATTTTCATAACAACAGAGGGTGAGAAAATAAAATTTATGTTAGCACCACAAGATGTGGATGAAGACAAACACCCATCCATATGTGCAATATTATTATCCATGCTGACCTCTTCATGCAAACTAAAGGGAAAAGAGAATTCCTCCAATTCACATGGCAAAGAAAAATATACCTAGTTGCAATCTTGGTATGCATAGTAAATAATTCAACTGACACATCAAACTAAAAAGTCTCAAGCATGGGTACACCATCAAGCTAAACATCCATATATTGATCTCCAACCTGGCATTCAGACTGCTGCTCAACATCATTTTCATATGTATGTTGGGTCCGTACAAATGATTCCATTTTAGGCATAACACCATTATCCAAAAAATTTGAAGCATGACCTTCAAAAAGGAAGGATTCATATTCAACCAAGTCATCATCAAATTCTTAGACAATGGGTGGCCAACATATACCACTTTCACTTGTGCTGATACAACTCTCAATATTTGAATCACAAGGATGATTCAGGCTACAATCAAAATCATCAACACTCAAAACAACACCATGAGACACCTTTAACGAAGACCCATGTCCTTCCAATTGTCTTATTGTTTGAAACTCATCAAGGCAATACGTTGTGTCACACATACTGCTATAAAAAACTGGTGACACTTCTTCTTCCCTTATTTTCTAACATTTTCTTGTGGCTTGTATGAAGCACAGTCAGCATGGGGAAGACAACAAACTTTGCACCATAGAAATAGGATCTCATATGTGTCCATATGATCACCATCTTTGTACTCTTCAAGGGCAAATTCTTCACACTAAAACTCCATGGTTGTACCAACACTTGTCTCAGATCAAATATCATCAAGTGTAGCCATATCACCATCTTCCTCATGCAAACAAATGGGAGCAACTTCCTCCTCACCAATAGGAACAAAAGAAGGCAATACACCAAACAAGAAACTAATTTCTTGTTCACTCTCTATTTCATTTACCTGTGCACAATCTTCATAATCAGCTTCATTAGCTCATTCAATTGGCTTCTCATTCATGCACATGCCTTCCACTTTGTTCAACAAGCCACATACCTCATTATCAACCTAGAAGTCATCATTAGTTTCATCATTTTGATCTTCAACGGATGAACAATCCAATTGAAGGTTGGTGCATTGATGATTTAGCCATCAACATCATTGTCATATGATGCATCATCTTCCATTTCTACCTTCCTATCCACACTGTCAAATTGATTTGAAGTTGCATCTATTTGATCAACTATATCCACAATGTTGTTGTTCCTATCAATCTAATTTTTATGGGCAAGACAAGCACTCGACCTCACCCTAGACATTAGCAACTTAATTTGTTTTTTTGTTTCTTTCTCTTTCTACCATAAGGACTATAACAGTTGTTTGTTTTTATCAATTTCATATTGCAACCTGATAGATTCATTCTGATTTTGCATGGGTGCATAAAGGTTTAGGCTTGTATAAGGTGCAGAGTCATGACAGATATAGGCATTAGAAAAATAGCCATGGGCATCAACGATATAATTTCTATGGTCTGAAGCATAAGAAGAGGCATATGAAGGAACACCCAAAGGGTAATTATATCCATACCAATCGACCATGACTAAAAAATTCTACAATGTTGGGTAGAAAACTAAGGCATTACAAATATATGTTCCTTCACCAGGAAAGAAACTCAATCTCAAAAGCTAGGAACAAAAAATTGTGTACCTTTAAACATCACTTGTTGCACACAAATTGGGACATTCAAATCACCAACAACACATGAAGGAATGACAACAAACAAATTCATTCTTTAATAGCAGAGTCGCCACCTCTTCCAAAGAGGAAATCCTTAGGGTAAATAAAATCACCAAGGCTAAAACTTTTCTAGGTCATCCAACTAGTAGAGTCATCAATTTCTTCAAGCCTGGGTATATGCACAAAGATGAGGGACCAAAAAGTCACCACATGACTTTTTGGTCCTATACAAGTCATAACACGAGCGCATTATAACGCGCTAGCATTATGGCTCAGTATAACGCGCTCACGTTTTAGTCTTAGTAATACTGAGGCATAATGCCAGCGCCCTATAACACGATTGCATTTGCAAAATCAAAACTCCCTCTCCCTCTCCCTCTCCCTCTCATATATATATATATATATATATATATATATATATATATATATATATAAGGGGATATAGCGAGAGAGACAGAGGGAGAGGGAGAGATAGAGGGGGAGATAGAGGGGGAGAGAGATAGAAAGAGAAGGAGAGGGAGGGAGAGATAGACAAAAAAGTATAGAGAGATAGACATAGGGAGAGAGATATAGATATAGAGAGAGAGATATATAGAGAGGTAGGATAGAGAGATAGAGGGAGTGAGAGAAAGATAGAGAGAGATAGAGATACAAAGAGGGAGATATATAAAGAGAGGTAGGATAGTGAGGGAGAGACAAAAGGAGAAATAGATAAATATATAGAGATAGAGAAAATTATGGAGGGATAGAGATATATATATATATATATATATATATATATAGAGAGAGAGAGAGAGAGAGAGAGAGAGAGAGAGAGATGCAAGCGCATTATGTGAATGCTCATAACGTGAGCGTGTTATAATGCACTCGTGTTATGCTTTGCCTTGGTAATTTACAAGCCTTTGGCTTGGATTTGCCTTGGGCCTCCAACCCAAAGGCTTGGACTATGTTTAGGTCATCCAAGGACATATTTTTCTAGATTCTAACAAAAATCAAATAATCTAGAGAGTGCTCCCCATCAGGATTGCACTTTTTCAATGAAAAGTTGAAAAAAATACCACCATAATATTAAGCTCTCTGTTAACTATCTAACCATATAATTTTTTTCATGTTTTGAGTATGTTAAGGATTTCAACTTTAATTTATTTTGTTAGTGTATCTTTTTTTTGTTAAAAACCAGTGTCTAGTTTTTTTGACTTTTTTTTTCAACCATTCATCAAAATTTCAAATAAATTACATTTTTAGAAAATAGACTCCATTCTACATGTATTAAAAAAAATTGACTTTCGATTAGTTTTCAAAAATTTCAGGGGGAAGCATGCTCAATTTTCTATTTTTTAGGATGTGTACACTTTGAAAATTAGTAAAAATCAATCATGAAAAAATTATCAAAAAAATTAGGGATAAACTACATGGTGTTAGCTAATTTCTCACTGAAGTGATTTTTGAAATACTAAAAATAAGTTAACATTTTAGGGGGAGCACGCCAGACGCTATGTTATGTTTTTTTGAGAAAATCAAGACCAATTTGTGTGCTCCCCCTTTTTGAATCCCTTAATCTCAACCATTTTTGAAAAAAAATAGTAATTTAGAAACTAGATTCGGAGCACTACGACTCTTGTTTTTGTTGTATCTTCAAATTTTGAGTGTAACTATCTTCAATTTCTCATCCAACATCAGTCTTTCCTGATTTCAGAAAAAAAAAGTGGCATCTTAAGACCCCCTTTTGGTCCCTCATCTTTGTGAACTTATCCGCCTAAGATAAAACAAAACTTTGAGTTCCCTAGCAGAGTCACCAAATGTTGGGTCCCAAAAATGAAAGCCCCCTCTCGTAACATCACCGCCAAGAATGACACAAAGCGGAAATAAATGTCACCAACATGAAGATTGATATATCAACAAAGAGAGAGTAGTTTTGGTCCAACGTATAGGATAGGGCAATTCCTCTTCTTCTTCAGGATCTGTAAAACCTAGGGGGGATTCCCTTGAGGTTCAAAAACATGAAAACAATCTATAATAGGGATTTGATTACCATGCCCTTATGGCAATCAGAAACAAGCCAATGAAGCCTTACTAAAAATAGATTAAAAGCAAGGATATAAGTGCACAAAAATAGTAAAATTAGTTTAAATCATTGAAGATGACTCCCCTTAACATTACATACATACTTATATCTTGAATCCACATCATTACAACCCTATGCATATTTATTTGACACTAGCTCACCTAAAATATTCATTTGCAACAATGGACTGCAATAATGGGCAGAAATCCTACATACACAAACCTCTAAATATTTATTTGACACCAGCGCTCTTTTAAATATATAACAAATGTAATAATGTTGGTTTGTGAATGTAGGAAAAACCTAAACTAATCTAACAATCTACTCCTAAGCTACAAGTGAACGATATTTTCATTTCAAGGCTTGTGATTAACTATGAGCTTTGAAGACTGGTGCCAAACTAGTGGATAACAAAGTCCATGATTTCTAACAAGAAGCAACAAATAAAATTAAAGGAATATGAGCAATGCACAAAATGCATCACAAATTTACCATCAAATAATAGAGCATACATATTTATCTATTCCCATACTATAAACATGCATATGTAATATAGAAATAACCACTACAAGGCCTACAATAAATTAAAATGCTACAACATTTTCAAACCCACATTACATTTATGCTGGTAAGTGTGGCAAGAGGAAAACTCGTAGCTACAACTTGGTTATCCCTGAATTCTCATAAATAGGCATGGAGACACCTTGTTACAAAATGCAATTATATTACAAATCTCCTACAATTTACAACGATGCTGTTTCAGCTAAAAAAAATTGCACAAATTGAAACCCTAGAAATACCCTGGCACTTGTAGACATTTGGAAGATGGCTCGGTTACCAACCACTTTTTACATCTATTTTAAATGTATATAGTGCTACATTTGCTTGTTGTTTTGGGCAGGAGAAATTATGGCACACACACCTGCAATAATAAATTTCATCCACCCACACATTCAAATCCAACTACCTCCACCTGCCATCATTTAATTCTTCATCCACCCTCAATATACATGTTTTGAGCATTAATGACATCATTTGAGGCAAGTGTGTGGCTTCAAATAGTTAAAATGTGAACAAACATATTTCTAATATTTCTAAATGGGTTTCTGGTAAGCAAATTTTGGCTCTTTGCAAATGGTGTCCTGGCCTCAACCCTGAGGTAGCACTGTCAGTGGCAACCCTGACATGGATTAGGCTTTTGGTCCTTCCATTAGAGTTTTGGGACAATGAGATTTTTGTTGCAATAGCCAACTCTTTCAGACACTTCCTGGCCCTGGATAGTGTTATAGAGAACTGGAGCATATTTGTATTTGCTAGGTTATGCACATCAATGTGGAAACTGTTAGATTTAGGGCAGACAACTGAGAGGGGGGTGAATCAGTTGTATAAAACTTTTCTTCCAATTAAACACTTTAACTCCACTTTGTAATTTAGCAGCATAATAATAAATCAATCACGGAAACACAATGCAATGAATCAAGAGCAGAAACACATTAACAAATGAGACACCAAGATTTTGATGTGAAAAAGCTAGTTAAGGGAAAAACCACGGGGTGATTAACCCAAGATTGTATTCTATGTTAGAAGAATAGAAATAATAAAATGACACATGCCAATTAGGGCTCACTGCCCAAGCACACTGCTCACAAGAGGCTCACTGCCTACAAGAGACAAACTGTCTACAAAATAATAAGTATCACCTACTTGAACTGGAAAATAGCATCTTCACCATGCTTGAATCAATTCCATTTAAGCCCAATACTTCTGCTCTGCCTTTCTCTCTTCTCCTCGCTACCACACTCTCATCTCCATTGCACCCTTTGAAATGAATTTACAATCCCTTATTTATACATGACATCAACTTAGGAATGATCATCTAAGTCGGCAAACATCTACAAGAACATCCGCAGGATGTGTAACTCATCCGGTCGGCCAGTCTCAAGAAGAACACCATCATTCGGAAGTCATTCTTCAATTGTGAGCTCCAAATCCAATGCGGACCACCAACATGAACTGGACATGATCTAAAGACCTCCACAAGCTTGCCTGAATCACCAAGAACATCCACACTCCATCTGCTTACTGAAATCCTTCTCTCCTTCATCTAGAACCTCAAGAACATAGTCTGTCATCACTGCCACAAAGGAATAGATGCTTGCGGACCTTCAAACCATGAACCAATTGAGTTGACACTTCACAAAGACTTCCTCAACACTCCCTCAAATCTGCAGAATATGACAATGCATTTCCGAATCTCACCGAACCTGTTTGTATCACTCTATCACCTTTGAACACCTACCGGAACCGGTTTTACTTGAGCAGACATAACTTCTTCAGATCTTCATGCAGACCTCTAAAATCTCTACTGGACCACCTTAAGACACATATATACAAACCCTTTAAACTGTATCCTCCGATGCTCATCCTATCTTGAACTTTTATCTTACTGTCATCACTGTTCTTCACTGTTCCTGATTGAGACTAATTTTCTCAATATCCTCAGCACATAGCTCATCCAATCCTTATCATTAATACAATAGGAATATGTTGACATTAATGACAACACCAGTTAGGCCCATACTTGCAACAATCTCCCCCTTTGTCATTGGTGGCAACATGCGATGTGAAAAATTGTTTTGACCATCAAGACAATAATTTTTTCTTACTGACATAACTCCCCCTATCAGCAACAACCATTCACATGTTTTCTCTTCTTTTACTACTCCCCCTTTGATCAGCAACCACTTGTTTTTCACATGTCTTCTCTCCCCCTTTGACATCAATGGCAAAGGGCACATACTTGCAATTCCACCACTTCAGACTCATACTAGCTGCTCCCCCTTAGTAGCAACTCCCCATCATCAATCCGGACCACAAGATATGAATGTGATGTCCACCAGACTGATGCACATCAATGCACCTTAGTTCATCATGGGAGGGGCAATAACACCTAACTTCTCCCTGAGATACTCAAAAGAGTCCTTAGGTAGAGGTTTAGTAAAGATGTCTGCAATTTGATCCTTGGAAGGCACAAACTCCAATCTGACTTCATTCTTGTTTACTTGCTCTCTCAAAAAGTGAAACTTGATGGATATATGTTTAGTCTTTGAATACAACACCGGATTCTTAGATATATTTATTGCACTTGAATTATCACAGAAGATTGTGATAGGCTCCTCATACTCCACGTTTATGTCTCTTAGCATTTGCTTCATCCACAAAACTTGAGTGCAACTACCTACTGCTGCAATATATTCAGCTTCTGCAGTGGACATAGATATTGCCTCTTGTTTCTTACTTAACCAAGAAACCAATCTCTTCCCCAAAAAGAATGCTCCACTACTGGTACTCTTTCGGTCATCCACATCTCCTACCCAATCTGCATCTGTATATGCATGAAGAGAGAAATCATGATCTTTGGGATACCACAAACCATACTCAACTGTCCCTTTTAGATATCTAAAAATCCTCTTGATTTCCATGACATGAGATTCTCTAGGATCAACTTGGAATCTAGCAAGAAGACCAACAACATTCATAATGTCAGGTCTAGTGTGAGTGAGATACAACAATCCTCCAATCATTGACCTATATTTTTTTTGATCAGCCTTAGGAGAGTCATCATCTTTGACCAATTTACATCCGGTTGCCATAGGAGTATTCATTGGTTTTGAGTCTTCCATCCCAAATTTATTCAACAATTCTTTTACATATTTGGTCTGAGAAATGAAGATTCCTTTCTTTCTTTGAGTGATTTGTAGACCCAAGAAGAAATTCATCTCACTGAGCATGGACATCTCAAATTCATTTTTCATTTGATTTGCAAAAGTTTTACACATACTATCTCTTCCTCCAAAAATGATATCATCAACAATCAAGATGTTTTCATTATTAATTTTGAAATATAAATTACTATCAGTAGTACCTTTGTTGAAACCAATCTTCAAAAGATGCTTATCTAATCTCTCATACCAGGCTTTGGGGCTTGCTTCAGTCCATACAGTGCTTTTTTCAACTTGCAGACCATATCACCATGATCAAACAATTGAAATCCATCCAGTTGCTCAATGTATACTTCTTCTTCTGAGTCACCATTCAGGAAGCAGACTTGACATCCATCTAATATACTTTGAAGTCCTTGAAGGCAGCAAAAGCAAGAAATAATCTGACTGCTTCAATTCTTGCCATCGGAGCAAAAGTTTCTTCAAAATCAACTCCTTCTATTTGAGAGTAACCCTTGCAGACCAATCTGGCTTTATTTCTGATTACTTCACCAACTTCATTTAGTTTGTTCCAGAAGATCCATTTTGTTCCAATCACATTCTTGTTTCTAGGTCTGGGAACAAGATCCCAAGTGTGATTTTTCTCAATTTGCATCAGCTCTTCCTTCATTGCTTTAGTCCAATTTTCATCATTGCAAGCTTCATTCACTATCTTAGGTTCAATCTTTGAAATTAGATAATACTCATCTGAATCTTGAGCAATTCTCCTTCTTGTTTGTACACCTTTGCTTTTATCACCTATGATTTGATCTTCATAGTGGTTCAGTCTTACATACCTGGGAACTTTGCGAATTTCTTGCACTTTTGATTCTTGATTAGACTCATCAAAACTCATCTCTTCTTCCTAATTTACCGGATCAATTTGAATCTGACTTTCAGAGGAGGCTTGGGTTCCTTGAATTAGAACACCATTATGATCATCTTCATCATATTCATAAAACCTTGAGGGTTTTTCAATTCCTTCATCAACCTTCACATTTGTACTTTCTATCATTTTTCTCAGTCCCTTGTTATAGCACTGGTATGCTTTGCTTTGAATAGAGTAACCCAAGAATATTCCTTCATCACTTCTAGCATCAAACTTTCCTAGATTTCATCTCTTTTAATGTAACATTTGCTACCAAAAACTCTAAAATACCTCACAGTAGGAGTGATTCCAAACCAAAGTTCATAAGGAGTCTTACTGGTATTGCTTCTGATTTGAACTCGATTGAGAGTATAGACTGCAGTGCTAACAGTTTCTCTCCAATAGATCTGAGGAACATTTGCTTCCATCATCATGGTCCTAGATGCTTCCTGGATGGTCTAGTTCTTTCTTTCCACTACTCCATTCTACTATGGAGTCCTAGGAGTAGACAACTGTCTCTTTATTCCATGCTTCTCATAGAATTCTAAGAACTCACCAGATGTGAATTCTCCACCTCTATCAAACCTCAGACATTTCAATTTTAGTCTGGTTTCATTCTCTACCATAGCCTTGAATATTTTAAATTTCTCAAGAGCTTCTGATTTCTCTTTCAGAAAGGTTACCCACATCATTCGGGAATAGTCATCAATTAGTAACATGAAGTATCTATCACCTTGCACACTCATGATTCTTGCCGGACCACAAAGATCAGTATGAACGAAGTCCAATAGTCCGGTAGAGGACAGTTCCTTAGTCTTGAATGTAATTTTGCTTAGCTTACCCAACTGACATTCTTTGCACAAGCTATTAGTAGGTTTCACCAATTTTGGAAGATCTCTTACAGCCTGAGTATTGCTTATCTTGATGATATTATCAAAATTCACATGACACATCCTCCTATGCCATAACCAACTCTGATCAACTTGAACAAATAAGCAACTTTTACTAGTACCAACCAAATGGAAGATATTACCTTTTGTTTGAGTACCGGATGCAATCTCTATTCCAAAACTTTCAATGATCTTGCATTTTCCATTCTTGAATCAGAGATCATAGCCTTTGTCCACCAACTGTCCAACATTGAGAAGATTGTGCTTCAAATCTTCAACATACAGTACATTACCGATTTTGTTCCTTCCATCAAAAGAAATAGTTCCTCTACCTCTGATTCTACCAGCAGAATTATCACCAAACTTTACCACTCCTCTTTCATACCTTTCCAAATCTATGAACTTATTTTTGTCACCTGTCATATAATGAAAGCATCCACTGTCAATAACCCAATCATCATTTTCTTCAACTTGGGCAGCCAAAGCTCTTTCTACAACTTTATGATTGACATATTCAAAGGGCATTGGATCTTCTTCCTTGATGGCAATAAACACCCAATCACTTCCAGATTTGTTTCCTATCTCTGATTCATCATCTGTTACTCCTTCATTATCATCTTCCCCATGAACATAGTAACAATTCTTTTGGAACCTTGACTTGTTAGGATTTGGCCTTGAAAATCTTTTCGAACATCTTGAGGCAAAATGACCAATCTTATTGCAGTTAAAACACTTAAAAGGCAACTTCCCTTCATACTTACCGGATCCTCTTGGCAGTCTTTTTGCAATAAGAGCTTCAAGTTGAGCAGTTTCTGCTTCTTCTTCCAGGTCTTTTCTTGCTTTTTCATACCATGATAGTTTCCTTGAAGAGTTTTCTCCTGGATCAAACCTTTGTTTACCTTTTACAAAGGCACTGGCTTTGAATGTAGATTCAGTCTTGGGAGGGGCATCTCCAAACTCGGTCATTTCAAATGCGGCCAATTTACCAGCTAATTGATCTCTTGTGACAGTTGTATGGGCTTTGAATTCTTCAATGGCAGCAACCTTGATTTTATAAGAAGCAGGAAGGGATCTGAGAATTTTGCCAACAATCTCATTTTCATCCAAGACTCCACTAGCATTTCTAATTCCACAAACAAGCTCATTTACTCTTGGCATAAAAGTAGAGATATTTTCATCTTCTCTCATCCTCAAGTTTTCAAATTTCCCTTTTAGACTCTGTAACCTTGCACATTTAACATACTTGTCTCCTTCATGCAGAAGTTCTAGTTTTTCCCAAATCTCAAAAGTAGTTGGTAGGTCAACAACATTTGAAAGCTCTGAATCAGATAATGCTCTTAGAAGAGCTTCAATAGTTCGCAGATTGTTTTCAACATCTGTGATTTTATTTGGGGCTTTCGGACCACCCTGTGGAGGAGTATACTTCGTTGAAGCCATGTTCCAGTACACCATTCCCATACAACTTCAAACTTCAAACTATCCTTCTTGTAGGATGACATCCTGGATCTCCTCAAGCGGTTAAGCTTCTTTTAGAGGAACTTGGCTCTGATACCAATTGTTAGATTTAGGGCAGACAACTGAGAGGGGGGTGAATCAGTTGTACAAAACTTTTCTTCCAATTAAACACTTAACTCCACTTTGTAATTTAGCAGCATAATAATAAATCAATCATGGAAACACAATGCAATGAATCAAGAGCAGAAACACATTAACACATGAGACACCAAGATTTTGACGCGGAAAACCCAGTCAAGGGAAAAACCATGGGGTGATTAACCCGAGATTGTATTCTCTGTTAGAAGAATAGAAAGAATAAAATGGCACATGCCAATTAGGGCTCACTGCCTGAGCACACTGCTCACAAGAGGCTCACTGCCTACAAGAGACACACTATCTACAAAATAATAAGTATCACCTACTTGAACTGGAAAATAGCATCTTCACCATGCTTGAATCAGTTCCATTTAAGCCTAATACTTTTGCTCTGCCTTCCGCTCTTCTCCTCGCTACCACACTCTCATCTCCACTGCACCCTTTGAAATGGCTTTACAATCCCTTATTTATACACGACATCGACTTAGGAATGATCATCTAAGTCAGCAGACATCTACAAGAACATCCGTAGGATGTGTAACTCATCTGGTCGGCCAGTCTCAGGAAGAATACCATCATCCGAAATTCATTATTCAATTGCGAGCTCCAACTCCAATGTGGACCAATAACACAAACTAGACATGATCCAAAGACCTCCACAAGCTTTCCTGAATCACCAAGAACATCCACACTCCATCTGCTTACTGGAATCCTTCTCTCCTTCATCTGGAACCTCAAGAACACAGTCTGTCATCACTGTCACAAAGGAATAGATGCTTGCGGACCTTCAAACCACGAACCAATTGAGTTGACACTTCACAAAGACTTCCTCAACACTCCCTCAAATCTGTAGAATAGGACAATGCATTTTCGGATCTCACCGGACCTGTCTGTATCACTCTGTCACCTTTGAACACCTACCAGAACCGGTTTTACTTGAGTGGCCATAACTTCTTCAGATCTTCATGCAGACCTCTAAAATCTCTACTGGACCACCTTAAGACACATATATACAAACCCTTTAAATTGTATCCTCTGATGCTCATCATATCTTGAACTTTTATCTTACTGTCATCACTATTCTTCATTGTTCTTGATTAAGACTATTTTTCTCAATATCCTCAGCACACAGCTCATCCAATCCTTATCATTAATGCAACAGGAGTATGTTGACATCAATGACAACACCAGTTAGGCCCATACTTGCAATAGAAACTCATAAGATCCTCCCCACATCTATCATTCTGGATTCTAAATATAGGGAATGGACGTGGGAAATAGTTTATGAGAACTTAGCCCTCTTCTATCAAAACTGTGGTAATACTGGACATCTCATCAACACTTGCCAAAAGACTAGGCAAGAACTAGCTCTTCAAAATAAAAGAAAGATGAAAGCCCAAGAAGTTCTGAGTGAACCAGCTCTAGACCAGAGCTCCTATACTCCAGACATGGAGATTAATTCTATAGTCTCAAAGAGTATTTAAGATAGTTCAGCTTGTGATGAAAGCCTAGTGTAGGAAGACCTGACCTCAGTTTGTCATCAAGAGTTAGTAGACAACTTTGCCTTTGTTGGAATAGTAGATGAGAGAGTTGTTGAGGACCCACAATAGAAATTGGATATTGAGGAAGGCTATGCCTCTCCCAGTCACTTCATTAAAGCAGGAAATGAAGGGGCTATCTTGAGTCTGGGAAAGGAGGAACTAGTCATAAAACCCCATCCTTGCAGGTAAGAGAGATCAAGTCTCCTTCTTTAGTGAAAGGGATAAGGTGTACTGCTAATGTTGGTAGAGAATCAAATCCTAGTAAGAAATCCTTGAGAGAGACAAGGCGTAGGGAAACAACCAAAGATTTGGCCAATGGGAAACAAAAAACCTTGGATATTGTAAGCTCCAAGAGAAATAAGAAATGATTGTAATCTCATGGAATGTGAGGGGACTCAATAGTCCCCATAAATGACTTCTGCTGAAAAACTTCATTAAAGAACTAAGATCAGATATATTACTATTGCAAGAAACCAATATGCAGGTGGATGAATTTGAGAAGATAAGCAAAAACATACGGTCATTTGCAACCTTCAAATCTGAAAAGGCAGAGGGAGCTTTGAGGGGTCTTTCCTCTATGTGGAAGACTCAAGTGCTAAGGGGATATCCCATAAGTAGCAACAAATGCTCTATCAACATGAGATTCAAAAATGTCAATAACACTGAATGGGTCCTTACCAATTTGTATGCACCCAATAGTATAGTTCAGAGAAGAAGACGTTGGATGGATCTTGTAGCATATAGGAGATCTTAGGTTGAATCCAACTTGATAATAGATGGAGATTTTCAATCTCCTTTGTACCCTTCAGATAAACTTGGGGGGACTATAGATTTTTCAGATAGTATGATGGACTTAGATAATTTATTTCACCAAGGTGGCTTGGTGGATGTGGTGCTGGAAGGATTTAACTACACCTGGTCAAATAAGAGAGAAGGAAACAACCTAATTCAATTCAGTTTGGATAGAATTTTGGTCTGGGCCAACTAGGATATAATTGAGAAGTGTAAGCTTAGCAATCTTTTAAGATTTGGCTTTGACCACACTTCGCCCATCCTTAGATGGAACTCTGAATTGAAGAAAACTAGCCACCCCTTTAGATTTGAGGCGATGTGGACTAAGCACCTGGACCTGCATCAGTTGATTTCTAAATGGTGGAATTAGAGAGTGAATGACTTATACATGTATAGAGTAGACCAAAAAATCAAGTTGGTTAAACATTTCAAAAGTTGGAATAAGAATTCTTTTAGAATATTTTTATTCAGAAACAGGAAATAAAAACTCAACTGAGAAATATCCAAGAAGAGATGGATGCTGACATCATCTCCAAGGAAAATAATGCACTTGAGAAGTCCCTCCTAGGTGAACTTCACAACATAGTGGAGAAGGAAGGGACCTATTGGAAGCAAAGATCCAGAATCTAGTGGTTAAAAGGAGACAAAAATACATAGTTTTTTCAACAATCGACCATGAAACACAGGAAAAGAAACAAGATAGCTGAAATTATCCTTGAGAATGAGACTATTATAAAAGATGAAAACCAAATACAAGTTGAAGGAGTTAAATACTTTGAGAAAATGTTGAATATGGATGATTCCCAGCCTCCTGATGATGCAAGAATGTTTTCCCAGATGTTAGAAGTCATACCCAACATTTTATCACAAGAAGACAATTAGAGCTTAGAAAAGGAGGCTTCGGAAGATGAGGTAAAAGGTGTGGTCTTCTCCTTAGATCCTTACAAAGCCCTAGGGCTAGACAGATTCCCTCCGATCTTCTTCCAAACTTATTGGGAAATAATTGGGAAGGATATAACAGTTGTGGCCAAAGAATTCTTTCGAAGGAGGAGAGTGTTGAAGGAAATCAATAACACCTTTATAGTCCTCATTCCCAAGAGAGATGGAGCTAATAAGATGACAGAGTTTCATCCCATCAATCTTTCTAATACCTTGTACAAGATTTTTTCAAAGATGCTGGTGTTAAGAATCAAACCTTTACTGAGCAAAGTCATTCACCCCAACCAAAAAGGATTTGTCCCAGGGAGACAAATCACAAATGCCATAATCACCGTCCATGAGAATATTCAATCTATGGTCAAAAGAAAAAAAGAGAGTATAATTTCGAAGCTTGATATCTCGAAAGCTTATGATATGGTCTCTTGGCAATTCCTTGAAAAAATCCTTTTCAGGTTTGGCTTCCAAGAGAAAGTGGTCAACATGATGAAAAATTTCTATAGTAATCCTACTTACTTAGTGTTGATTAATGGATCTCCCAAAGGGCATTTCAAGTCCTCAAGAGGGCTAAGGCAAGGGGACCCACTCTCACCCTATTTATTTATCATTATGTCTAATGTTCTGGGAAGAACCATAGAAGACCAGGTCTTGAAAGGCAATCTAAAAGGTTTTAGTCTGACTTCTACCTTGCAACCATCCTCTCATTAACAGTTTGTTGATGACACTATTCTTTTAGGAAAATCCACATTGAAGGAAGCTAGTGGATGGAAAAACATTCTAAATAACTTCACCTTGGTCTTAGGCCAGCAAATAAACTTTGAAAAAAGTGGTATCTTCTTCTTCAACACCCCTCCTAAGTTGCAGAGTCAAAAAGCTAAAGTTCTGAAGTGCAAAATAAAGGTATGCCTGAGACCTACCTGGGAATTTTTTTAACTTATAGGAAGCTTCCCAAATCCTACTGGAACATACTTATTGAAAAAATGTAGAGAAAACTGGCAGCGTGGAAAGGCTCTTTGCTAAGTCATGCTGGAAAACTGTAGCTTCTTCAAGCTTCCTTACAAAGTACCCGGTCTACCTGTTGTCCTAATTCAAATTACCCAGGTTTATTGTGGACAAAATTAAAAAAAATCAAAGAAGATTCCTTTGGAGTGGTACCAAGGAAAAGGAGAGATGTTCTATTGTGGCCTGGGAAGTCGTTTGCAATTCTAAAAGAAGAGGAGGGCTTGGTGTAAGGAAGATCACTACTCTCAACAAAGCTTTGCTAGATAAAGTGGGATGGTGTCTTGTGACTGATGATAATGATTGGACTAATATCATGAAAGCCAAATATTTAAATGGTTCTGGAGGACACTCCCTCATGTACAAGCAATTTCTTCCCAGAGGATCCTCAATATGGAATAACACGGTGAAGTCTAAAATCACTCTTACAGAGGGCCTTTATTGGAAAGTGGGAAAAGGGAACAATGTTAGGCTTTGGGAGGACTCGTGGATTTATGTCCCGCCACTGGACTATCACCCTGTGTGCTTGGCTATAAAAGGTTTCTTGCAGAACAAGCTTTGAGAGAAAGTTAATAATTATTGGAAATTTAAAGAAGGCAAAGAGGTTTGGAATTTCACCCAGTTTGAGTTTGAACACCCTTTAAGAACTGTTATTGACACCTTGGTGAAGATTCTTCAAACCCATAGATTTCACAACAAATTTAAGGAAGATCAATTGATTTGGAGAGAAGATAAAAATGGTAACAACACAATGAAGTCAGGGTATAAATGCTTGGAAAATTCAGGCAGTGAGGGGTATAACTAGAGACAAATATGGGACAATAAATCTATCCCCAAGGTTAATTTTTTTGGTGGACTACCAACCACAATACAATCCTGATGGTTGACAATCTTCAAAAAAGAGGGATCCAAATGGAAAATAGATGCATTCTTTGTGAAAAGGTAGATGGAGATATTGACCACCTGATGTTTCATTGCAGCTACACATGGAAGGTTAGACAAAAAATTATGAGCAATTTCCTTTTCTATTGGGTTTGGCAAGGGAATATCAAAGTTATCATTGAAAGTTGGGCCCCCCTTTCAAACATCCCCTTATTAAGGAATTGTGGTGGCAATTTCTTTTACATGTTGGCTGGAGGATATGGAGGGAAAGAAACAATAGGGTCTTCAGAGAGGAGAAGAGGAATTGGGAAGTTTCAGCTGAGCCAATCAAACAAAGAATTATTGAAAATGTTAAAGTTATGGAGCTCAATACCCCCAACCAAAACCCCACCAAAGTAGAAAGCACTATTGCTAAGATCTGGGGATTACAAGATAGACTCAATCTTGTGGATCAAGTCAAAAGGAACTGCAGAGAGAATACCAATTGGTCCCCCTACTCCAGATGGGCCAAGCTCAACTTTAATGGAGCTTCAAAAGGGAACTCGGGTCAGGCGGGTGGGAGTGATCTCTTGATAGATAATGAAGGAAGGGTATTGGGTGCTTTTGTGGAAAACTTGGGGACTCAAACTAGAAAGCTTGCTAAAGCCATAAAAGCCTATCAAGGTATCATAATGGCTATGAAACAGGGTATTAAGAAACTGATTGTGTAAGGGGACTCCAAAAATATCATAAACATGCTTAGTTCCAAAGCTAAACCTAATTGGTCCCTCAAGGACCTAATAAAATTGAGAAAACAAAGATTGGTAACTCTAGACAAAGTGGAGTTTAGACATGTTCATAGACAAGGGAATGGCAAAGTGAACACTTTAGCTAATTTAGGAACTAAGGTTGAAGACATTATAAACTGGAAAATTGGAGAGGTCACCCCGGACTCGATGAAAACCATAATCTATGATGATGAAATCAACCACATCTAAGGATATGAACGTCTTTGCAAAGAAGGAGACTACTTACAAGAGGGATTTGAACCAAAGGACTGATAATTATAATGGCGATTTAAGACCCACTCTTAATTTATTTCTCACCCAGTGTTTCTGGATTATTCTCCTTTTTGTGTCTCTAAATAGTGCACTTAGGTTGGTTGTTCAAAACTCTGGGATTGCGAACATGGGTGGTGACCTTATTCAAATAGAGCCAACTACTGAGAGGGGGGGGGTGAATCAATGTTCCATATAACCTTTCATTCACTTTCACTTTTAACCATTTTACAAAATTAATCAAACAAAAGGTCAATATGCAAATGAATAACAACCACAAAAAAACATAACACATAGACACCAGGATTTTTACGTGGAAAACCCCAAGATGGGGAAAAACCACAAAGAGGATTAGCTCTCAATATATATTGAAATCTTTTACAAATAATGATGTTTAGGCTTGGTCACTCCATGGTCCTAGAACACACTGGCTCATTTCCATGAAGTACAAATAGGTCTAGCAGGCTCACTGCCTCAACCCTAAACCTAGAAAGATTACAATAAGGGCTGTTAAACCCTAAAGGTTGTTAAACCCTACTTGAGGCTCACTGCCTTGATGAAGATAGCTCTCTTCCAAACACAAGTACAATTGTATATGAAGAATGAATACTGCATAAGTATTTGTTCATATGTTAGGGTGCAATTAATTAACAACTGAATACTGTATCCTCTGTCTTCATCGTTATTGATCTTCTATCTCTCCTCTACTATTCTCATTCTCACATCAATACCATTCTCATTCGCACCACCCACACACCAAACATTAACCTCAATCCCTTATATATACCAGCAACACTTAAGATCTTCATATTAGGTTGACATACTCAGATGAAGCGTATAGTTGATAAACTTGTAGCTTGTTGGCCAAATCCATTCATCAAAATACATCATGGACCCTAATAGAATCTTCTCATATGTTAGATCTGACTATAGAACCCCTTAAGATAAAGTTCCAATCAATAGAACTTACCACATATAAGTCAAACTATCATGTCGACCTCAAACATATACTGCCTCTGGTTTTGTTCCTCTGTCAGACCACAACTTTTACTGCGGACCATAAGACACTTCCAAAATCATACTGAAGACTCTTCACACATCCTCAAACTTATCTTTAGAACTGCAAAGCATGATATCAACTTGCAGCAAAATGTGGACCATCAGAACTTAGATTCTGTCACAGTCAAACTCTGTCAAACACTGTAGCGATACTTAACATCTTGCAGCTATCTTTTTGGTAAACTTTAGATCTCACAACTTTGGATTTAGACACTTCATACAAGTTTTTACAACACCTTATAACCGCATAACAAAATATTCACTTGTGGAGGAATGCGGACCATCTTACTCTACACTATTCACTATCTTCTATATTAACACTATCCACCCAGACTTAGACTTTTCCCCAGATGACTTCCGGAGGAAGTCAGATCTTGATCACTAGAATATAATAGCAATAGGTGGCTATAAGCATCATACCTAAACCACATCTGCAAGTCTTCAATTGCGGAGACATACTGATTCACTTTCTGTCCCTTACTCAGAATACTTCCCATACTTAGCCATTTTGGGCTTCCGGACCAAAATACTTTATGCCTTGTTTCCAACTCAAGATTATCTATTGGAGTAGTGTCTCTTTATCATACTGATGGATTCTCTTGGCCTTGTTGCCATCAATGACAATGCACATATTATCTCTAGAGTAGTGTCTCTTGCCAACATGGGTATGACAACATAAGGAATGATGTCGAGCTATGGAATATTTTAGAAAGGGGCAACTTTACCCAATATATTCAAGCAATGAATGGGTATGATACTCTATTATCTAGGGAGTTTGCTAATTCTTGGAAGGCAGGGGTGGTTTATGTCACCTGGGCATCTTGTTCAGGGTTATCAAGGAGCTAATTGCAGAGGTGATGGGATTAAGAATGGAGGGCATCAGGCCCCCAAAGAAAGTTAAAGGAAATTACCAAGAGTACAAGAAGTTTCTCCAAGAAGGTGAAAATGTCAACAGACTCTAGAATGGGTTCAACTGTGAAGATCTCCCTGGCATCTGGCAAAGGGTTGCCGAAGTTCTTATGAAGTATGTCACTTTAGAGGGTAGATTTAAGAGGTTTCATTCTTACCTTTTCCCTCTTCTCAATCACTTTAGGCATGATATGAAGATTAACTTCCCTTACTGGCTCTTCACATCCCTCGAGGATTGGGTCAAAGGGTTTTGTTGGGAGAGAAAGCCCTGCCTCTTCACCAGAGCCTAATCTACATCATCTATAAATTCAAACTCTCCCTAACCCCTACTTTAGCTTTCAAACCAAGAATTTACAACCCCTTGCTAGTGGAGAATCTTCTAGAAGAGACTGTGAGAAACAAAACCCTTGATAGAAGTCTGACTATCTCAGTGGAAACCCTTACCAGAGAGAATGTTTCCATGTTGATCAAGTCCCATGAGGCCTCTATGTCTAAGGCATAGTCTAACAAAAAAGCCTACAAAGAGACCAACCCTAAAGCTACCACTTTGATAAAAGATAATGAAGATAACCCTTGAAAGTCCAATTTCATGTCACCCAGGGACCCCTCCACCACTGGTGAGAAGAACAAAGGGAAGGGTGTTGTCAAAGATAATTACCCTATTTAGGATGAGAAGAATAAGAGGAATTTAGATCCCCCTATTAAAAACTACCCATCCCAGATGAAAGGAAAAAGAAAGTGTGCCGATACTTTTGACAGTTATAATAAACCCAATTTGAAATCCTTTAAGGACCCCCCAGCCATGGGAGTGAGGAGAAAAGGAAAGGAAGTTATCAGAGACATTTCCCTTGTGAGGGATAGGAAGGAAAATGGGAAAGTCTTAGCCAGAGAGGATTCCCCTGTCATGAAGGACTAGACCAAGGTGAAGGGCAAAACTAAGGTTACTGATACAGTTGAAAGCTAGAGCAAGAGTGCTCAAGGCACCCCTCCCATCAGAAGTACCCCTATCGCCATTCATAGTGGTGAGAAGACTGATTGTAACTCTTGTAGTCAGATGATTGAGAAAGTTGCTACCTTGTATCATGCATTGGATTTGCAGACCTAGGTGCTTAAATGGCAATTGGCGTAGATGCATTATGCTAAGTGCAAAATCCAATATCTTGAAGTTATTACTCAGTTGGAGGCTATTGACTAGCCTAGGGATAATGATGATGAACTATGGAATGAAGTGGAGAATATGGCAAGAATGTTTGAAAAGTGGGAGGGAATTGAAGAAGAAATAAATAAGATAAAGGCTAACCAGGAACAAATAAAGAAGAATATGGCTGACATTGTTGCTTTTAGTAGGGAAATGGTAAAAAATTTAGCCACTACTCTCTATTTTTTTCAAGAAGAGATGGAGAACAATAGGGCTATGAGAGAAACCAAAGCTGGAGCTTCTTCACAAATCAAGAAAGAAAGTAAAACTAGGGCTACTTCCCAAAGCAATGTGAATCAAGTCAGCTCGAGTCCGACCAAAAAAACCAGAGCTAAAAACAAAGGCTCTAAAGGCAAGCAAGTGATCAATGAGAAGCAGAAGGAACTAGACAACAAGAAGGAGGATGATATGTTTGAAGGCAAATTGAACTTTTAAATAGGGAATGGTAGGCTATTAGTGGACTGAAGAATTTGGTAAAATAGTAATTTTTTGTACTGGTCTGTTGCTGGTCCTTTTGGTATTTGCTGGATTTGTTGGTTCTTTCTCTGTTTAATGTTATTTTTGTTGGTCTATAGTTAGTTTTACTTCTTGTGAAACTTGTTCAGCTTGCATTTTGGCTTTTCTACATGGGTTCGGGCCCTTCCCAGTTACTTTTATCAAAACTTTTACAACACTTCAAATATTTAACCTTAACTCTGCACTTTTTCCTTTCTGCCTTGTTCATGTTTTTCGATGATTTTAGGCTGATCAAGAACTCTCCAACCACCTTGTCTTGTCTATTTTCTGCTCTATTCCACATGTTTGGGGATTTCAACGTGACCAGGAACTACCCAATTTCTTCTTGGTAGGCCCAAAATAGCCGATAGGGCCAAAGACTTAGCAAATTTTGAAGTTTTAAGATTTTTGGAGGGTCTTTGAACATTTTGAAATAATGTAAGGCACAAAGTGGGAAACACACAAATTTGAATCGATTTTGGGCATAAATTTTGTAGGTCCTAATTACCACCACATTTGGTGTGGATTTCCAACCTATAAATGCCTCCTCCTCTATGCATTTGGGAAGGCAAATTCATTATTGTAGAAACCATGACATGAAGATACTTGATGGAGATAATCACGCATCAGGATGGTAATCAATAAAGATGATTGAAAGCTTGAAGGATTTTGTTGCAACTAGAAGACCAATGGGACTAACTCAACTAGTCCACGTTCCCCTATTTTAGCAAAGAGTTCCAATTTTATTAGGACTCTTCTTTCCTTCTTTTTCAGTTATTGTTGTTAGCATTCATCACACTCTGGTTTGTACAGAGTGGTGTTTTATGATTTTAGTTAAGAGACCTATTTCAATAAACTCCCCTATGCCTATATGTATGGCTCGGTGGTCAAGGTAGAAAAAAGTTAGTTAAGTTTCAGTTTGAAATAGTTTTTTGTTCTGTCGTAGATATAGTTATCTGAATCTTTTCTAGATTTATGCAGACAATGTTATTATTCTAATTATGAGTTTAGGAATACTATAGTTCAACAAGATTTTATGTGATTTGAAATACTGTGTAATGAATGAGTTAGAATCAATATGATTGTGTTAATCTAGAGATCTAGATTTGAGTTAAAGCAATGAGGCAGTCACCTGAGCAAGGGCCACTCAAGATAGTTGTCCTTCACTTTATTTCTTGCATGTTATTATTGTTGTAGCAGTTATTTCATGAATGCAAGATCAATTAAATTCTTAAGTTGTTTTAGTTCATTTGACTTGTGATACTCCGGAGGATAGGATAAGTTATCAATACCTAGTTAATTCTTAGAATTCATTTCTTAACAGTCATTGCTACAGTCTTATATTGCAAGTACCTGTAGCAATAGTAGCAGCATTACTATCTTTTGTCATTGAGTAGTTTTGATTTATGATACTGTACCAAATGAGTTAGATAGTTTTTTCTTTGAAAGCACATACAGTGCCAGTGCCTTCACAAGCTTACTAGCCCTGGTCAATAATTCAGTGAGGTCTTTTCAAGGGTAATAGCTGTTCAGTAGGTTATTCCTTTGGATTGTGTGATTACCACCAAGTTTACTAGACATAGCAAATACACTACATTTTTGGCACTGTTGTAGGGGATGGTACTATTTTCAGAGACTGGTTCCTTTTATCTCCAAGCTTTCCTAGTTTAAACATTTTTCTTTTAGAAGATAGGACACTTAGGTTTCACCCCATCAAATACCAAAAAGTTTACTAACATTGTGTAGGAGTTGTTGCTACACAAAGTCATACCTATTGTATGCGTAGGTAGAGAGACACTTTGGGAAGGTTCCTTGCATCAACCCAACAAGCTACGACATATATTGGTGACTACAGTGATCAGAGAGAGGGTATTACCGAATAAGAATCTTCCCTCTCATCAACATCTACTGACAATACAGAAAGAGCCTTCCTAACAATGGCTAATGTAGTGTATGATCCACCTGAACATGTGACCTTTGAGTTTCCAATTACCAACTAGGAGAGGGCTACTACTCTAAAGAATATACCTCCTTCAACATTACCAGTCTTCTATGGCTTGGTGACCTAAGATCTAGATACATTCTTGTTCAATTTTGATGTCTTGTGTAGAAGCTATGACTACACAACTGATCCTCATAGGCTCAAGCTATTTCCTGCTACTTTGAAGGATGCTGCTTTGAGATGATTTATGGGACTAGGCAAGGATGCTATTCTAGATTGGGACATAATGAAAACAAAATACTTGGAGAGATACCAAGACTATTGTAGAGGAATTAATAGGAGAAGAGATGACATCTTCAGGATGACTCAAAAAGAGAATGAACCATTAGAGGTTTATGCAGAAAGGTTCCAATTCTGCCTAAAGAAAAATCCACAGAATAAACTCTCAGATGAATCTTTGAAGCTTGTATTCTTGATAGAAGTCAATGATGACTGTATGGATGCCCTTAATCTTATTGGGGTAGGAGATATATCTAAATTACCCTTTGAGGATGTCTGCAGAGTTTGCAAAAACTACTCAAGGACCTTCACCAAGAGGACAAGGGGAGAGAGAACATCTACCATTGGCAAGACATTTAATTCAGTTTCAAGGGTAGAATTGAGCAACCTGTTGACCAACATGAAAGAAGATATTATTAGTCACCTAGCTACTCAACTGGATACTCTACACTTGAAGAAGAGGCAAGAGGAGGCTGATGCAATAAATACTGTCCCAATTGCAGACAAAGAAAAGTCAATTGCAAATGCAAAAGGGTGGCCAGTATTACAGAAGATAAGTCAGAGAAACCACACTTTCAACCAATTGAAGGTGAAGATGGTGAACTATACTATGTTACACAAAAGAAACCATGACAACAAAGACAAGGTATGCCACAAGATCCTCTAAATTTCAATGCATCATTTCTAGTAGGTAATTATGATTTCTTTGGTTGAAACCCTTAGCCTTGGCCAAATACCCAAAAGCAATGGAAAAACCCTTCACAATGGCAAAATCCTCAGCAAAACTAGAATCAGTACCAGCAACCAAATGTATGTTCCCAACAAAATTTCCAAGGACCTAACTACAATCCTCAGTGGCCAATACAACAAAACCAATTGCAACCATAATGGAAAAAGGGACAGCAATGACAAAACCAAAATATGAATTACTCACAACCTTTGCTTCCTTCTCAACCACAACAACAAGCCATTATGCCAAATCCATCCAATCCTACAACTCATCCACCAAGAGCACCACAACTGTCTGCCCAACCTACACCTAACCCCAATAACAAGCATGTTCAACAGGCATACACTAATGAGGCTATTCAATACCCTACTTATGGGGTAGAGGTGAGGGATGTCCACCTCATGTTAGAGAAAACATTAGCTGGGCCTTCATCTCCTCAAATCACTCAGGTGGTGGATGAACAACCCATAGCTAAGATGTTAGACAATTCACATCTGGAGCCTAAATCAAATCAGGTAAAATAGACTATCTCAAATCCAAAGCCTCCTTTCCATGATCGTCTAACCATTCCAAAACATCAAACCCAAGTAGAGACATACCTATTGGGTCAACTTAAGAATTTCAATATCAAGACACCCCTTATCTAAGCTATCAAGGACATTCTAATCTATACCAAGATAGTGAGAGACCTTTATCTTAAAAATCCAGGAAGAAAGAGGAAGGACCCTTAGACAGTCCATGTCCTAGGGAACCTTGTTGATATCATGCTAGGGAACATAACTGTCCCTAAATACACAAACCCTAGCAGTCTAGTAGTGGATGTTAAGATTAATGGAACTCTCTTCAAAAATACCTTGATTGACTTAGGGGTAGCCATCAATGTCATGAATAAAGAAACAATGCAACTACTTTAGCTACCTAACCTCAGGCCTACACCAATTGTTTTACAGTTGGTAGATAGGTCAACAGTAAAACCTGAGGGGATCATTGAAGACATAGTCTTAGCATTAGACTCATGGGAGTAGCCTACATATTTCATAGTTTTGCAACCAAAAGTCAATCTTACAGGTTATCCACTTATCGTAAGTAGACCATGGTTAGCAATAGTAGATGCATTCATAGGTTGTAGGTCTGGAAAAATGATAATCTCGAATGGAATTATAACCAAGAAATTGGTCCTCTATCCACTAGCTCAACCTCATGACAATCTGAAGCACATCATATGACCTACCTTAGAAGAAGAAGAAGACCACTATTCCCTGCAAACTCTCATGACCATTTAATGTAGTTCCTTGTTAGCAACCCAAGATGAGGATGACTTAATTGACCACATTATACAGAACC
Organism: Cunninghamia lanceolata; assembly: GCA_027924645.1. Classification (NCBI taxonomy): domain Eukaryota; kingdom Viridiplantae; phylum Streptophyta; class Pinopsida; order Cupressales; family Cupressaceae; genus Cunninghamia; species Cunninghamia lanceolata. Next base: position 2,273,655 of record BSBN01000610.1, read on the forward strand.
ATTGCGGTAGGGACTCCAGCAACAAGACTATCTATCATGTCTGCAAGATCTATTGCAGAATATCATACCTGCACATTCCTTAGAGGAATTATCCCAACTTTTCCATTCTTTACTACCTCAGGAATGTGTTCCCAACATTACTGGATGTGACCTTTCATCTGTCCAACCAGCTCCTAAAACATTGGAAATCATGCCAGGCAAAATGCTGAATATTAACAATGCTCTAACTAAGGAACAACAAACTTCCCTGAACACTGTGCTATAGGCACATGCATCAGATTTTGCATGGGATTATAATGACATGAAAGGAATTGATCCAGATTTGTGCATGCATAGGATCTACATAAATGATGGTTTCAAGCCAATAAGAGAACTACAAAGGAGAATGAATCTTTCCTTACGAGACATAGTTAAAACTAAGCTACAAAAACTCCTTGATGTTGGCTTCATTTACCCTATTTCTGACAATGAATGGGTGTCACCTTTAGTTATTGTTCCTAAGAAAGGAGGTAAGTGGAGGGTATGTGTAGATTATAGGGAACTTAACATAGCCACTAGAAAAGATCATTTCCCATTACCTTTCATCGACCAAGTACTTGATTCTCTAGCAAGAAAAATGTACTCCTTAGATGGTTTTAGCGGCTATAATAAAATAAAAATAGCTTCAGAGGACCAGGATAAGACCACATTTACATGCCCTTGGGGTACATATGCTTATTCTGTCCCTCCTTTTGGGTTATGCAATGCCCCCACTAGTTTCCAAAGGGTAGTGCTAAGTATCTTTTTAGACTATGTCATGATTCTATGGAGATCTACATGGATGATTTCACCACCTATGGAGAAAATTTTGAAACAACACTCAGTAATCTAGAGAAGGTGTTGAAAAGATGTCAAGAACATAATTTATCATTGAGTCATGAAAAATGCTTTATGATGATGACTCAAGGGGTTGTTCTAGAACACTCTATATCAAGTGATGGCATTCAGGTGGATCCCAATAAAATTGAGATAATTTCTACACTTCTTGTACCACAGAAACCAAAAGATGTCAGAAGCTTTCTTGGTCATGCAGGCTATTATAGGAGGTTCATTCAGGACTTCAGCAAACTTGTAGTACCTTTGTTTACTCTTCTCACAAAAGATATGGAATTTGACTAGACCATAGAATGTTAGCACTCTTTTGACACACTTAAGACAACTTTGATAAAAGCACTTGTCTTGAGAGGACCAAATTGGACATTGCCTTTCCACATACACATTGATGCTTCTGATTTTGCTCTAGGAGTTGTATTGGGATAGAAAGAAGTTAATAAGGAGTATACTGTCTATTATATCAACAAAAATTTACAAGGAGTAGAACTCAATTACACTATTATAGAGAAAGAGATGTTGGCTGTTGTCTATGCTATAAACAAGTTTAGGCATTATATCACTGGTTACCAAGTATTTACCCATATAGATCATATTGCAATCAGATACTTAATGAACAAACCTATGGTTGGAGGTAGACTAGTCAGATGGTTGCTCTTACTACAGGAGTTTGATATAACAATAGTGGATAAGCTAGGGAAAGCTAATGTGGTGGCAGATTTTTTGTCTAGATTGCCTACACAAATAGAAGAAGGTGTTGTAGATGACTCCTTTCTAGATGAGCATTTGTTTTCTCTCAATACACACACACACACAATGGTTTGTTGATATTGTTAACTACTTGGTAACAAGGCAGATACCATCACATTTCTCTCCTAGAGAAAGGAGATAGTTAGTGCATAAAAGCTTTCCATATTCTTGGATTGCTAGTTATTTATTCTACAATGGTCCAGATCATATTATGAGGAGATGTATAAGAGAAGATGAGGTCTTTGACATCCTAAAAGCTTGTCAAGATGAGCCCTGTAGGGGTCACTTTGCAGCCAAAAGGAAAACATTCAAGATCTTAACAACAGGCTATTATTGGCCAACTCTTCATAAGGATGCAATCAAGTATACAAGGAGTTGTGATAGATGTCAGAGAATGGGAAAACCAACAAGGTTAGATGAGATGCCTTTGCACCCATAGATGGCACTAGCCTCATTTGACAAATGGGGCCTAGATTTCATTGGGCTAATTTCACCAGCTTCTAATAATAAAGAGTACATTTTAGTTTGCACTAATTATTTGACAAAATGCGTTGAAGTCAATGCCTTCCAATTTGCCAGAGATGGGAATGTAGCCAAATTCTTGTATGAAGAGATCTTCACTAGGTATAGAGCATCAAGAGAAATTGTCACTAATCAAGGTCCCTAGTTCACTTCTAAACTCATTTCCACACTGGTTAAAGAATATGAAGTCAAACATAGGAAATCAACATCTTATCACCCCTAAGCCAATGGGCATGTGGAAGTTACAAACAGATAAATTAAGAATATTCTGACCAAAATAGTGAACATTCACAGGAAGGACTGGGAAACCAGACTACTAGAGGTAGTATGGGCATACAGAACGACATGGAAAACAACAACTGGTTTCACACCTTATGAGTTAGTGTATGGTAAAACAATAGTTTTGCCAATAGAATTTGAATATAAGACACTAAGGACTACACTAGAACTTGAAATGGATTTGACGACAACACAACAAGAAAGACTCCATGTTCTCAATGGGTTAGATGAGATCAAAATGGTAGATATGTACCACACAGAGATAGTCCACAAGCAAAGAGCCAAATGGCATGATCAGTTCATCAAGAATAAATAATTCCATGTGGGTGACTGGGCTTTGTTATATGATTCCAAATACAAGGATCACAAGGGAAAATTGCAATCAAGGTGGTTAGGACCTTATGAAATACACTAGGTTTTTCCCAATGGAGCTATAAAACTACAAACCATAGATGAAGTTAGGTTTTGACTATTGGTTAATGACCACAGACTAAAGCTCTATACCATGCCAGCAACAAGAGATGATTTTCTAAAGCAATGCTCTGTCCCTAGCACTAAATTAGATACTTATATATTATCACCAAGTAGTAAGATGGAAGTAGACCCTATCGTTTATCAAAGTGACTCAAGAGGTGAGGTACACAGCTCACCTCCTGAGGTCACTCGGGTATAATTTCTTTCCTTTCTTCACGTGCACACACATCACTAATGCCACAATCTTCATGGAGACCATTTTAATAAGCCGTAGGGACCTGTCGAAGGTAACAAACTCCACGTTGCCACAATACACATTGGGACCTGTTGAAAAAGGAACATGCAACAACTATCCATCAGCTTATTCAAATATCGCACCATGCACTCCACTTTTCAAGTGCATGTAGCCACTGTTCGTCATCTCACTGCATGCAAGATTCATCAACTCGTTCACATGTGCCAGTATGTCATTTCCATAATTCCTCATAATAATGAGTCCTGTCCAATCCAACTTATGTTGCAGACACATTTTCCAATGCTCTACTCACACAAAGTCCAGTTCACTTCATTTCAATAGGTACAAATATTAACTTTCTATTATTTAACACAGATATTTCAATACTTCTATACGTGTTCGCATTTAACAATACAAAATTCTCATTATTAATCTTCAATCCATATACTCTAAACCTTCTCTTCACCGTATAATACCTTGAACTGAGGTCATTTCAAGATTTTAGTCAGGGGGAGGGATAGTGTATTATGCTAAAAAATTGATCGTTCGTCACCATCAGTTACAAAACACAGACAATACAACCTTTTCTTCCTTTGCCATCATACGTCTATGACCTTTTGTCTGTTAATTCCTACAATCCCAAGTTAATTTAGAGTTAGTTCAGGCTGGTTTGAGTTGATGCATTCAGGTATAATATAGCAAGGTAATTATAGAGGGTTATTGAAATTGAAAGTGCAAGCAGATATAACAGAGGGTTAGTAAAAGGGTTGTGAAGAATTTTAATTTGAAGTTTAATTTGGCAACATGGGAGTAGATATTATTAGACGAGAACCTATAGTGCATGATGTAGTATTGGGAGACTAGTTAACCTTGCCCATCTTTACACAAGTAGGTTGGATTGATTATTTTCTGAAGCTCATAGAGTACAATGAAGGAATGATGAGGTAATTTGAAGCCTCACTCTATCATGATGAGGCCACTATCAAAGGTTTGATAGTGGATGCTTCAGAAGTTGTGATTGCTGAGGTATCTGGTTTGCCCATAAATGGAGAAGAATTCCCTGTCAAGGTAGATGCAATAGATGCAAGAGATGAATTCAACAAGGTAGGGGAGCAGCTGGAATGCACATCATAAGGTATTACAAGACTATCACTTCTAGAATTATGGGCTTCTTGTGCTATTCATATTATCAAGTACCTTACTTGTGATGGTAGGTAGTCCATGTTATACACTGTGCATTTTAAATTGTTGAGTCATCTTTGCCATAACAGAGTAGTCAATGTGCCAAATTTCCTGTATATGTTTTTAAAGAGAATGAGATATGAATACTAGAGGAAGTCAAATAAGTCAACATTGTCTCATGATTATTTGGTCACTCTGTTAGTAAAGAGAAGCCTTAGGGTCTGATATCCACATGTGCCCTGGAAAAGATTTTTGAAATGTAGAAACATTAATGACATCCTTAATGAGCTAGCAATCCCAGGGAATGTAGAGTCACCCATTCTATCCTTGAGGGAAACCCCCGTTACACCTGCTGCTTCACCTACCCGCAGCGTGGAAGAAACAGGAAAACAAGATGTGCCAATTTTACCACATGTAGCATCTGACCAACCTATAATGGAAGAAGTGAATCAAACCCCAGCGGAAGAGGCCAATCAGACCCCATCCTCTAAAAAAGCACCCAACACCAAAACACCAAGAACTAGGAAGAAGAAGGGTGGTTCTTCTTCTTAGCCTACAAAAAGGTCAAAAGAGAAACCCACACCATTAAGGTGTTCACACCGCCTAAAGAAGAAAGGTGTTATGAGGGGTGTTGTTGAGAAGCTTAGGGAAGAGAAAGAGGATGTTGTAGTAGTATAAACTGACCATGAACAAGAGGCCAATGTGACTAAAAATGTGCAAGTCCCCATCAAAAGGAAATGGTATGTATCTACTACCTCTGAATCTGAATCAAAGGACATTTTTGTTGTTAAGAAAACTAGGAAGAAAACCCCAGATAACCCTGACAATGAGGGTTATGAGTCCACAGGGGGTGGTGATGAACAACCTTTAAGGGATGAGGAATTATTGATTGAAGAAAGGAATGTTAGGAAAGAATTGTATGAAGCCTTTGAGAGAATAAAGCAGCTAGAAGAAATGGTCAAAACTTATGAGCAGAGGGACAAAGAGAGAGAAGCAAAGATACATGAGTTGGAAGAAAAATTTAACACTTATGATCAGGGGTCAAAACTAGATATCCTTGCAGAGATAGCCATAGTAGTTGCAAGAAATAAGGAACTAGTGGCTGAAGAGAAAAGACTCCCTGTTGTGAAAACCCCAACTTGTCATATAGTCGTGTCCCTAGGATACCAGCTATGGAAGGTTACTCATGATTTATCTAAACAAAAAGAAGAGTGGAAGAGAGAAAAAGAAGCCATGATTGTAGAACACACTAAGGAATTAGAAAGGAAAGATATTGAGCTAGGAAGGCTAGCAATCAAAATGGAGGAAATAGTAGACAAAGCTGCTCAAATTGTTAAATGTAGACCCCCAACTAGGACTTATGCCTTGTTTTTGTAGGAAAAATTTATAAGTTACCAGTTTAGTAAATTAATCAGTAATAAACCAGTTGCAATGAGTGGAAAAATGATCTTCCTAAGAGTTTTTTCTACTACCACACCTGAAGAGCAAGACCAACTATGTGAGTATTACGTACATAAAAACATAAGATCTGAGGATGCTAAGTGGAACCCATTGATTTATGTGGGAGATTTACAAGTAAGAGCACTGGCCTCCTACTTTAGGAATGAGAAATTTAGAGGGGAAATCATGCAAGCATACACACAGAGAGAAAAATCAATTGCCCTCCCAGTAAGAAGAGAATATGAAATCCTTGAATCAATCATTGCAGAATGGAGACAACTCTTGGAACACAAAGGTGTGGAAAGGAAGATCATGAATTTAAGGCTACAAGATTATAATAGGATTCAACATTTAGCAGTTGGGTTCATTCATCACTCTCATCAGTATGTACAAGACAAGTGGAACAGTATGACTCCTGAGTTGCAAAAGAAAGAACCCCACTCTATTCATAACTTCATGGCTATGTTTGAAATGGTCAGGAAATACATGGACATTGCCAAGGGACAAGGATTGAGTTGGATACCACTTACTTTCCAACCCCCAATGCTTCTATATCCAGTGCCACATTGGACTTGGAAGAAGAATGCAGAGTGTGAGAAAGTAGAGGTCTCCATAATGAACAAGTTGGCATATAATAATGGCTTTTATTTTGAGCAGATCAAAGGAGTAGGGACTGTTGCATATTTTAGGGAGATCACCTTGCATTATAACCTACAACCTTAGTTGATTTGCTTGAGGACAAGCAAATGGATAGTTGGGGGGTGTGATGAGCCTAGTTATAGCTTGTTTTCTTATAGTTTTATGCAAGTTGAAAGACAATCCCAGACATTATTTTAAGCATGTTTCTATATTATGTTATTCCTTATGATCATTATACAGACTTGAACCTGGTTATTAAGTATATGGAAATATGATTATAATACGATGAAAATTGTATGTTATGTGTGGGAATGTATGGATTGTAGAGAATGTTTGTATTGATTATGGTTGTTAGTATTTTGTACATGTTTGTGGACTAACTCCTGTAGCTAAAGAAGAACTGTAACCCACAACAATTGTAAGGTGCAACCCACAGCCACAACATTTCCAGGCAGCAGAGCAGGGAAGGTTCTAGACTCAACTAAGTGCAACAACCATGACATGAAGATACTTGATGGAGATAATCATGCATCATGATGGTAATCAATAAAGATGATTGAAATCTTGAAGGATTTTGTTGCAACTAGAAGACCAACAGGATTGATTCAACTAGTCCACGTTCCCCTGTTTCAACAAAGAGTTCCAATCTTATTAGGACTCTTCTTTCCTTCTTTTTTCAGTTATTGTTGTTAGCATTCATCACACTCTGGTTTGTATAGAGTGGTGTTTTATGATTTTAGTTTAGAGACCTATTCCAATAAATTCCTCTGTGCCTATATGTATGGCTCGATGGTCAAGGTAGAAAAATGTTAGTTAAGTTTCAATTTGAAATGATTTTTTGTTTTGTCACAGACATAGTTATCTGAATCTTTTCAAGATTTATGCAGATAATGTTATCATTCTGATTATGAGTTTAGGAATACTATAGTTCAACAAGATTTTATGTGATTTGAAAGACTATGTAATGAATGAGTTAGAATCAATATGATTGTGTTAATCTAGAGAACTAGATTTGAGTTAAAGTAGTGAGGTAGTCACCTAAGCAAGGGCCACTTAGGATAACTATCCTTCACTTTATTTCTTGCATGTTATTATTGTTGTCTATAGTTATTTCATGAATACAAGATCAATTAGATTCTTAAGTTGTTTTAGTTCATTTGACTTGTGATACTCCAGAGGATAGGATAAGTTATCAATACCTAGTTAATTCTTAGAATTCATTTCTTAACAGTCATTATTACAGTCTTATATTGCAAGTACCCATAGCAACAATAGTAGCATTACTATCTTTTCTCATTGAGTAGTTTTGATTTATGATACTGTACTAGATGAGTTAGATGGTTTGATCTTTGAAAGCACATACAGTGCTGTTGATGATGATTGTTAGTCATAACAACATGCATAAAAAATTGTACATCAAACCTTTATTATCTTGTAAAGTACGATCAACTTAGGATAAGTTGATGACTCCAAGTTTCTGTTGATTAGGTCATGATCGTCTGACATTACTCAGAGGTTGATGTGTCATGTTGTTTTCGATTTCAAGGGGCCTTACGTTTGTCTAGATGATCAGTATTGCTCTATTTCTTGTAAATTTACTCCACAAAGAGGTTATTTCTACTCTATTTCCAAAGATAACTGATGTATTTGCAAGTTTGATCAATTCTCCTAATTATTGATCATCTTGAACCTGTTCTTTCTTCTACACAGTATATCTACTCAAATGATGTGTCTGTAAGTAGATATTTGCATGTATCTCATAAATTTATGTATGAATTTGCATGATATTTATCAATTTAACATGCTTTTACCCTAAATATGCTATGTATTTTGAATTATCTACAGGATGTCAGCATATCTCATGTTATTTGCTTCTGATTCTCTGTTTGCAATTATGATGGTGGATTGTTATTAAATTGAAAGAAAACTAAAAGAATGCTTCTAAGTTTAGTGAATCTTTAGCCATTGAACCACATACATACAAGATACATTCATGAGGAGAAGAAATCAAACCATATTATCACCAGGATGTTCCACAGCTAGATATGGATGATGCTAACTTCAAAGGATAAGGAATGAAAACAACACATGCAGACTGATAAGCACTCCAAGGGACGCAACTGATCAATGCATGTATCAAGATTTTATACATAGATTACTCAAGATTTATGATGATTTGTAATCAAATTGTCTTCTCTTTCATTTAGTATGCAAAATATGTACATTTACAACAACTTTGAAATAAGTCCTGATATTTTAGCAAGCAAATTTCAATTAAGTTTTGAATATTCAAAATATGGCATCCCTGCACCTTTTATAGAATAAGGTGAGGGAGCGGTTACAAATGACCCACGGTTAGGATTTATCAATTAAGATCAATGGTAGATTATCATTTCTTTGACTTAGTCAACCTTCCTTCGTCGCACAGGTTGCCAGCTGGCAACCATCTAGATCACTCATTATCTTATGAGTACCTGATGCATATATTTTCCTTGTGGTACATCTCCATTCATTCTTCAGGTTCCTCCTCTTTATCTTCTTCTTCTTCATCATGATCATGCTCTTCATCACTTTCTGTATCGCTATCACCTTGATGAACATCATCCTGCATATGGACCTTCATTGCCGTCCTGATATTCTCATAGGCCTGTACAATTTTATCTACCTCCCCGCTGTCTTGGGTTTTGGCTTTTGTAATGGCATGCTTATGAGACTGGAATTTATCTTTGATTGCTTCTAGCTTAACTTTTCTGCTGTTCAGTGTCTCGTTGTAAATCTCCACCTTGACTTTAATCCTCATGATCTTATTCATCACCTCTTCTGTCAGGTGGGTGAGGGGGTCATCAGCCACTGGCTGGAAATTATCATGCAAAGCTTTGATAGCAAAGTTTGTGTCTTGATTTTCTATTTTTCCCTCTACTTTCCCTTCCAATGCTTCAAGGATCTCTGCCTCATGTGCCATCATGCTGTGTAGCTTAATACTGATATCCCTGAGCTTACCACTGCATTTCTTTAGGATATCACATTCAAACCTGATGTCTTCATACCATATGTCTATCAACAGGGCATTGTTATTATTCAATACTTGGTTATTTATTAGGATTTGAGGATCAATCCTCTTCATCTCACTCAAAGCAGTCAGGTCCTTTTCCAATTGGAATGACCTTCTTCCCGTTTCATTCTTCATTTTATCCACTTTTCTCTTCAAACTGTTTAAAGAATTCTACCTCCGTAAAGAGGTTCTCAATACATCCTCAGCTCCTATAAGGGTTGATAGCATCCACTTCTCCATGACCATGGCCTCATGCTTCATGAGGTCTAGCTTATTAACTTCCTCCTGGGATATGACAGTCAATGGGACTGCCGGATCCACTGGTGTACTATCAGGGTTAATCAACCCCTTTATATATGCATGCAACTAATCAATGTGCTCTTTATGCTGTTTATTTCTCCTTCTCCTTTTTGACCCTTTGGGTCAAAGAATCAATGATATCTTTCCCTTCCTGACCCTCTTGGTCTTCATTGGCAAAACCCAAATCAACAGTTGTGATTTGGAACTCTTCAAGGGTGATCTTGCCCTTTTCTTTCTCTACAGTGGGAAGTCCTACTTGGGCAGTCCTTCTGCCTGTAGCAGGATCTCTTTTGATAGCAGACGTCAACCTAGCTTTCCTCTTTGGCTTCATGATGGTCTCTACAAACAAGGTGGAAACATCAAATTCTTGAATTTCAAAACCTTGTTTCGTACCTATTCCTTTCTCTAGCCACTGAGGCACTTCATCTCCAGATCCTTGTTGTCCTTTGTCATGATCATGTCCACCTTGATCTCCAGTATCTGTCTTTACTCTGGGTGGAGAAGGTGATTTTCCTAATTTCTTCCTCATGCTGTTCCTCATGAGGGGGATCATGTTGCATCTCTTCTTGCTGAAGGGCCTCTTTTTGTATGGAAGGATCTTGTGGAATGTCTACATGGTGATCCTGTGCTTGATCCTGCACTTGATCCTGTGCTCCCTCTTTCTGTGTTTCATCCACCTTGGTATTTTCCTCATCTTGAGGCATATTAATATCTGTGGTTGTCTGTGTGTTTGGGCCTGGTGCATCACCCTGATCTTGGGTCACATTTTGCTCTGCACCTGATGTACTAACATCTTGTGTCTTAAGGTTCTCATGACCTAATTTATCTGTTTCTCCTGTATCCACTTGAGTCTGGGCGGCATCATCACCTGATGTATTTTTATCACCCTCACCCTTTTGTTGGACTTCCACTATCTTTGGCGCAATAGGTATTTCATGTTGTTGCTGGCCATATCTAGAGCATTGCTCTCTACCTCTACTTGCTTGGCTACCTCAATGTTTTCTGTTGCATCAGGTGCACCTACCTTGTCTTTGGGGCTCACATCCTCCCTGTATGTCAAATCTATAATTGTAGGGTTGGTCACCTGATCAACCAATTTATCAAGCCCGATTTGTTGGGCTACCCTTTTTGGGCTACTTCCCTTCTCTTCTTGAGCTGTTTGCTTCAACCCTTCCAATACCGTCGTCTGTGCTACTGGGGTCCCAAGTGGAGTCATGTGGGTACTGGAGGCAAGGGTTTCCATCCTCTGAGAAGCTACATTTTACACAACTTCATCATCTAATAGGTCCACATTGTCTTCCAATGAGAAAGGACCACCCTGACCTGCTTTGGAAGTATCTTTTTCTTGTTCCTCGGCTCTCTCAGTCTTAAATTTGATTATGGTGGGAAGTGGCACCTCATGTTGCATCTCCTTCCTAAATACTTTGCCACCAGCTCCTCTTAATACTATAGGATCGGCCCTAATGTCACCCCGCATGGATGTTCTTTGCTTTTTGGGAGGTGATGTCAGCAACGTCGCCCTTCTCTTCCTGTTGACCATCATCGGGTCATCACCTATAGGCTCTTTACTTACTGGCTCTTCTTCTGATGGGATATCCTCCTCTATATTCTATTGTGAGGTTTGGCCCTCATCATGTACTTCTGTAGTTTCTATAGCTAGCCTCAGGATCCTCTTGGTTTTAGGCTTATCCATCAGAGGCGATGCAGATGAGGCGGATCCCTGTCTTGATGTTGATGCACCTGCAGCTGGTATGGCAATTCTTTTAATTATCAACCCCTTAGGATCATCATCAGTTTTCTTTCCTCTGGGGGGTCCCTTCTTCTATTTCTGGGTTGGCAGTCTCTCTCCATTTGACTTCCTTTTCTCATTGAGGCAGTCATCATACTCCTCATCTGTTAATTCCTACCTTTTCTTCTTGGGATCAACAGTAAGGGCGACACCCCTTTTCTTCATTCTGTTTATCTATTCATCCACCCAAGCTTGGGTTAACTATAGCACCCCACCTATAAACTGATCCAAAGAAATGTCCTCTGGCTATGTTAGATTAGGGGCTGACATGGTGTCATTATAGACCTTCTTGTCTTCATATTCATTTGACATGGTTTTACCATCATCCTTCTTCAATTGTGTTGGCACCGAGATGCAGTCATATGTCCTTATCTGGTTCAAGGTGAGCCTTTAGTATTTTCTTCTTCTCACCTCAACTTCATCTTCACAATCTATCTAGAAGTCCTCCAGATGTTTCTAATGTATAGGCTTCCCCATTATTTTCTGTATCTTGCCATAGGGGTCATAAGATCTAGCCAATGGAAATGGCTGCAGATACATCAATTTCAAACCTCCTATGACATGCTCTATTATCTGTGAATCTGAGCACATATACTAGCCCATGGATACTAGAAATAGGACAGGAAGTATCTTCTTTTGTGCTTTATATGCCTCCACTATGGTAGATACTTGTCTCAAAAATTCCATCAGGACTACCCCATCAGTAGGGTACCTAGGTAACATAAGGGGTTGGTCTTCAAATCCCTCTATTCTGATAGATAAAAATGTGGCATACTGGATGAACTAGGCCCCATGTCTGTAAACAACTTCTTGAGCCTCCATGCTCAGTCTCTTGGTTCTGTCTTCCTCCATGGTTCTAACTAGATGCATAGAGAATGCATCATTCACCAATTTGTAATCCATGAGGAAGTTCTTTCTCTGTATCTGAGGATAATGATCCCATATGTGGGCATCATCTACACCACCGCTAACCTTACCAACTATAGTCAGGGCATCAAATGTTCCCTTGTAGGCACATGAGTATACAACATATGATGTCATGTGGAATGAGCATTCCTGACCTCCCAGGTTCCTCATCTCTTCATCTAATGCATCACTGATGACCTTGGCCCATAATGGCTTGTTATCTGTATAAAGGACCATTTGGATGATTCTAAACATCCAATTCTTAAAATTTCCAGCATGAGACTGATCTGTCATCCTACTGAGCAGGGCAATCATGTATTGATACTCATCATCAAAATCAAATTTGTATAGGTGGACGGGAAACTTAGCAGAGGTAGTGTAGGTTCTACTCTCAGACCTCCACTGGTACATCCTCTTCCTTGCAATCTTCTTGTTATTATTATATTCTGTCTCTAGTTTCTGTAGATCCACACTGACCACTTTCTTTCCAACTGGCAGATTAAAAGTAGACATGATACCCTTAATTGAAAAGTCAGCATAAACCCTTCCATGTTTCTCCACCCTCTTGGTCTAAGGGTTATAGTTTCTGGCACATTCTACTACCAGTTCTAGGGTTTCCATGGCATAGGGGAATCCGACGTCATGCCACATTCCTGATACATATATTGCATCCAGAAGGGTATTATTTTTATCATGATCTATTCTGGATGACCATACTGCTAAATCTGTATCTCCTTGGTGAGTGTCACTAATGACGCCATACTTGAATTGTATCCCCTCGGGCTGAACAAACACGGGCTTAAGAAATTCTGCATCAGACCTGTTTCGTCTGAGGTCGGCCATGGACTTCTGCAATAAACATACCTTCTCTTACTTCACAATATCCATATGCATTTATACAACATTACATATCTCTACGACATCATGCATACTCTATTCATTACTCTTTACTTCATCATGATATGCACACTTACAGATTCAAACCATAAGAAGGAACATACTACTTGAACATGTAGAAAATGACAACAGGAGGGTTTTAATTACTTACCTGATAATGCTTTACTCCTAGGTTAGGTGGGTGATTATGAAAAAGGGTTGCAAATGCTGATGATCACCTGTTCCATTTACACTAAAGATTTGGTCCGTTCACAGGTAGCTTGTATGGGGGTTTGACTTCTCTGCTCTGTAATTTCTTGTTTTCTTATAAGGTAAATGAAAATAACCTTGGAAAGTTACCTTTAAACGCATCCGTAGGGCAAAATTAGGGTAAAACTGTGTTAAATCGATTAAAATTGTTGATCCTCTGCAAAGAATCCATGGATGATGCCGAGTGTTTGAATTGTATTTGTCATTAGCGGGAATCCATCTACCGCATTTATGTCCATTTAATGTTAGGAAATAGGGGGGCGGTGATCTTCGAAAGATCAAGTGATATTGAAAATATGACCTCCTCTAGATAAAATGACCTTCCACCTTTGAGCGACAAAACTTATGCAAAAGAATCGGGTGATGTTGGTCAAAGGTTGACCATATGTAAATCAGGTCACGAATTTAAGATCAGGGGTTGCTTAAAATATGACCCCACAAAATATGACCCTCCCCTTTGAAAAATGATCAAGGTGACATCACCATGTCGGCGACCTTGTTTTAGCATTGTGTTGTAATGACGTCACCATCATGTTATTGAATATGGTGGGGCATCAGATATATACCTCCGCGGGGTAAAAATAGAATGATGATTTCATCAGCAGGGTGATATTCTTTGTTCATTGGGTTTAGATGATGTCAGTGTCATATTGGCATTGGGTGATATTTTTGCGACGAGGGTGATATTTGTAAGATGACAGATATTAAAAAATATGACCCTTGGCAAAATATGTGACGTTGTTTGATGGGTAGATAACAACTATCACCTAAAATTGATGTCTAGACTTCGCGGATCAAGTGATTATCAGGTGATAAACTTATATCGGGGTGATCTTATATAATGTGACTGATGTTTGAAATATGACCCCCCCTCTCGGAATATCAGGTTTGACTGAAACTTTGACTTAACATAACTTTTTTCCCTTAGAGAATTTCAAGGTGATCTAAAAGGCAAACCTGCATGGAATTTCGTACACTTTCCAACTGACAGGTTGTCGCTATACCTCATCATTTAATCTATTTTCAGATGTCAAAGAACTAGGGCTGTGTCCATGGCTGTCTGCAACTAGGGATTCTATGTGACCAGTTTATAGCTAATCCTAATGCTTAAAAGAATGACTAATCTATCTGCTTGTTGGATAAATGGAATGAATGCTTGTAAAACAGAAGAAAACAGGAAATGTACTTAAAGCAAAGAAACAATAACATGCATCTATCTATTAAAACAGGAAACACCTTTATAAAAGAAAACTTGAAACAATAAAACAGAGATACTAGCCTCCTGCCTAATTGGTGAGAGTGGGCCCTTGCTCCACACCTTTGAGGCTGAAGGCTATTGCAGGAAATCAACACAAAAGATGATCTACACTAAATTCAGTCCAATTCATTCATTTCTATATTCATGAAAATGTATGGCTATAGCAGAACTGAAATCTCTGAAAGATCAGAATAATTTTATCATTGTTGTTCTATTACTATTTCTAAAAGTATATATAAAAAGAGTGATGATATATCACTGAACTTATCTATCAGTCTTTCTAGGAGATGACACCATCTCTTATTTGTACTTAACTATCTAACTTATGAAAGATCATCATGCAAGAAAGGTAGACTTGAGTGGAACAGAAGTCCACTCAGAGGTTTAAGTTTAGGTCTTAATACACTTGGGCATCAAAGCCTTAAAAATAAGAATATTGGATTAGTTCAATTCGTGACTCATGCAAAATCTTTGGAAAGATAAAACTTCAGTAGTTTAACTGATAGTTGACCCTTCACCACTCAGGTGATGATTTGAGTGAAGTGAGGGGGGTATTAGGATTGCTGCTGAAGTGTCTGGGCGGCAGCTCTGTTTGGAACATGCCCCGTTCTCAGGAGGTGCCGGAGATAGTTGTTCCTGTCTGCAGCTCTAGAGATATTCCAGACACTCGCAGAGCTCTGGAGAGTCATTCCCCATATCTTCAAAACACTAGGTGTCACTGTTCTTTGTTATGGTCTCCGGAGATCATTGAAGACGATCTCCGAAGATGCACAAAATCGCTGTTTCTGACATTTACACCTGCTGATTCAAAAAGGAAAGAGAAATTCTGTATTTTTCCATTAATCCCATGCACATTAGTCATCTAATCAAAAATTCTAATCTCAAGTAATCTATCTTAATTAATCACAAAATAGAACAATCTTGCTAACTTATTTGAGTGCAGACACAAGGAAGATGAACTGAATAGGGGAAAAAGAGAGGCAAAAAGGGGTGTATTTTATGAGTGCAATTTGACACTCATCATCCCCCCCATACCTAAGGTTTGGCAGGTCCTCCTACTTTTTACATTCTAGATTTTTTTTGACAAAGCAATCTGTCAGTCAGACTATACTCCTGGAGATAGGTTGTCCAAGTAGTTTTATTGGTGTTACCATTCCCTCTGTACTTGTCAACTTGCTTCATCCAATCTTGCAATTTTTTCATCTTCCAGCTGTTCTGTCCATATAGGGAGTGGTTCAATTATCAGAGGAGGTTTGAACTGCCCTCCTATCCATTCCTGTTTATGTTTATCCATCAGTTTAGATATCATCTTTGCCTTCCTCATGAATAGTCTCAGGTTTGCAGGGGTGACCACCTCTCTAAGTTTTTGCTCTGGGGTTAAAATACTTCATCTCCTCTTTGCTACAGCAAGGACATGATTTGCTGAATTAATCATAAAAAGACCAAAGTCAATGGAGCATTCCTACAAACTTTTCAAGTATAATGGCAATATGCTGGTTGCACTTGCAGGATGATAGATGATGCACCTGAATTGGGTCTGAAAAGCAAAAGGATTGGGACATTCTTTTCTGAGGAGGAGATCTGTTTTTGAATCCTTTTGAAGATGATCTTCCATCCTTTCATCCCAGATCTGGTGGTTTCTCATGAGGGACATGAATGCCTTAAGCTGGCATTCTCCCACAAAGTGATTAATCATGAAGGCTATATCATTAATGCAGAACCCATGTAAGTATAATTCACATAGGAAGTTTTTATCTTCATCATTGCTTCTGGTGTAAGCTGCCATGAAACCTTCTGCTGTTTCAGTATCCTCATTCATGTCAGATAGGACTAAGGAGAGTTTCCTTTGCAGTATCCTTTCCTGTAGGAACATTGAATAGCTGGCACTTGGAGGTCTGCAAGATAGAATTTCTGAGGAAAGGGAGGCCATTTGAATGATTTTGCTTTCCAAAGTTGCTATCCTTTCTGCTCTGGCAATGACTGCCCTTTGTAATTGCAACATTGGCTTGGAGGCTTCAAATTCCCTACACCTTTCCTCCTAATGAAACAGGGCTTTAGAAATGTCAATGGGGATTGGACCCACATAGGCATCTGTTTGAATTTCCTGCTCATTGGTTGCCCTTCGGCCAAACAGTTTTTAAATGTATTCTTCTTGGTCATCCAGTCTATTATTGGCCCAAGTTAATTGTTTATCCTGGCTTTGTACCTTTTCAATCAGTGCTGCCATTACTGTGAGGCTGTTGTCTCTGGCCATGGTGAGCTCAGAAACCTTTTGTGTTGCTTCTTTTTCTTTTTCTTCCATCACTTTTGCTGCCTCACATTTCTGTGTTTCCAACTCTGCCTCCCTCTCCTAGATGATTTTGTCCTTGTTTTGGAGGTCTGTTTGGATTTTTGCAATAGTTTGCTTCAGTTCCATCTCCATCTCTACTCTGACCTTCTTGAGGACAGTAATAATCAAATTCTTTCCCCAGAGCATCCTTTTTAAATTCTTAATTTCTTCCATTAATTGTTGCTCTGTTGAGATTTCGATATCCTCTTGGTCAGAGGGATGTGATAGAGTTTCTGCCTCTGTTTCTATGGCTGCTGGCTAATTATCAATATCATCCATGGCCACCTACCCTGCTTCTCCCAATGTATCCGTGTGCCCTGTTTCTCCTTCTACAGTGTTCCTGTTCTGAGGATCCTCTGCTACTGCTGGCACTAATGAAGGTCCTGCTTTGTCCTCATATGTGCCCAATTCCAGGAGTGCCTCAGCGAGCAGGGCAGTATCCTTCTCAGCTTGTGAGAGCTGCCTCTTCCTTTTGCTTCTCCAGAGCATAGGTGGAACTGGTGCCTCCGGAGCAGGTCTTCCTTCCTCAGAATCTGTGGAGATAGTAACAGTTGGTAAGCTTCCTGTCTCTGGAGCATATGGTGGTGTTGAAACTGGACTTGACTCCATATGAATAGATGGTGCTGGAGAATTTTCACTTTGCTTCCTCTTTCTAACCAAAGGTACCTCATCAGAGTCATGGGATGGTTCTTCAACCCACCATCTCCCCTCAATTTCCTGTCCTGCCTTTTCCTCTGTTAATTCCCTAGGCCTAGATTCCTCAGGTAAAGTCATTTTTGGCCTGACTGACCGAGTCATGTATAGAGGTCATGTAGGAGCAGGCTCTGCAATTTGTTTGCCTTTCCCCTTCTTGTTGGGAACAGGGGTTGCAGATGATGTAGCCTCCTGTGAGGGTGATGTCCTTTTGTGAGAAGCTGTGGAGGAGGCTGTAGGCTCAGTTTCTTCATCATGGTGAGAGGGAGAACTCTCATCCTCTGTTTGTGTTATCTCCGGTGCTCTGACTTGAGGGTTATGCTCAAGAAAGTTCTGCAATAGTTCTTCTCCATTGGCCTGAGATAAGTAGTGCTTGACTATCAGGAAGATGAGGTCATGATATTTCATGGGTCCCTTACCCTGCTGGTATTTCTTTGCAGTTGCCCTGATGGCAGAATATAGGAAATTAGGGATATTTATGTTATATTCGGGGTGCCTATTTCCATGTCTGAGAAAAATTAGCATTTTCATTAAGGGCCCTAAAACTATGGAGAATTGGCCATCACAGGTAAAGTATTTCATTAACCAGGTAGCAACAGTTGCCCAAGGGTTTGGGAGAGTGGACCTCAAAATTCCTTTGACCTCATTCTTATTCATATGCAATTGAATAGTAGGTTCACCACGGACAGAAAAATTTCTAATTAAATCAGTATACAAGGTTTTCAGGTGGTAGAACCTCTCACCTTATTCGGGGAGTCCGGAGATGTGGCTGATAATTGTGGAGGAGAGACTGATTTGGTTTCCTCTCACAGTGGTCTGGTCGTTGCTTAAATTCCTAAGGAATTCGTCCACAATATCCTCCTGAAACCCTTCAAACTTATCTAGGAAATCTAACCATCCAGCAGCCCTTAAAATGTTTACTGCAGCTGCATCCTTTAGAAGACCTGCAGTATTTTCTGGCTCAGACTTTTTCTTGACCCCCATTGTTGAATTGATGGTAGTTTCTATGTTTTATTCTTTTACTTCCGCGGCCTGCAGTCTATCTGTCCCTCTGATCTGTGGGCTCCGGAGTACTGTTCAAATTTCTCTATAGACTCCAGAGAGTTGTTTAATTTATCTTATGCTTTAGTCTATTTCAGAGGTTTGAATGAGGGATGCTATTGTTTTCAGGCTGGGCTTATGCAAATGGGTTAAGGGGCCAAAGCAGCCATAATTGTAACGAACTGACAGGGCGCTCCGGAGGTAAGGTGGCATTAAGGCACAGATGGTGGCATGCTTGGATGTGAAAAAGGAAATGACGGCTGAGGGAAGTGTCATCACGGCATCACCCAAAATAGAAAGACAGGATAATTACTAATTAATGATTAATTAAAAATAGATTTACCTGGATCAGTTTTAATGATGAGGTGACGTACGCGGGAGAAATGCTGCACCGTTTTGGAAACTGCACGCGTCGTGGCATTTAAGCGGCGGCCTGAAATGACATCCACTTCCTACTTGCACGTGACCTGCAATCATTGCACTGAGTGGCACTAAAATCCACGCCCATGGGTGATGTCAGCGCCGGCTTGTGGACACTCTTGCAATTATTAGTATTCTAATTTTAATTATGCTATGCGATGAAGTAGAAGATGAGTCATGATGACCTCATCATATGAGTTGTCTACTTTACCACCTGGCGAGGTAGGTCCCGCCCTTATTATGGAACTGTCGGCGTTATTAACAGAGCACTGGAGGTGCTCCTTATTGGAAAGCGCCGGAGATGCATTGGACCAATTTCTGGCAACAGATCATATCCGGAGCTCAATTATTACAACTGTCCTGGAGAAGGGAACCGCCATTTACTGGTTTTCAACTCCCTTGGTCGAGAAAGACAGCCATTTGCTGGTTTTCCATCTTTCTTAAAATTTTTTTTTTTTAGAAGGCAACCATTGCTGGTTTTCAACCTTCTTTTTTTTTTTTTTTCAGAAGGCAGCCATTACTGGTTTTCAACCTTCTTTTATTTTTTATTATATATATATTTTTAATTTTATTATTCCAACACTGTGACAGAGGAGGTATCCCCTGTATCAAAACACAGATCATCAAGAAATTCTTCTTTAGTAGACGGTCTTTTGTAGAGCTTTATTCGGTAACCATTTACTAGAAATGTGTTTGTGCTCCCATCAATTGGTTGTAATAATACAGTTCCATTTTCAAACACTTCCTTTATTTGATAAGGTCCCAGCCAGTGAGTCTGTAATTTCCCTTTGAATTCTTTGAATTTAGAATCATAGAGAAGAACCCAATCTCCTTGTTGAAATGTCCTCTTGATATGTTGGTCATGCCATTGTTTCCTTTGGTACTGAACCAGTTCTGTTTGTTGAATGGCTTCTGTCCGAATCTCATCCAACTCGTTGAGCTGAAGAATTCTGTTCTGCTGAATTGTAGACAGCGGCAGCCCAACATCCAATACAGTTTTAAGTGTCTGGAGTTCAAATTCTATAGATAGTATAGGCTTTTTCCCATAAACCAATTCATATGGTGAAAACTTTGTTGTGGACTTCCAAGTGGTGTTGTAAGCCCAAACTACTTCAGGTAGTCTATTAGCCCAATCCTTTCTGTTCATTGCTACTGTCCTTGTTAGGATATTCTCAAGTTCTCTGTTAGTTACTTCTACTTGCCCATTTGCTTGAGGATGGTAAGGTGAAGCTTTTCTGTGCTTGACTTGGTATAAATCTGTGAATGCCTTGATTACCTGTGAAGTAAATTGAGGTCCTCTATCTGAAACTATTGATTTTGGGGCTCCAAATCTCAAGAAAATTCTATTGTAAAGGAAATCAGCAACTTTTTCTTCTCTTGCAAACTGTAATGCTTGAACCTCAGCCCACTTAGTAACATAGTCTGTGCATACTAGAATATACTCCTTGCTTGATGATGGCGGTGAAATTGGTCCCACAAAGTCTAAACCCCATTACTCAAATGGTTCCATCATGACTTGAGGATGTAGCAGCATTTCCTGGGTAAAGGCGGGCTGCCCCATCCTTTGGCGCTGGTCACAGTGCTGCACATACTTCTTTGTGTCTTTATGAAGAGAAGGCCAGTAGTAACCAGCTCCAAGGATCTTGTGGACTGTCCTGTGGAAAGAGTAGTGGCCACCAGATGGTTCATCATGACATGCTCTCAACACATCAAAAGTCTCATCAGCCTTCAAGCACCTGCATAGAATGAAATCAGGACCACATTTAAATAGTAAACCATTCAACCATTTGTAGGATAAACTTTCTTTAACCAACCGTTTTCTTTGTTTTGAAGTAAAATGGGATGGATACAAGCCTGTAGCTAAAAAATTAGCTATGTCAGCAAACCAAGGTGCAGTAGTGGATATGGCAAAAAGATGTTCATCTGGAAACTTGTCCTCCATTGGTTGATCTTCACCTCCTGTATGCAATCTTGACAGAAAATCAGCAACCAAATTAAACTTTCCTGGATTATCAACTATGGTAATATCGAATTCTTGCAATAGCAATAACCACCTGATGATCCTTGCACCTACTACTGGTTTATTCATTAGGTACTTGATGGTTGCATGATCAGTGTGCACAAATATTTTATATCCAGTAATATAATGTCTGAATTTGTTTATAGCATAGATAACTGCCAAGAATTCTTTCTCAGTTGTTGTGTAATTTTTTTCTGCAGAGGTAAGGTTTTTGCTGATGTAATAAATGGCATGCATACTCTTTCCTTCCTCCTTTTGTCCTAAAACGGCCCCAATGGATTCATTTGAAGCATCAGTTTGTATGTGGAATGGTAAAGTCCAATTAGGTCCCCTTAAAACTGGTGTCACAGTAAGCTTCTCCTTCAAAGTTTCAAATGCTGATTGACAGTCTGCTGTCCAGAGAAATTTTGTTTCCTTGTTAAGCAGGGTAAACAGGGGGGCAGCTATTCTGCTAAAATTTTCTATGAACCTCCTATAGTAGCCTGCATGACCTAGAAAACTTCTGACATCAGTCTAATTTTTGGGTGAAGGCAACTGTGTGATTACTTCTATCTTGTTCTAATCCACTCTGATCCCTTTTTCTGAAATATGGTGTCCCAAAACAATTCCTTCCTCCACCATCATAAAACATTTCTCATGGCTAAGGGACAGTCGATTTTTATCACAACATTTTAGTACTTTTCCAAGGTTTGTGAGAGCTTCCTCAAAGTTATTCCCATACACAATAAAGTCATCCATGTAGACTTCCATGCATTCATTAGCCAGTTCAGCAAAAATAGCTAGAACCAGTCTCTGAAATGTAGCTGGGGCATTGTACAACCCAAAAGGAAGAACTTTGTAAGCAAAGGTTCCCCAAGAGCATGTGAAGGTTGTTTTGTCTTGGTCCTCAGGTGCTACTTGAATTTGATTATACCCACTGAATCCATCTAAAAAAGAAAAATACTTTCTCCCAGCAAGGTTGTCCAGAACTTGGTCAATAAATGGTAAGGGAAAGTAGTCCTTTTTTGTGGCCTTGTTGAGTTCTCTATAATCAATACACACCCTCCATTTCCCATTCTTTTTAGGCACAATGACAAGGGGTGAGACCCATTGACTGTCTGAGATTGGATATATGAACCCTGCTTGGAGTAATTTTTCTATTTCAGTTTTGACAATGTCCTTTAAGGCAGGATTCAATCTTCTTTGTGGTTGTCTGACAGGTTTAATATCCTCAGTGTAGATATGATGGGTACAGATTTCAGGAGGTATGCCTTTCATATCTTGGTATTCCCAGGCAAAAGATGCTGAGTGGGAAACCAAAAGCTGAATAAGTTTTTCTTCCTGACTTGTTGTTAACTGAGTATTTATATTAAGTGTTTTCCCTGGCAGAATCATGACCTGTTTTGTAATTTGATCCATAGATGTGGTGGGTCCATACATTGGTGTCATGACATTGAGAGGACAAGAATGTGGGAGTAACATGTAAAAGGTTTCCCCACAAGGAATAATGTTGGTAAGGGTACAATGAGAAGAAACAAGAAGTTCTCTCTAAGGATCTTGGGCGAGTTCCATCACATCTTTGTTGATTAGGATGTGAGTGAAGTCTTCCATTGTATCATAGTATACTTCTTCTCCTAATTCTCCCAGATGTTCCCTAATGGTTACCATAGCTAATGAGGCACTGTTGTTCATGTTATCCGGTTCATCCACCCATACTCTTCCTGTGTAATGCACCGATGGTTTAGCTAGAGGATACAGAGATATTTTCTTTAAATCTATCCCATTAGAAATGACCATATCTCTAGTTCGACAATCAATAGATGCTGCTGCAGTAACCAGCCATGGCCTTCCTAAAATTAGCGGATAAGCATTTCTCTGGTTTCTAGGTTCCAATATTAAGAAATCCACTGGGAATTCCCATGAATCTATCACAACAGGTACATCAGTGATCACTCCCTTTGGAACAACTACTGACTGATCAGCAAGTTGAAGAATTGTAGTTGTGGATTGGATACCTGACAGAGCTAACTTGTCCATTGTATGAACTATCATCACATTAATTGTTGCTCCTAAGTCAACCAGAACATTTGAAATTTCTACCCCTGAGATGAAAACAGTTATGACAGGGTTCCCAGGGTCTCCATATTTTGGGAGGAGAATTTCTCCCATCAATAGATCCATTACTTTTCCTTCCACCTGTATTGTGGAGGGAAAACTTTTCTTTCTGCCCTGTGTTTTGATGCAATACTGTTTGATGAATTGATTTAGTTTGGGTACATCTCTGATGGCCTGGAGGAGAGGAATTTTAATGTTTAGCTGCTTGAGTTCTTGTAAAAGCTCTGATTCCTGATTGGGTTGGATTTGTTTTTGTAAAATCTTTTTCTGGGGAGCATTTTGTTTAAGTCATTCTGGGTAGGGTGCTAGCTTTTCTATCTCTGGAGCTCTTATCAGAATTGTGTTCAAGACTGTTCTCCGGAGCTGGCTTTTTAGGAGTAACTCCGGAGTTGTCTGTGGTTGATTTTTCTAGCACTTTTTCGTTAGTAATCTCCTCTGGGGGTTGATTGGATGGATTTTTAGGTTCCTCATCATTGGTTATTTCAACTATAGTTGGAGGAGAAGGTCTTGGGAATGCTTTCCCAGAAAGCAGCTGGAGATTATTTGGATATATAGCATTAATTCCAGCCAAATTTTCTTGATCTGTCATATAGACAACTGCTCCCTATTTATTCCGTGGGTTTGGTATAGGCTGAGCTGGTAAAGGTGGTTGACTAACTGGTTCATTTTGTGTTTGACCTTGTGTGTTGGAGGATCCAGTTAGTAAAGCCTGCTGTTGAGGTTGGAAACATCTAGGTTGTCCTTGGTATTGTTGATGATATCCCTGTTGAGGACCCCATTGAGGTTGCATGCCTTGTGACCCAAACTGTGGTGGCCATTGTTGATTTCCCCAAGGTTGATTTTGCCAGTTTTGGTTTTGCCAATTTTGGTTTTTCCAATCCTGTTGTCCCCAAGGAGGATTATTTTGAGGGCCATACCAAGCTGGATTCCACTGATTATTTCCCCAATTAGTAGGACCCCTGTAAGAAGACTGGCTTGGGTACTGATTATAAGGGAAATTTCTAGCTTGTTTTTGTCTGACATAGTTCAACTCCTCCTCTATCACAACATTCTTTTTACTCAATCTTTTCAAGGCTGGAAGCTGACTACACTAACTAGTAGGATGTTCCCTATCACAGATTTGACAAATCTCTGATTTGTCCAAGGGACATTCTCTCAACAAGTGTTTGTTTCTACACCTAGGACAATAAATGGAAAGCGGTTCAGTTGCTCTACTTTGATTAGTTGTTCTGGTTTTTGCTTGAATCCCATCCAATGTGGTATTTAGTTGGACCAGAATATCTGTTTTTAGATTTGCAATTTCCTCCATCAACTGTCCTATCTCATTCTTCCCTTTAAAAGTTTTGGATGACCTTACTCCATCTTGAGTTCTGGTATAATTCCTGCAGAGCTCCTCTATGTCAGGTATTTCCATTTTGTTAATGTTCCCTTTTCCCATTAGGTCCAGTGCCTGTTTTGATTCTTTATCCAATCCTTTTACAAATAGGGTTCTGGCCAAGGAGTGATCTACTGGGTTACCATACCTTCTCAAGGTGAAGTTAAACCTATCCACATAGTCCTCTAAAGATTCTTCCTCCCCCTACCTAATTTTAAACAATTCTTCATTTTTATTATTGGATCTGCATTAATCTTGGTATTTTTCCAAAAACTATGTTTTCCAAAAACTATGGTATTTTTGATCTATTACTTTTTCTAAAAGTATATATAAAAAGAGTGATGATATATCACTGAACTTATCTATCAGTCTTTCTAGGAGATGACACCATCTCTTATTTGTACTTAACTATCTAACTTATGAAAGATCATCATGCAAGAAAGGTAGACTTGAGTGGAACAGAAGTCCACTCAGAGGTCTAAGTTTAGGTCTTAATACACTTGGGCATCAAAGCCCTGAAAATAAGAATATTGGATTAGTTCAATTCGTGACTCATGCAAAATCTTTGGAAAGATAAAACTTCAGTAGTTTAACTGATAGTTGACCCTTCACCACTCAGGTGATGATTTGAGTGAAGTGAGGGGGGTATTAGGATTGCTGCTGAAGTGTCTGGGTGGTAGCTCTGTCTGGAACATGCCCCGTTCTCAGGAGGTGCCGGAGATAGCTGTTCCTGTCTGCAGCTCTGGAGATATTCTAGACACTCGCAGAGCTTCGGAGAGTCATTCCCCATATCTTCAAAACACCAGGTGTCACTGTTCTTTGTTATGGTCTCCAGAGATCATTGAAGACGATCTCCGGAGATGCACAAAATCGCTGTTTCTGACATTTACACCTACTGATTCAAAAAGGAAAGAAAAATTTTGCATTTTTCCATTAATCCCACGCACATTAGTCATCTAATCAGAAATTCTAATCTCAAGTAATCTATCTTAATTAATCACAAAATAGAACAATCTTGCTAACTTATTTGAGTGCAGACACAACGAAGATGAACTGAATAGGGGAAAACGAGAGGCAAAAAGGGGTGTATTTTATGAGTGCAATTTGACACTCATCACCAACCATGAGGTTAATAATGTGAAATATTGACTTTGACAAATGATCTCATCATGGTGACCTATCTACCCTCTACAGGGTTACCTGTATGACTTATTTTACCAGACCGCCCAAAGCAGCAAAAAGTTGGGTCCCTATTTTGTCAAGTCAAAATGGGGCATGTTGTGTAACCACACAACAAGTGCCAGTGCCATCACAAGCTTACTAGCCCTGCTCGATAATTCAATGAGGTCTTTTCAAGGGTAATAGTGGACCGTTCAGTAGGTTATTCCTTTGGATTGTGTGATTACCACCAAGTTTAATAGACATAGCAAAGATACTACACATAGCGTCCATATGCTCAAATCAGTTGTTTTTTTAAATTTTCATAGCTTCAAAGCTCATAGCCACTTGCTTTTTATATCTCTATTTTGTCTTGATTTCCAAGAGGACTCTGATGTTGCAAAGGAAGGAAGGGTTGCCAAAATGACTTCTAAGGATTCACACCAGGCACTGCCACTTGATTCATACAGGTTCTTCAAGTTTTAGTAGTAATTAGATCAAATATTGCTCTTGGAAAAGTAACACATTTCTTTCCTTTCTCTTGATAGGCAAATTTAATTTGCTTTTCTATAGTAGTTTTGCGTTTGAATTACTTAGATTAGTTTGAATTAATTTCGTAGATTAATTTAAATGCTACATTTAGATTAATTGTAATTTTCAATTTCATTAGATTACATTAAAAAATTGACCCACAAAAACACAAACATAGTTTAGATTGTATAAGAAGATCATATAGTTCGCAAGCATTTTCTCTTTGTAGATAATTAAATCATTTTAAAATTTAGAAAAAGGAACCAATATTTTTTTGCATTCATAAAAATACCAAAAACATTAGAAAATACTAAAATCAAAGCAAGTGATCAAGTCAAACCCTTGATTTTATCACAAGATCAACACATTCCACATTCAGCACAACAAACATTTCCCCCTCTTGTCTAGCATTTGATATGCCATAGAATTAGGGAATATTGGGTAAAATATGTCCTAGACAAGATTAGGGAGAACTTCCCTCAACCAATATCATTCAACAATACATAGAACATATAAGAGAAGTTGATAAACACCAACAAAGAATCATTGATAATCAAGAACTCATACAACAACGCATGGAAAATGAAAAAAGGAGGTTACATCACCTCTGCATCTTGAACAAGCAAAATAGTCTTCACGCTAGACTTAGGACAAGTGACCCTTTGGGTCATATCATTATCACAACAAAAAAAATTAAACTCCTTCATCAAAAATACACAAATACACATCACACAAATAACCCAACTATGATTCATGATATTATGCTTCCTCATAAATAGAACAACCCTTTGGATGTACCTCCGCTCGACTAGCTCTTTCCACGAGAGTGGGACCGATTAGGAGGTCACCCATAGAAAGGATATAGTTCATGTGTCACATTGGAGTTTGACTCACTCACATTGCATCTAAGTCAAATTCTAAACAACATAGTACCTGACACAAATAATAAACACTTTAATTGTCATTTTCATAGGTCAAACCCTTGACCCAAAATGGCTTTTATCCATCCAAGGAGTGGGTGGGAACAAGAAAAATTAGCCTCATAGGATTTGTTCTCTAAAATAATAGATATGGTTGATGCTCCCTTGGAGGTACCATTAAAGGAGGAAGACTTGGATCTGAATGCCAACATTTTAGTTAAGAGAGTGGTGTTTAACTCTTGTTGTGACAATTGGGTTTCTATGGTTAACATTAAGGAATGGATACAAAAGTATATAGAGTACAAGGTGAAATTTATGACTATCCCCAAAGGGTCCTTTGTGCTTCTACTTCATACACATAAGGAACAAATAAGGGATCTCAACTCTTAATGGTACATTGTTGATGAGAAACTCCTTTTCTAACCTTAGTCACTATATTTTATAAGTTTTAGACCTCCTAACTCTATTTATATTTTTGGATTAAAATATATTGGATTATATCTTAGAGGTCATTTCCTTTTCATGCACAAAATGTACTTCTAGGTGGAAACTTCAATGCAATTTCAAGTCGTGATGATAAAAGTGGGGGTGATTTAGCTTTATGCTCTATAGAGGATTTATCTTCCTTCATCATGGGGAATCTTCTCTTGACATTGTTCCTAGATCTAGAAAGTTCTCATGGAATAATAGAATGAAATGGTTCTACTATATTATGGAGAGGCTAGATAGATTTTTGGTGTCCATCAATTGGATGCAAAATAATTAAATTTTTTCTTCAACTATTCTCCTACTGGTTGGAACTAATCACGTTCCCATCTAATTGGAGGTTACCACTAATGTTGCTCCCAATTGTAGTCCCTTTAAATTTGAGCTAATGTGGCTTAAACACTTAGAACTTAGGTAGATTATTTTTCAATGGTGGACAATTGCCCTAAAGTTCTCTAGAAACCATATGCATCACTTCTTTCAAAAACTTAGACTCATTAAATTGTGCCTAAAGGATTGGAATAAATTGGTCTTTGGTAATATTTTGTTGAGTAGGCATCCATTGAAAAGGAGTTGAAAAAGGTATACTCAAACATTCATGACCTTTCCCTTTTGGATGAGATTTTGTAAAAGGAAACCACACAATGGAAAAAATAGGACCTTCTTCATCTAGAGGAGATTTTTTGGTAATAAAAATCTAGAGAAAATGGATAGTTAAAGGAGAGGTTGAAATACCAAGAATTTTCATGCTTCCACTATAGTGAGGACATAGGTGAATCACATCTTGAGCATCAATGCCAGATTAAGATAGCTCCTCACATCCCCATAGGATATTGCACATGAAGCTATAGAGTATTTTGAAGAAATATTTAAGGATGGGTCAGCAAATCCTTCCATGGAAGAAGAGACCCTTCTAAACTCTATTCCCCACTTGATTTATAAATCTTAGAATTAAATGTTGCTTGCCCCCATATCTTTGGAAGAAGCTCAAGGTGTAGTGTTTTCCATGAAAAGGGATTGTGCTTTGAGTCTTGATGTTTTCCCTATGACTTTCTTTCAATTCTTTTGGGACCACTTAGGTAAGGAGATCATTGTTGTCTTAATCTATTCTTGTGAGTCTAAGGAAGTTTCAAAAGACTTAAGAACACTTTTTGGCTTTAATTTTGAAAAAGGATACTCTAGTGACTTTTAATTATTTTTATCCTATTACATTATGTAATTCCCTTGATAAGATTATCTATAAGACCTAAATGTAGAAAGGTTAAAGTTGGTTCTCCTGGATTTGCTTTCTTAAGAACAAGGTGGGTTTGTGGCTAGTTGACAAATCCTTTATGGGATCACTCATGAATTAATTCATTCTTTGGTGTTGTAGGGATAAAATGGTATGGTGATAAATTAGGCATAGCCAAAGCCTATGGCAAGGTCTGTTTGAGTTTCCTAATGGTCGTTCTCTATCACTTTGGGTTCCAAGAATATTAGAGGAGATTTTTTGGCAATAAAAATCTAGAGAAAATGGATATTTAAAGGAGAGGTTGAAATACCAAGTACGCTCATACTTCCACTATAGTGAGTACATATGTGAATCACATATTGAGCATCAATGCCAGATTAGGATAGCTCCTCACATCCCCAGAGGATATTGCACATGAAGCTATAGAGTATTTTAAAGAAATATTTAAGGATGTGTCAACAAATTCTTCCATGGAAGAAGAGACCCTCCTAGATTCTATTCCCCACTTGATTTCAAAATTTTAGAATGAAATGTTTCTTGCCCCCATCTCTCTGGAAGAATCTCAAGGTTTAGTGTTTTCCATGAAAAGGGATTGTGCTTCAGGTCTTGATGTTTTCCCCATGACTTTCTTCCAATTATTTTGGGACCACTTAGGTAAGGAGATCATTGTTGTCTTAAGATATTCTTGTGAGTCCAAGGAAGTTTCAAAAGACTTTAAGAACACTTTTTTAGATTTAATTTAAAAAAAGGATACTCTAGTGACTTTTAATAATTTCTATCCTATTGCATTATGTAATTTCCTTGATAAGAATATATATAAGGTGAATGCATAAAGGTTAAAGTTGGTTCTCCAGGATTTGCTTTCTTAAGAACAAGGTGGGTTTGTGGCTAGTTGACAAATCCTCGATGGGATCATTCTAATTCATGAATTAATTCACTTTTTCATGTTGTGGGGATAAAATGGTGTTGGCAACACATTGGGAGTTGAAGCAGTCACCGCATGATGGCTCAAAGAACCCGTAGAGCACAAGGTTAATAGGGAAAGAAGATAGAAAGGTGTCACATAAGGGACACACCCCTATATGATGTATATAGACATGTATGTAACAATGTAACAAAGTAAGAGAGTTGTGAGGATAAGAGTGATATATCTATAGAGCAGAGACATAGACCTGCCTTTTGTACATGACTATATGATGATTATATGAGGAGATATAAGGAGTATTAACTATGACAATGAATGTGTTATATTGTTTTGTGTATTTACTCATATGGAACCCTACTGCATGTTAATGTCTCTTTCTGTATCTACTTCTCTTCTATCACTGTTACTGCTAGGGTATAAATAAACTACATAAGAGTACCTTGGGTACATATCTCTGGATTGTATCCCAACACCTCTTGCCAACATTTTGGTTCCATTGTTGGTACCCTAATAAGGATAGTGAAGAAGTAGGGAGAATTTCCTTTAAGAGTTACGGTAGAAATCTATTTAGTCCTACCCTTGTGAGAGGGGGGAAGGCACTTAAGGGATGAAAAATGGAATGGGGGAAGGATCTAAAAGATCCTTGTAAAGATGTACCTCTTCAAGATGAGCCAACCATGGAATACATAAGGATTAATGTAATACCAAATATAAACATCCATGGGAAAACGAGATAACAAGAAACTAAGAGAAATTAAGGAAATCATTAAAACAAGAATGGAAATGACCTAGGAGGAAAGACAAAGAAAAAGCAAGGAATGACAAGAAAGATACCATAGAAGAATGGAGAAAGTAGAGGAGTTAGGAAGGAAACACACTAGAAAAGTTGGGGAAGGACAAGTAGATGAGCGAGCCGATGTGGGTGCTTCCAAAGAGAGTAATATAATAAAAGAAGGAAGAATGGATGAATGGACCATAAAGGCTCCCACAAAACTAATACACAAAGATATGGATAATCCAGGACCATTGGACATACATTTAGATAGGGCTATAGAACTACTAAAAAGTTTAGGAGGAAGTATCAATGCCTATGACCAGTCAATAAGAGTATGGAAAGAAGAGTATAACTAGGCTCCAACCCTACCACAAATCGGAAGAAACCCTAAAGTTCAACCTGATTTGACCAATGTCAAGATCAAAATAGATGAACAATAGGAACACATATTTGATCCTATTAAAAACCTCCAACCCCTGAGAATAAATACAAATGGTTTGGATCAATTAGTTAATTAAAGTATAATGAAGATGAGGGAAAGAGAAGAAAACATGGTATACAATGAAGTTAGTTCCGGAAGGGTAAATTGGTTTAGAGAAATGACACCTTTAAGTAATCCAATGTCATTCACAAATGAAAAAAAAAAAACATCCCCTAAGATAAAAAGGCACTTTGAAGAGTTGCAACACCTAAACCAGGAGTCATCCCCTATGCCCTATATGTCAAGAAGAATTTCAGTAGAGGAAGAAAAAAATCAAGTAGATAAGTAAGAGGAAATAGCAGAAGAGTTCCAAAGAGATTGTGAGGAAGTTTTGGGAAGAAATTATTTTCATATCAAGTTACAAAGGGATAAGGGTAGAGAACATAAAACCCTAGTGCAACAAACAAAACTTAAGAGTAAAAACAAGAAAACTTACCACAAAAAACCACAAGCGCTAGGAAAACAAAGGGAACCACCAATGGAAACACCAATTAAGTTACTAGTATTTAGAAAGGACACCACTAAGGTAACATAACATGTTTTTGTCTTGGAATCCATCTAGAACAGGAAGAACATAATAAGAGATCAAAAAAAGCTATTTGACTTTTTTGTAAAACTCTAGAATGATGCTCTAACATGGTATAGGAAGGCCTGCCCCAGCCATGACAAAACATGTGATGAGATAAAACATGCATTCTTAGATAACTTTGGTTCACCAGAGGTTCTTATGGAAGGTGTGAGCAAGATGCGTGACATGGTGATGAAGGAAGGGGAATCCATTAAGGATTTTGATAGAAGGTTTAAGGATATCACTCAAAAATTAGAAGAACCTCTAACTGAGAAGCATAAAATCAATTGGTTTATCTCAGGATTAAGCCCTAACATTAGGACATCATTAGATGGAAGGGACTTCAATACATACTCACAAGTGGTTACCCTGGCATGCCACATAGAAGCACAAACCTGGAGGAGATAAGACAAGACTAAGGGAAACATGGAGATGGAAAAACTAAGAATAGAACTGGAACAACTAAAAGTGTGCCAATAAATATTAGCAGAAGAAGGAGAAAATCAACAAAAACAAAGATCTAACATTTGATGTTCATATTGCACAAAGGAAGGTCACTTGTGGAATGAATGTACTATGATAAAAGGCTAAAAGAAGACTGCCACAATGAAGGCAGACATCAAAATAGTACCGAAGAGAAATAATGCAATCTATTGCAGATTATGCAGAGAGTGGGATGACCATGAAACAAAGGATTGTCCTTTGTAGTGTTTTAGATTTAGAGAGGATGATGATGAACATGAACCTTGGTGCAATTCTCACAGCAAAAACAAGGAAGATAACACAAACATGGCATATGTGAAAGGGCTTATAGAAAGACCCCTATATCTTCAAGACGATGGGTATAAAAAACCTGCTTGGGCTAACCAAAGAAATGTTAACACTATACAAAATGCAAACAACAACCCTCCACCTTACATGAATAATTACAATAATGATGAAGGAAGACAATATACCGGCTATAGAGGAGGAAGAGGCTGAGGTAGAGGTAGAAGGAGGAGGGATGATGTGACTTGGTTTAAGTACGGGAACCATGGACACTACACAAATGAATGTTGGGGAGATAAGAAGAAACCATGTGGATTCTACGGTAGTACTGAGTATGATATATTCAATTGCGACAAAGAGCAAAACTACTACAAGAATGTCGCACCACAATCTAAGAGTGATGAACTCCAAGGTTTTAAAGGAGGATGCCTTATGTAGAGAATACCAAAAGACCCACCACAAATCTCAAGGAAATGTCGAAAAAAGTGGATATTTATGAATCAAATGTCATTACTAACAACTCATCACAAGATGAATACCAAATACACAAAGAGAAACCTAAATAGAAAAAGAAGAATAAGGTAGCAATAGTGATAAGGCAGGGAATGTACACCGCAAAGAAAAGTATTGACACACGTGTAGAAGAAAGTGGGGGAGAAGAACATAATTTATTCCCTAGAAAAGAAAAACATGACCAAATTACAAAACAAACTGAGAAAATTATAAAGAAAGAGCAACAAAAAGAAAAAGAATAGGAAGATTTCTTTACAAAACATGAAGTCAAAATACTTAAACAATTGACATAGATGGCTAGGAAAGATAATCTCTTGGAAAAACTCAAACAAATCAATAAGTACTGGAATAAGTAGAAAACCCTGTAACCACAAATTAGGACAATTGGGAGAATAGATAGAACATGGAAGAAACATCCTATAATGATTACAATAAGCATTAACCATAAGAAGCTAAAAAATGTAATGGTTGATCTAGGCCCAGACATCAATGTGATTCCTAAGTGGGCATGGGAACAAATGGGAAAACCTAAGTTTTATAAAACACCCTATAACATTAGCTTGGTGGATGGTTCTAGGACGATAGCATTAGGTACATGTAAGAATGTGGAAGTTGGTGTAATGGGAATGAAACTAATCATAGACCTAGAAGTTGTAGCAATCAAAGAAACACTGGACTCCTTCAATGCACTATTAGGACTAAGATGGTTTGTGGATGCCAATGGTGTTGTAGACTCTAGAAAAGAGGAAATTTCATTTGCAGATGATGATAAGATAGTCCACATACCTTTTAGAGAGAACCATGGTAAAACATATACAAAAGAGATTAGTCTAGAGGAATATATAGAAGAAGATAACAAAAACCTATACACAGTCAATAAACTTCCCAGAAATGAATTTGTAGAAGAACCTAATTCTGAGGGGGAGATAGAACTTGAGATAGATTACTACAACATGGATAGTGAGGATGTTTTAACTGCTTGGCTACTAGAAGAATTGGAAATTCATGCTCGTAGAGTTAGGAGTACTAGAAGGATTTATATGGTCAGACTATCAGAAGAAAACTTACCGCAATCTACTGTAATAGAACCAAATACACCACACAATGCATTCAGAGAATCAAACACACACACATAATGTACTATCCAAAAATCATATCAAATAGACAATATTTTGAAGGCAATATCACATATTAAGTTACCAAAATATTCAAGAATAGGAGACTTGACTACATACTTGTCACAAATGGAGAAAACCTTTGAAAATGAAGAGATAAGAATAAAAGCATTAAACCATACACTGGTATGTAACATTTTCAGCTGGTGGAATACACATAGACATAGTATCTATCACTGATTGGTACTTAGAATACTAATCCAAACAAGATATATGCCAAAAGAAGGAGATTATGAAGAAATCCCTAAGTATGATGGCACTATTCATCCAGAAGAGCATATAAAAACATGCATATGGGTATGGAAGGCTGTAAATGAATATGATGACATGCTATACATACAACTATTCTATTGGACACTCACACCGGTAGTCTGATCCTAGTACATTAACAGGAGAGAAGAGTAGAGACAAAACATTGGGATGAACTAAGAGAAGACTTCTATCACAGATTCTCATTTTGGGATGAGGATGATCGTATCCATACCGCATTACTGAAAATGAAAGAAATAATATTCACACCTAATGAGGAAAGAAAGGAAAATATACCACAAGTCAGTTCTACACCATCGCAGAGCAAAGGAATCTAGAAATACATTGAATGGTTGGATAAAGAAACAAACCCTATTGCACATCCATGTTATAAATCTACCCAAGAAGCTAATGAAGATGTAGAAAACTTGGAAATAGAAGTGCAGGAGGTGAAAAGGAGTTGGAATTACCTATTGAACCTAAATAAAAATATTACAACCAACCAATCAAATTAAGAGAAGAGAGCGTAGCAAAGGAAGGAGATAACTAAAATAGGGGACTATTAGAGCAAAAAGGTGGTAGCGCAAGTAGCATAAATTCTAACTAAATTTGAGGATTTATTTCCTAGTACATTCATAGACATGGAGGGGATCAAAGAAGTAGGTAAAATGAAAATTCAGCTAAAGGAAGGAGCAAAACTTATAAGACAAACCATACAAGCTTAACCCTAATATGAAAAAGAAGGTCAAAACTAAACTAGATAAAATGCCTATGGAAGATGCGGAAAAGATAAGCCCTTTAGTAGTAAAGAATAAGAAGACAAGAGAGATAATGATATGTGTGGATTACAGAGAACTGAATAAGGCATGCATGTACATGACCCTTTCCCTACCCCATTCACTGAAGAAATACTGGAGTTAGTAGTTGGAAGGGAAATATATTCCTTCACTGATGTATTCTACAGATACCATTAGGTAAAAATTAGAGAAGAGGACCGACCAAAAATAACATTTACATCAGAATTTGGGTCCTACATGTACATAGTAATGCCATTTGGATTGAAAAATGCACCTGCAGTATTTAGCAGGATAATGGTGAATGCCTTTAAGGACTTTATGCATGACTTCTTAGAAGTATATCTTGATTACTGGACAATGTATGGGTTAGTGAAGGATCACATACAAGCATTAAGAACAATGCTAAATAGATGCAGGAGCATGCAAATTTCCTTAAATTTGAAGAAGTGCATGTTTTTGGTACCCTTTGGTACCTTATTAGGCCATATTATATGCAAAGAAGGTCTAATGGCAGACCCCCTTAAAATCACATTGATAATGAAACTTCCACCACCCAAGACAACATCCAAAGTAAAAACATTCTTGGGGTATACCAGTTATCACCACAAATTTATTAAGGGATATGTGGTGGTAGCAGCTCCACTAGAAGAACTAATTAAGAAGAAAAGTAGTAAGAATGTGGAATGGAGTGAAGAATGTCAAAACTCCTTTGACACATTAAAACAAAAGATAATAAAGGCACCTATATTGATATTCCCTGATTGGAGTATACCATTTCATATACATGTTGATGCATCAGGAATAACAATAAGAGCAGTATTGGCTCAACCTAGGGGAGATAAGGACCATCATGTAGCATTTGCTACTAGGAAATTGTCAAAAGCAGCAAGATACTACACAACAACAGAATGAGAAGCCCTTGCAATAGTCTATGCCCTACAGAAATTTAGACATTATTTATTATCTACTCCATTTATACTCTTTACAGACCATAAAACTCTAAAATACCTTCTAAATAGACTCGTGATTCAAGGCTGGATATGTAGATGGCTACTCCTCTTTAAAGAATTTGATTTTAAAATAATGGTCAAGCCAGGGAAACATAATCAAGGCCCTGACTATTTATCCAGAATAGAAACAGGGGAAGAACCAGATGAACAAAAAGAATATTTACTTGGTGTACATCTATTTAGATTGATTGCGCTACTGAAGGAGTTAAATGACATAGCAATATTACTCTCTCTAGGAGAATTCCCACAAGATTTCTTACTGCAAGATAAATAAACTCTTATGCAGAAGGTGCAACCATATACATTGGTCGAAGGAGAACTACATATATTAGGGAAAGATGATATATTAAGAAGAGTAGTATATAAACATGAGAGAGAAGCAATCTTGAGGGAAGCAAATGAAGGAATATTCAGAGGACACAATTACGGAGACAAAACCACAAAGAGAGTAAAATTAGTAGGACTATGGTGGCCTACCCTACAAAAGGATGCTAAACAGTATGTGAAGAACTGCAACATATGTCAAAGGGTAGGAAAACCTACTACAAGAGATGAGATGCCATTAAGAATAGTTCTGGCACAAATTCCATTTGAAAAATATGCTATAGATTTCATTGGACCTATAAATCCTTCAGAATTTTTTTTAAAAGCAAGGTTTATAATAACGGGAGTTGAATACTTGACCAAATGGGAAGAAGCAGTACTGACAAAAGACTACACAATAAAGTATGTCGCTAAGTTCCTTTATGAAAATATCATTACAAGATCTTGTTGCCCAATCAGTATAACAAGTGATCAAGGTAAACATTTCATAAATAACATGATTGCAGAACTTTTGAATAGTTTCATGATAACACATTGTAGACACTTAAAAATGTCTTGGGCCTGTGAATGACATTTTCACACATAATTCATCTCAATTTCATATTCTGCTATTAATTAAATAATTTTTAAATTATTTAATTAATTCATTCCCTCTTTCTCTTTTAATTAAATGAATTTCATTTATTTAAATATCAAATCTATTTTCTTCTAAATTATTGTATAATTAAATAATTTAATTAT
This sequence comes from Cunninghamia lanceolata, assembly GCA_027924645.1. Classification (NCBI taxonomy): domain Eukaryota; kingdom Viridiplantae; phylum Streptophyta; class Pinopsida; order Cupressales; family Cupressaceae; genus Cunninghamia; species Cunninghamia lanceolata. The sequence goes on from BSBN01000610.1 coordinate 2,311,121, forward strand.
TCATTAATCAAATACCCATATTTCCCTTCTAATTTAAATAAATACCCATTTATTTAAATTATCAATGTTACACTAATTAAATAAGTCCCCACTTATTTAATTAAAATCCCTCTACATTACCCATTCCTCACAAAAATTAAATAAATTACCACAATTTATTTAATTTTAAAATATTTCCCACCTCACCATTTCTTCTAATTTAAAATTACCTTTTGTCCTCTTGTGGCTGGAAACCCTAAATCATTCTTAGCCCTTGATCTTGCCTCCAAGTCAACTCTTCATCTCAACCCTCCATTCACATTTCACCCTCTATAAAATCACATTTCACCCTCTATAAAATCACTCTTACCCTTTCATTTTCATCTCACCACTTACAAAATTGACTTGTGCCATTGTCAACTCTTGATCTCTCCATCCTATTTGCAGACCTGCAAGTCTGAGTGCATTAGATTAGCTAGCTTAGATAGTAACAATGGAGGAATTGCATTTGTCAACCTAGGGTTTCTTTCTTTCATGCTTAGTTGATTATATTTTAGGTTGATTTAGGGTTCCATTGCTTGTTTAGGGTTTGAATTTACTGTTTGCAAGGCTTTTGCAGTGTTTTTACCTGACTACAACTAGTGAACTTGACGTGAATGACCGTACATTCCATAGATTTTATGTTTTTAAATTTGTAGGTTTGTGCGACACATAAGTTGATCAGTGTTATTCTTGCACTCCTTCATGTAACACTTGAGTCATACAATGTGATGCCTACGTGGAGTCTGCAATGCACCGAAAGGATTCTGCGACGCCTGCGAATGTGTTTAGGGCAAATTTTTATTGTTTTGATTTTATGAGCCTAACCCATTTTGTTTTTGTAGGATTCTAACTTGTTTCTAATGCTCTGTGTGTTTGGCTAACCCTCTGGTTCATGTTGCTTATTTCATTTGGGTTTTTAAGAGCATTAGGGTTTCATGCTTTAAGGGTTTACATCTAGGGTTTCTTTTAAGCTTGTTTGAACATTTGGGTATATCTTGTGTATGTGTGAAAGTTCATCTTTCTGGCATCCAAGATACGACCTTATAGCCCTAGGGTTTAGCATTTATTGCTCAAGTACTTTTTTTTATGCATTATCAGAGTTTTTTATGCTAATTTGTGTTTGCAGAGACTCTGTGATGCTTAAGCTGCCTTGTGCAACACCTATACAGTTTTCTGCACCACCTACACAATTAGTTTTTTTTGCTAACATTTGCAGAAAGGGTGTGATGCCTGCATAGTTTCATGGGTCACTTGTGTAACTTTTTGCAACACCTATGCCTGTGTGATGTCTGCGTGGCTTTGTGCGACACCTTAGCCACTTTCTGTAATGCATGCATCTGATATTAAAAAATAAAGGGTTTTCTTTAGTATTTTCCATTTGGGTTTTTCTATTTTTGCAGCAAGCTTAGGGTTTTTTAAATCTTTGTTATTGATATTTGTTGGCAGCTTGTGGCATTGGAGGGAAATCTTTATTTAAGTCACTAACTTGTTTTGTAGGGTTTATCTTATTTCATTCATGTGTGGTTATCTTAGGAACATTTTTTAAATTAGGTTAAAGAGAACACAACTTTGTTTGACATTTACACTCATTTGGGATTAAAATAAACCTCACTCATTTGGGATTAAAAACAACCATAACCTACATTTTTCACTCATTATCTAAAAAGAACAACAATCTTGCATTTTCACGCATTTGGCTAAAAATGAACCACAATCTTGCATTTTATTACTCATCTGGGTTTAAAATGAACTTGCATCTTCACTCATTTAAAAAGATAAAAAGGATTGCATTATTGTTTTGCTATGTTTGGTGATTTTTGTTAGGGTTGAGGAAAGGTGTATGCTCTTCCCTCGCACCATTGGTGATCTTGGGAATTAAAAACCCTCCACCTCACTTACATAAATCACACGACACTTAAAACAAATAAAATTCAAAGAACCCCCATGCAAGTGTGACCAAGTCAATATGTATGCTCTCCCCTCGCGTCTTAGTATGAGCTTGGAGATCAAAAACACTTACTTGTGTTGCTTTTGTTGAACCTTTAGAGGGCATGCCTCCCATTTTGTGAGAGGGAATGACCCAAGCGGTAACAAGCTAAAGCCAAGCTCTTTTGAACTGCTATATAAAAAATGTGTTTGTGATGAAAGTCATAAGCAACAGGTGTTGATGTGTCATACCAATGATTGTCTCCCTTAGTACCCCTTGTGGTGCGTGAAAATCTATAGAGTGTAACCTTTGCAGCTTGGGAGGCCTCCTAAACGAAGTGAATCGCCACACGTATGGCCACCTGAATGAATGCCCTTACTAAGAACCTTTGTTCTAGTGGCCAAGAACCTTTCTATTTGCTGACATAGGAGGTTAGACCTCTGAAGCCGTCCCACACTCTTGCAGTTCAAAGTAGAGATAGTAAATTTCTTGAGATCTTCGGGTCTTTAGGAATTTGAAGCTTGGTGTGCCTGAGAAGTGAGTGCCATGTAAGGGGGAGCTAGTGCCACCAAGCTTCTAAGTTATCTACTTTGAGTAAGTGTGGCTGGAGCAATCCAATTGGGAATTTAGCAAATATTGTCCTTTCCTAGCATAGGGTTGTTCTTGTCTTCAAAGTGTCTTCAAAAACTTGTCACAAAAAATATCAAACAAACAAGAGACACAGTCACAAACTAACTACTGAGTGTTTTCATGACTGATGTGCTTTATGATTTTCCACAAAATAAACTTAGAAAATTGATTTTAAGCCTGCCAAAATTGTAAAACACATCTGCTGAATAGTGAAATACATAAGAAACTGTGAAATGCATATGCCTGACTCTGCAATGCCTCTACACATTTCTGCAACACATGCGCCTGTGAACAAATTGAAAATCTTAGGGGAACCTTAGAAACACCATTATCCCAACCAAATTCAACTGCAACTGTTTCAAATACATCTCAGACCAGCTAGTTTTTCATCCCTTAGGATCCATTTGCGAATCATTTCATCCTCATAGGATTAAGTTACATACACAAGCCCATTTAGAATTAGACTTCATTCCCATATTTACCATATCATTTATGAAACTTTAGAACTTTAGGATTTTAGCCTTAGACATCAATAGAGGATTCCAAAAATTAATCTTCCTAAGTTGAAACATAAGGAGAAACTGTCAAAGTGTGACTACCTCATAAGTACAAAATTGGACTAAAAGACCTTGGCATTATTCTCATCTAATTGATCATTTGGGCCTAATACTCACATGACTAGTTTAGGCCCATCTTCCAAAGTGAATTCTCATACTCACGAGCTCACTCTAACCAAACCATTCCTCTCACATCAAAATTCTAAGGTCTTGATAAACCCAATTAGTATTTTGAAAGTCATTAGTAGACAATAGTATCATATTGGAGCAAAACTTTGTGAAGATTAAAATCATTGGCCGTAGCTTGGACATAATTCCCTTAGATCATTACCCCACCTTAGTTGCATCCGGAAGACATCTCCATTCCTATTTTGCATAAAGCACTTAGATCGCTTCCACTAGTATACACTCATTTTCAACCTTAGAAAAGACCAAAAATATCTTTGCATTTTCACCCTTAGTGTCATTAGGTATCCTTAGAAAGTTTCATAGTGCATTCTTACCTTATCCAAAAATACCAAAACACATTGCATTCTCATCCTTAGGGTAAGATTATTTTCTTGCCTCAAACTAGTAGGTCTTATATAGTCGAGACAAGGTTGCAAAAGAAAAGGAAGGGAGAATCCTTAGAACACATCACAAACACCATGAGGTTTTCATCCAACATGGGTAATCCCTTTGAAAACATCCTTTTGAAATAACAAGACCAAGAAATAATGCAACAAGAAATTGAGGAAGCTTCACAAGATCCTAGGATGTTGTGCATCTTAGATGAGATCATTCACGCGAATACCCAAAGTTACCTTATGAAACTCTTGCAAAATGGTACTAGGCTTCCCCCTAGGGTAGACATCAACATAATTATAGAATCACCATCTCATAATGCCGCTCAAAGCCAAGGGCAAGCAACACCTTCTTCTAGCCACACCAACTCAACACAAGAAATTGTCACTATCCCCACGGGACAAACATCGCAAGATTTCACAATATCCCATACGGGATTTGATGCCAACAATATGAATGTTATGTCCCAACCATTGACTTTCCCAAATCCTTTTGTCTCAATGAATATGAACCAAAACAAAAGGACACAAATAATGCACATAGTGACTCCTAGGGGACAAAACACCACATCAAATGTGAACTTGAACCTTGGACCTCAAAACGATCCCCTCAGACAAAACAACACAAATGTCTTAAACCGACAATATGTTGACACTAATAGTCAAAACACCAACACCATGAATACAATGTTTGGGTCTACACACACAAATGTCTTAAACCATCAATATAAGGACCCACAAAATCAAAACAACAACGTATTCATGAACACCAACCCTACCCATAATATTGACTTGTAACGCCTGCCTTGAACACCTTAAAGAAATACACACTATGCTATATGAAACAGGAATTTTTTTTTTAAATGATTAAGTAACGATAACATAACTAATTACGACATATTCTCTAAGGATTCAAGGCTGCATCACTTAACAAACCAACGAACATAACTTAACAAACATCAGTAACTGATCCAAATCCACGCTCAATTAAATAACTTATTCATATTCATTGCATATCATCAAATAACAGAATCTGCATGATTAAATACATAACTGAAATGCTTTCATATAAGTACATCATGACATCATTACATTGCCATTTTCAGACTACATCAGAATTATATACATAATGAATGTTCTGTTGCACAAATCTGGTACAAGGTTACACACATACATCTTCATCACTGGTACAAGTACAACTGGAACAAATCCTTTTCTGCATATGATCTTGACAAGAATAACCAATGGATAAAATAGCTCTTCCACCCGACCATGTGGAACCCTAAGGTCCACCCCCCGAGCTAGGAGTTAACATGAGGTCCCAAACAATAACAGTCAGGTAGACAAGACTAACATGAACAAAGAATGACCAACGCCAATACAACACATGGCAATAACAATACAACACAACTTAACTACCAGAGGTGACACAAAACAAATGAGGAGAGACCGAATAAGGGATGCTAGGTTGTAGTAGGGAGAGTGTCATCGTACGGTCCTAGCATGGGTTATCTTGACTGCCTCTCACTAGGCGCCGGCCCCCATCTATGGTTATCTTGACAGCCTCTCACTAGGCGCCGGCCCCATAGGGTGACACATGCGGAATCGATCTTCCTTTCATGAGGACAAGGAAGTCAATCATGCCGACCAGGCCTTCTCTACCCATCCTTAGTCTAAACAAGCACTACAGGTCATGGGAGAGGAATCCATTAATCTTATTAATGTGAAATCTACCCTTAACCCTCTAGTTTATTTTAGGTTATCACTTGATTAATCTACTTCCAACGGGTTATCCTGACTGCCACTTTGGGCGCCGGCCCCACATTGAAAGCCACTCTCCTTCCTAACACCTAGTAACCTTAACATCATACAAGACTTTATAACAATACTCGTACATGTTCACTGCAAGGCATAAACACTCTTGCATCACAATATAATCACAACACCAATTGTTATCCAACGCTTTCAACATTACAATACTTTACTCTTTTACAAATTTCAGGTCTCTCCATACGACAAAATGGTACAATAAGATCACAAGTGGTTTGATATCTCATCCAGAGATTATTACTTTACAAGACACATAATCAACTTTGACAATACCTCATTATACTTCATACTATGTTTGATCCACATAATCGTTATTACATCGTAAATACAAAAACAACTATACACAAGTTGCAAATACTCAACTATGACAACTTAGCCTCTAGAATTCGAGTTTAACCACCCTCAAATCGACTCATTACAACAACTGGAATACTTAACTCATACAGTTTAATACAGTTCTAAAGTTAACACTACAATTTCTTCTTTGTTCAATGTAAACAACTTCTGTAATAAAATCAGCCTTAGATTACATTCTCTACTATTACTATTTATTATATCCTACTGTCTTGTAAGAGAATCGTAATTGATCCTATTTGAATGGAACGTGAACAGCTCGTATAGGTTGTCAATGAGGAGTAAAATGGCTTTTGACTGTTTTATCATTGAAATGGATGACAGTTGATTAGTCTAACAACTTCCTCAACTTGTAAAAAAAATTGACGGTGTCCAATGATCACAAAAATAACGAAGGCAATAGGTTTGATGGCTAAGTTCTTACGGTATCCAAGGACGTTCTTTGAGATCCCCGCATCTTGTTCATGCTTCCAACTGTTGTGCAGATCTCCCAAACATGAAAAGTGTAATTACAAGTTCAGAAATCACTTCCCCTCAGGTTTAATTTCTGACAGAAATGGATAGATTACAAACATCTCAGTAAATCGCTGATTGCTTTTGCTGCATCGGCCTTCAGAGGAAGCGCCATCTCCATCAGTGAGATATCAGTAAGACGGTATCGGTTATGTGGACTGTATTGCAGTCCGTTTAACTAATGTGAAAGTATGATCTGCAGGAAGAAACCTCTCAGATGTGTGCCCAGGTAAAACAATGATTCTTAGTAAAAAATGATTGCAGGGTAAATACGAAATGGAATTGTTGCAAGGGACTCAAGAACTCTCCATAATGTACACTATGGTTGTCATCTAAGTTCTTACAGAGGACTACTATAGATGTAATCGTCTAATAACCCGATCAATGAATAACTAGTGAACTGGAGAATGTTTGTGATGTGATAAAGGAAGATAAGGATTTTGCCAACACAACAATCTTATTTCAACTGAGTAAGTGAACTACATTTGTTAGTTTACTGGAAAAGCTTTCTACCTGCAAGAAGAACTATGTTGATGATTTTTTTATCACACTGTCGCTGCCGAGTCTGTTATCAAATTTCTGATATATTCAGGTGTTGAGGATTGACCAAAAATGAGACAGTAAGCTATCAGAAACAGACAGCTGCTCAAATTACATTTGGAACCATTACTACATTACACCAACAGTTGGTTATTATTTGTGCATTGTTGACCTTCTTGCCTTCCCTGGCTATCTTGAGGACACCCCAACCTTTTTCCAGCAGTGCGCCAGCCAGGACAAGGGCGCTCTACAGATTAAATTGACTACCTTTATGATTTTAATGCTTAGCACACAGGAAACCTTAGCCCGATGTGCTAGGAGAGCAGTAGTAGTTGATGCCTGACAAAATAGACTAGCACTTAGCCAATGAGTTCGTTCAAGACAAGGGCGATCCACCCAAGATGATAATAATCGCTCTATCTGATGGTAATCAACTGTTTGTAGGCCAGCATGATTTTGATCACCCTAGCTATGGAGTGGACTGGTCAGAGGAACATCGTATAATACTAGATAAATGGCGAATGAAAAGGATTCGGAACTTTCATTCAAACAAATGATAATAAGGCAGCGAACTACCTAAAAACAATACCTCCCTTTCACGCCTTGGCATTACAACTAATAGTGGTACATAATGTTACCAATCCACTAATAATTAATACCCAACGCAACAAAACAAAATAAATAGAGTGTCGTCTCACAACACTGGATGAAAGGCGAAATGACAAGGCTTCAAAAATTTTCAATCAAGGCGAATAACAATAAGGCAACAGCAGCGAACTATCTATCACGCCCTAGCATGAAAGATTTATAGTAAAAAGATAATAACCGTGCAATACCGATAAAAACATAAAATTTATTCTGTGTCATCGGAGTGAATAAATTTGAGATGAAATATACTGACCATTTTGGCGGCAGACGAAATGCAGAGGCCTTCACGGCGAAATAAAGTGCAAAAATCTAAATTTTTGCAGCCAAGCAAGCTCGATCCGTGGGCTTTCCTGCAACCGTTTCTCCGCTGGCTAACAAATCGTGGTGTTGCTTTTGGGCAATTTATGAGTTTTGAAAAGATTACAGGATACCAACGGGGTGCAATGAAGGTAGCCTCCAAAACTAACGGTTTAAATTTTATCTGTGCGTATGTTTACTACAGCCGTTTCCTACAGAATGCCGAACAGTGAGGGATAGCGCTCCAAATAGTCTTCTTACCGCTCTTAACATATGTAGCATCAAGTTTCAAATTGCAACATGGTTATCTGTTAAATGGATTAAGACCAAGTTTCATGAAATGGGTCAATTTTCAAATATGATTTCACAAATGCAAATTTCAGACACCCGAGCCAAGCATCGCCGCCCTTACCAAATAGATTGCTGGGGATAGTGATGAATGGTAGTGTTAATGGATGCAGATATAACAGTTAAATGTCTGATTAGATAAGGAGAAATTTACAGAGAGAGATCTGAGAGATCTTAAAGAAATATCCTTTTACATCTTCAAACCCTACTAATTTTACGCTGGTCTGAGAGTGCATACAGAATGATTCGGCAAAACAGTGGAAGGAAGACAATTGAATAACGGAATCCTTGAGCAGAAAAGAAGAATTTAAGACCCTAAGAGAAGATGTTGTTTAAACACAGAGAGGACAGTCTACAGACATGAGCAGTTGGTTTTAAGATTTGATGGCACAACACAGAATACAAACTGAACAGGCCATTTGGAATAAAATAAACAACAACAACATTTGCAGATTCAGAATAAGATTCAGAGGTAAGACATTCGGCGGAACCTAGCTACGATGCCAAATCGACGAGTCTGCTTCAGTTGCTGCTGTTCCAAGCTCCTTATTCCAGCCTTCTTCTCTTTTCTTCCACCTGTAATGCTCTGCCTCTATGCCTCTACAAGCTTTTCTTTTATAACACAGCCCCTTCCTTCTTCCAAGGGACTCGGCACGTGATCCCGTGCATCTCTCCTCTAAAAAAAAATATTTTACTTAATTTAATGATCCCCAAAATGTTATTTATTTATTTTATTTTATTTTATTTTAAATGTAAACACATAATTCCCGACAACATTTAATTTCTTTATAGCCGACCAACTATATTGTTATTAATAAAATTGTACTATTTCGTCAATCTATAATTTTGTAACTATATTTTAATTTATTTTATTAATCAAGTTGTAAATCACAATTTACAACATGATTACAACTATTTTATTTATTTAAATATTTATTATAAATAATATTATATTGAACAATACAAAATTTCTTACAACTTTATTTAACAACTACACTTCTAATAAAATAATAATTTATTTATAACGATAATCGATAACTAACGACATTATGCTCAATTATCAACATTTATATTCTTTCGTATAATGATTCTAATTAAAGCACAACATTACCATACACACTTAGACACCTTCGGAACTAATTAGACTCCAAGGTACAATTTTACCTGACCGCAAGACATGATCGAACGACAACCAATAACCACAAGGGTAAACTGACGACCAAGGAACACTGACTAGGGACCCCACGTTAACTCCAACCAACTAATCCATTGGCGAAGGCACGCTCAGACCTGGTAATCAGGTGGAGTCGGTGCCTAGTACCTGCATCCTGCAGCAACGCACGGTTAACCATAACAAGATATCTATACATCACATGTAGTCCTATAGTGAATGGAAATCGCAGTGGGGTAGGGTACTCGAGAGCGAGTAATACGACACTGTTCCATTCACGTTTATGAATAACAATTCACTATATTGAACAAGGTATCAGATTACTAGTCTACAACATAAAATGATCAACTATCTTCCTATCCCATATAGTGAATAACATCAAAGCATCTATAACATCCAGTTCATTTATCAAATTGTAAAGCATAAAATAACATAATCCAACATCAACATCTGTTATCATAACAATTAGGTTCATACTGAAATAGCAGAATAACTAGAAATCCATCATCAAATGATCTAAAATACTGTCATAATGTCCAGTACTACTAAGCAAACATCTGTCCGATCGACGACCAGTTGAGGGGCACTACATGACTTGAATCAATAATATGTTGATCCTAATGGCCAAATACAAACTTTGGATCTACACACTATCAATACATAGACCCACAAAACTAAAACAATATTGTCATATCTCACACCTACTCGAACATCAATGCTACTCATAGCCATACCATGAATCGACAATATGTAGACCCAAATAGTCAAAACAACAATGTTATGGCCAACACTCATACAAACACCATTCCCCAAAACAATCAAAACATTAACCAAAATGCTAGTGCCTCATACCAAAACACCCACCATGTCTAAAACACCAACCACATCTTCTAAACAAATCCTCGTAACATCCAAAACCAATATACCACTAACACTTTGTCCCATTATCAACACATCAATCCCAACCAAAACCTAAAATCATCCTCATCACACATCTGCTTCAACACAAACAACAACCCAATTGTCACAAATTTGGGACTGCAAAACACATTAGCACTAAGCATAGGTAACTCCCATCAACACGCCAATGCAAACATCATCAACATGCTGGTCAAAGTCCTCACCCAAGAGTTGGGTGAAACTAAAGAAACAATTCTCGAGTTTACATGTTTCGGGGACCAAGAAACCATAATCCATGGAGGACTTATGCCCATACCCATTTGACAAAAGCATCTACATGCCTCCTTTTCCCACAAATTTCACCACACCAAACTTTAACAAATATAGGGGAAATGGGAGTCCCATCGAACATGTATGCGAGTTCCATACTGCTTGTCTAGAGCTTGCCTATGATCATACCTACTTGATCAGACTCTTCCCAAGGAGCCTCATAGGCCAAGCTCTTGAGTGGTTTGCACATCTCCCCACGGGGATACAAACATGGACTAAACTCACAGACAAGTTCATATCACACTTTTCCTATAACATAGAGACGAACGTGAACATTGCCACCTTGTGCCAAACAAGACAAGTGGATGGAGAAACCTTCATCTCTTTTTTTCCAAAGGTGGAGGGGCCTAGCAAGTAAATACCCTTGTCACATCCCCAAAAATCAACTAGTGCCAATCTTCGTAGAAAACCTAAACAAAGAGCTCATGCATCCATTACAAATCCATTGTTGCACCTCCTTTGGAGAAGTGGTCGAGAAGGGGGTAGCCATTGAAAAAGCTCTTATTGCTAAAGGCACGATAAAAATTTTCAATAAAAACCAAAATACCCAAAACATGCCCTACGACAAGAACAAGACTTGGCCTTGAAATAAAAATGTTACCAATGACGGGGTAGTGTTGATGATTGCAATATACAGCCTTCTAGCCCTCCTTCTAGCGCCAAAAAACTGTTGATGATTGTTTTGATGCAATCATAACAATAAGTTAAAATTCACATATAATGAACTGAAACTATACTTGAAAGATAAGAAGGAATCATTTGAGATTCAACTAATCCCAAGTCTACAATGGTTCGGTTGGTCAAGTTCAGTTGGTCAATGTGAAGCTGTAATGTTCAAGGGGCCTTACGTAGTTTAGGGTTGTTTGGTGGTTTACTGGACTAAGATTATGCAAAAAGATCATAGATTTCAACAAGTATTTTGTTCATTTGCATACAAGTGTTACTGTGCTGTAAATTCTAAATGGTTTTCTTGAATTATTGCAGCTTTCTCCTTTATACATTTATGAAAACTATCTACTTTTAACTTTGTTATGCATGCTTCTTCAAATTTGAGACAACTTCCTTTAGATTTCTACGTTTACAGCTAAATATTTCAGATGGGTTGGGAAAAGTTATAAAGATCTAATCTACACCTCATTTAATCTACCGAAGGATCTAATTGTTTTGTTATGCACTATGTAAATACTACAGTAATTTGATCAAATCCATAGTAAAAACCTTAAATGCAAGTTCTGAGCATTTTCACAAACATACATTTAAAATTGCAAGCTCTCAAAGAAAATATTTCAAAACACAAAGAAGAGCAGGAGAACACTCAGAAGATAGATGCAGAACTCCAGATTCTATTGTATTAGAAACAAATAGTCATACATGATTTACAATGTAGGAATGACTCTTAGTTTCATTGATCAAACTACAGAGAACTTACAAGCTTTATAGATACAGTAAGGAAGCCAGACATTCCATGTGCACCTTACTGCAGACAAACAGGCGACCTCCTTCTTCTACTTCTAAACTATGCTAAGCTAAGATCCCTGTGTTTTCCTATTACAATGTAGAGAGGCACAATATATAGACTTTCTGGTTGTCCTCACTACAGCAAAAAAACCTAACTACCCCTGGTTCAAACCCCTGGTTATAGAAAAAAATACAGATGAACCAGTCCTCCAAAATATCTCTGAGCAGTGTCAAATCTGGGCGAAATATTGCCCCTTCTGAGAAGCTCTGGCAGCCCAGCAATAACTTCTGTTTATCTGCTGCAATAATGTTCTCAGCTATAACTTTGTCCTTCACTTGAATGGCCTTGACTTCCTCGCACTTCATCTTTATCTTCTTGCTCCTGAGATCAGATTTCCTCCATGATGTCACTGTGTTGAATTTCCAGCTGCTTCCTCAACTGCAAGCCTGCAAGACAAGACAAGCAATAAGAACCAGTTTATCAAATGAACAGCAAGAAATTAAAATACTGTTTAAATCCGGGTGACTGTGCAAAAAATGTGGAAATCGGGTCCAAAAAACTCTCAAAACACGTTCAAAAACGCATACAGACTGCTCAAAAACCGCCCGGTCAACTATCGCTGACCGAAAAATACCACGGGCGCCAAAAATATGTTTAAAAAATTCCTATTGCTTTCCATTTCCCGCCCATCGGCGTGCCAAAAAATATATTGGCCGATGCTCGCAGTTGGGCCGATGGCCTCTTTCCTTTGTTTATTTCCTCCTTTGTTTCTTCCATCGGGCTGAGTCCTATTATCGGTGGGACAAAAAACCTCTCTGCCGATCACCTTTGTTTCACCGATGCTCTTTACCTATCGGCATGAGATCGCCCATCGGCGACTCAAAATCTTCCTCTGCCGATGGCCTTTGTTATGCCGATACCTTATATCGGCGAGAGTGCTGCCGATGCCCATTCGTTCCATATTCGGCTAAGTATTCAAAACCAATGTATATCGTGATATACAAGCCATTAATTCTATTATAAAATCACCTCGGTTCCGGAGTTGTATAAAATCATTGTATATAGCCTTGTATATCGCGATATACAAACGCGAATATACAAGGGCTTAATTCCTTTTGATAATGATTTCGAGTCCGCTAATGTATAAAACCATTTGTATCCCGCCAATATACAAGGCCGCGAATATACAAGGATTTAACCTTGTTTGATAATTACTTCGGGTCCGGCGCTTGTATATGGCGCTTGCATCTTTCGCACTTGCATGTGAACAGTGCCATGTATGTGAACAGTGCTATGTATATTTGCTTGTATATTCCGCTTATATATGAAAATATACAAGCCCGAATATACAACGATTTTTTAGTATTTGATAAGTTTCAGGTCCGCTATGTATATTCTGCAATGTATATTTTGCTTGTATGTTAGAATATACAAGCCCGAATGTACAAAAGCAACCAAGCATAAAAAAAATATAACTTTGCATATACAAAGGACTTTGTATATGCCAAGCGATAGACAAACCTGAATGTACATTTTACTAAAATGATCATAACTTGCAAAATATGGCGAATTTTAAGATGGTTCAAAAAGCAACCCTGGCTCATTTTTCACAAGGAATCCAACCATATCATGAAAGGGTATTGAAAATGCATTTTTCCATATTTTTAACAAGGTTTGCAAATTTAACTTTCTTTTCCCTTTACCACCAAGCAAAACAACACAAGCAGAAGCAAAAAAGCAAAGCAACAGCAGGGGTCCCCATTTTGCTAAGGAGCATAATGGGGCGTGTTGTGAACATCACAACAGGTAGTAAATGCTAAGGCATTTAGGGCTGGCCCTGCCATCACACTCAAAGCACCTCCTGCAACTAACAATCAACCAAATGTCCAACAACAACAACAACAACCACAACCACAACAAACGAACAATACCATCCAAAATAATTAAAGGAGACCACCTCCTAGAAATAATACCCCTCAACACAATTATACACCTTTGATAGAACCCCTTGAATCAATCTTAAAGAAGTTATTGCAAAACAACCTCATCCAACTGCCAGAAATCAGACAATATGACCTAACCTTTAAGCCTCCTTCGTGGAACGACAATGACTTCTGCAATTATCATCAAATCAAAGGTCATAAGACGTCAAATTGCTACAAATTGAAAATTATCATTCAGGACATCATTGATAGGGGTGATATAGTTGTATATCAATGAGCTGGTTCCTCCAACACTGATCATATGATCTTTACTGACCCATTGCAAAATCACGGATCAGGTAAGGCCTCCACATCAGGAACCAAACCACATAATAGTGTCAACTATAATAGCGTTGCCTATGATTACACTATCAATAGCATCTGTGCATATGATAACAACATTTTCATGATTACCATCAGAGCCCATCCAGAATGCTCTGTGACCACCTGAAAAGCCAAGATAATGCTACAAAGTGCTCCCACCAACCCTACCAATACATCCATTCCACAAGCCAAAGGAAAATATAACCTTTTAGATCACCTAAAAAAGACCCCGACTCAGATATCAATCTTCGAATTGCTCTGCCTTTCGCCCGAACATAAGGCCATTCTGGATAAAGCACTCTTAGAATCTTCTGTTCCCATTGACCTAAATGTTAACCAATTTCAGGCCATGGTGGGACATTTAGCCACTATGAACAACGTAACCTTCACAGAACGTGACCTACCCTCACATCACTCTAACCACACTGATCCTCTTCACCTCAAAGTTTTCATAAATAAGCATAAAATTTGATGAGTCCTGGTAGATGGTGGAACAGGTGTAGACACCCTAAAATGACCATGTCATCACATCACTTGCATTTCATCAAATCTGTCTAATCACCTGCATTTCAACATTAATTAAATAATTAAATAATTTAATTAATTTCATCAAATTCATCAAATTCTTCCAAATCTCCTAAATTCAACATTAATTGAATAAATTCTATTTATTTAATTAATTTCATCAAAATCAACTTTATTCTTCCAAAATTAAATAATTTTTATTATTTAATTAAATCATTATTGTCTTTCAATTTTCAAATCCACATCAATCGAATAAATTAATTATTTAATTAATTTATCATCATAATCCTCTTATCTATAATTAAATAATTTCTAAATTATTTAATTGAATCAAATATTCTTCCAAATTTAAAATAAATCATTCAAATTTATTTAAATTGAATATCTCTTCTAAAAATAAAATATAATCAAATATTTTATTTATCCTTCATCATGCAAAATAAATTAAAATAATTTATTTGTTTAATTTATTTAAATCTTCAAAACTATTCTACGTCTTCTAATCATGCACAATCAATTAAATAAATTTTATTTATTTAATTTCAAAATATCTTCCAAATCCTCTAAACATAAATCTTGTTCATCATGCACACAAAATTAAATAATTTATTATTTAATTGATCTCAAATCATGTTAAAAACAAATTATAAGTTGAGTTAATTGACTTAATTAATATTGTTTTTATCACCAACTCATAAATGAGAAAAAAAACATTTCTATTTTATGAAATCTAAATTTATCTCATGTCTATTCCACGTCTTTGCTAATTCAAGCAATTAACTCAAACAAAAATAGATTTTTGTGTGACACATGTCAGGTGCACATTCATCATGAATTCTATATTTATCTCATCCATTGATTCTATTAAATTTTTTGGACCATTGATCGATCTTTATTGAATCCTATATAAACCCCCCCATCTTCATAACAAATCCTCTTCGATCATTTATTCTCAAGCATCCCTACAGCGCATTAAGCACACATCGCATCGTTGAGCACATCGACCTTTTGAGCACAAACACAATTTACATCCGCTTGTTGCAAACATGGTTTCACAATTTGAAGAGCAATCCACATTCGACCAAAATATCCAAACAGTCTAGGTGATAGCTTCTTTGTTTTAATTTGATTTATTCATTGATATTGGTTATTGCTTAGATAAATCTTTTGATGTTATAGGATTGAGTTGTGATTATTTCATTGTTTTGATTATCATTTGATCTCAATTAAATCCCTATACTTATTCTGGCATGCTCGGTGGGACCCACTAATCTCTTGTTTTCTTTAGAAAATTTGATTTTTTGAAGTACAGTATGAAATAACGCAGACAAACATAGAACCACACCTTTGGTATAATAGTACCACACCTTTGGTATAACAGTACCGTACCTTTAGTATAATAGTACTGCGCCTTTGGTATAGCAAAACTTCAGCGCCTTTGGTATGATAGTTCAGCGCCTTTGGTATAACAATCAAACCAGTGCCTTTGGTATAACATCTCAGCGCCTTTGGTACAATAGTTTAGCACTTTTGGTATGACAGTTCAGTGCCTTTGGTCAGTCGTGAAGGGCTTTTGGCTGGGATAACAGGTTTGCAAACTTAAAAACCTCATAACTTTCTCAAATCTTAACGAAATTTGAAGATTTTGTTTAAAAATTGCATAGAAAATAATAAGGAATCCATTGGTGATATCAATTCTTTTGTATCTAATCATAATTGTCACCAATTTTCTAGATTTCACTTTAGTTTTTTGGGGTTTCTAAATTTATTGTTAGGGTTTTGACTTGATTTCTGACATCTTGTTGTTTTATTGTGGAATTAAACCAACTTGTTGCAGCTTCTTATTACTCAAACAGAGCAAATGAGTTTTTTTTTAACGTGTTCATGCGGGACAAACTTTGAAGAAATTGCCAAATCTATCAAATCTAGGTCTTAGAAAACATATTTCTTTCTTAAGAGACAAAACATTTTTTTTTTTTTGCAAAATCTTGTTTGAGGAACATATTGCTTTCTTGAGGGACAATGGACATGAATGCATAAACACCTCAATTTTTTAAGGGACAATTGACAACTACAAATGTGTGTGTGCCTAATTTAGTTGCACCTTATTTTTCTTATAACGAGACAATTGAACCTTTGATTGACGTGCTTGATCTTACAATTTCAATTATTCCTTTAGAAGGGCTTGCTTTTGGATTGTGATTCATTCAAAAGGGATGACCCTAAGTGGATTTTTCCTTTGAACCTCTCTATAAAAGGGATAAGGCGAAAGCCAAGTCCTAACCGACATCAACCTTACCTTGTGGTGCCAAATCGAAAAGAGGTGTACTAGCGCTTTGTGGAAATGATTTTCACATTGTGTAAAGTGTTTGATACTCTTAGTAGGATTGGTCAAAGATTTTAGTATCTTGTCACATGCTCGTAAGGTGTTTGTCCCTTAAAGCAAACTAAGAACCAATCTAGATAGTGAATATTCGTTTCACCTCTAAACTTTGTGATAAATTTTAGTGCAAGGACATAGCTGGTTTTGCCCCCAAGATACTCACCATTGCCTCCCTTGAGAAGAGATAGTATTCTCTCAGCTAGCATAAGCACTTGTGACCTACTTGTAGCTTTCCGAGGGGAGGGTGAGATATCCCTACCTATCGTCTCTCACAAAGATTTAAATGTCTGATACCTATATGGAATGACATTTAGTCGATGGAGATTTCAAGTTGTGGGCTGAACTATTGCAATGAAACCATGTCTCTAGGGATAAAAAATGTTTGAAATTGTTTGCAATTGTCTTATACCCGTGGAAACATTGGGCTTTTTTCATGAGCCTTGAACATACACTATCTGTTGTGTCAGTCCTCTTTTGGTACTTTGTTTGATGTGTTTTCTGTTGTCAAAGCAAATACAAACCAAATTCAAATCCAAAACTATCAAAATTTGCCTTTTAAACATCATTGACACTATCTTAGCGCCTCTGGTATAGTAGTCGAATGCTTTTGCAATGCAGTCCAGCACTTCTAGAATAGCATCCTAGCGCCTTTGGTATTACATCTCAGCACCTTTGGTACTACAGTATTGTGCCTTTGCTATAACAGTACCTCACCTTTGAAGCATAGTACAACACCTCTATCCAGAAAATTGTTTTTTCAAATTATCTTGGCAAAAACAAAGCAAAATCTTAACAAAATCTCAAAAAAATTGTCCTAGTGTATCCCATGGTAACCACTAGACTCCAACAAACTATGAAGGCTAAACAAGTTGCCCCAAGGAAGCGCATATCGCCTCCTCATACACCTCAACCACGCCAATCCAACATGACTCCAAAGGGTACTCCAAAGACACCAATGGAAAGACCAACTGATGTTCAAAATAGGTTGCAACATGACCGACCAACCAATCCTCAAGAAGGTAACATCCCTTTGGTAGATGTACCTCAATATACAACTGGCATGCCTCAAGATTTCATTCCACAAGATCATACCCTAGGTCAAGTCCCATCTCAAGAAGAGTGACACTTTGAAGAAGGTCAATCCTCTCAAGTAGATAGACAAGACCTTGATGAAATTATGCAAGATCCCCTAGCCATAGTCGTGTTTGGTCCAAAATCCTTAGTGAGAACCAAGATCACTTCTTCACTTACTAGTCGAACAAGGAGCGCAATTACCTCAAGATTTTGATTTATCAACTCGTAAAAAGCCAAACAAAACCCATGACACCATAACTGTGGTCCAAACCATGTCAACTGTGACCACTCCTATACCCAAACAAATCTCACAAGGGAGATTGTCAACACCTTTTGCCGCACTATATGAGAATCCTCTTTATCACAAACCAACAATAGAAAGACCAATATCACCAGT
Organism: Cunninghamia lanceolata; assembly: GCA_027924645.1. Classification (NCBI taxonomy): domain Eukaryota; kingdom Viridiplantae; phylum Streptophyta; class Pinopsida; order Cupressales; family Cupressaceae; genus Cunninghamia; species Cunninghamia lanceolata. The sequence goes on from BSBN01000610.1 coordinate 2,329,894, forward strand.
CTTGACTCCTATGGAGATTTATAAACTGCAACAAGAGACTCTTCACCATCCAGAAGAATCAACAAGACAACTGGCATGCCTCAAGATTTCATTCCACAAGATCATACCCTAGGTCAAGTCCCATCTCAAGAAGAGTGACACTTTGAAGAAGGTCAATCCTCTCAAGTAGATAGACAAGACCTTGATGAAATTATGCAAGATCCCCTAGCCATAGTCGCGTTTGGTCCAAAATCCTTAGTGAGAACCAAGATCACTTCTTCCACTTACTAGTCGAACAAGGAGCGCAATTACCTCAAGATTTTGATTTATCAACTCGTAAAAAGCCAAACAAAACCCATGACACCATAACTGTGGTCCAAACCATGTCAACTGTGACCACTCCTATACCCAAACAAATCTCACAAGGGAGATTGTCAACACCTTTTGCCGCACTATATGAGAATCCTCTTTATCACAAACCAACAATAGAAAGACCAATATCACCAGTCTTGACTCCTATGGAGATTTATAAACTGCAACAAGAGACTCTTCACCATCCAGAAGAATCAACAAGACAAGCCGTACAAGCTAAAAAAAAAACAACAACCTCCAATCATATCACAAATGCCCAACGCAAGTGGAATATTGGCTAACCCATCATGAGACGGTTTTCCACCAAATTACAATCTGGGAAACACTTATGTAACCATGCAATAGGTGTCACAACAGACACCACCACCAACGTCATCAACCCTCCATATCAATAATCCAAGAAATGTCATGCAACCCCAACTATCACAAAACCCATCTACCTATGTCCCTCCGCCACAGCGATCATCTACACTCAACCTCACCTATTTCAATCAACCCTAATCATCACAAAACCCATCTACCTATGTCCCTCCTCCACAACGATCATCTATACTCAACCTCACCTATTTCAATCAACCCCAACCATCACAAAACCCATCTACCTATGTCCCTCTGCCACAACAATCATCCACACTAAATCTTTCGAATACGTATCCCAATCAACCCCAACCATCACAAAACCCATCTACCAATATCCCTCCACCACAATGATCTTCCATGCTAAACCTAACCAAGACCTATCTCAACCCTTAACACTCTCAAAACCAAACTTCCTATGGCTATGTTCAACCAAACCCAACAAACTTTAGCTTTCCTCTATGGAATTATTTCTTCACACCACCTCCACAATACCAAGGACAAAACACTTATCTACAATGATCACAAAGCCAACATTCTTACTTAGCACCACCACCACGTCCTCAAAATCCAAAACCAAACCCAACCTAACCTAAATGCACCATACAACACATACGACCCCAACCTATCATACAACCCGTATAACACCAATGCCTATGACTTCCACTATGATCTTCCATATGGGAAACAACAACTACCTCTAGTTTGACAAGAGATGTTTCCAACACCTCCAACAACTATAGAGCTAAAACTTGCTGAGGTTCAACAACAACTATCTGATCTTACATTTGGCCACACCAAGAAAACCTTCTCTTTGGAAGAAGTTTGTCCTTATCCATTTGATCGGTCATTACCCATGATCCCTTTTCCTCACAATTTAACTATTCCCAAGTTTGATAAATATAAAAGAAAAGGAGACCAAAAATACCATCTTAGAGAATTCTATCTCTCCTGCTTCGAGGTCTCACATAACAACACATATCTTATGCACCTCTTTCCTCGTAGTCTTAGAGGTCAAGCTATAGAATGGTTCTCACACCTACCCACAGGTATAAAATCTTTTAAAGAGCTAGTGAAGAAATTTGCCACCCATTTCTCCTACAACATAGAACATGAGGTCTCTATGATTGACCTATACAATAATAAACCGAAAAATAGGGAAACTCTCATCTCCTTCCTTCAAAGATGGAGACAAATGGCTAGCAAATTCCCATTCAAGATACCTGAAAAATAACTTGTGAGTATGTTTGTACAAAACCTCAATCAAGAGTTAGGTTTTCATTTACAAATACTTAGTGCTACAACCTTTGACAAAATTACCTATAAGGGCATCAACATTGAAAAGGCCCTCATCGCTAAAGGCATCGTCAAAATCTTCAAAGAAACTAAAGACAATACTCCTCAACAACAAGCAAATGATAAACCAAAGTTTTGGAACAAAAATAAAAATGTAGTCAATGATGGTGTGGTAAATTCCAAACATGTCCAAACACTGTAAACACCTCTTCAACTTTCATCAAAACCAAGTCAGACTCCGCCTCAACAAAACCAACAACAAAAACAACAACCAAACCAAAACCGACAATAACGACAACAAGAGCGACCTCAACAAGATTACCCTCTACAATGTCAATTCACTCCCTTGGGAGAGCCTATTGAGTTTGTTCTACAAAACTTATAAACAATGGACTTGTCACATTACCAGATGCTCTCCCATATGGAGAACCTATTTACAAAACCACATGATATAGAGATAATGAATTTTGTGAGTACCATAGAACTAAAGGACATAGAACTATAGCATGCAAGAAACTCAAACACTTGATCCAAAACTTTATTGATCGAGGCCAAATCACATTTGGTGAACCCCCTAATCAAACAAAGATCTCAACATGTACAAGGAGCCATTCCCTAACCATGGTCAAAGTCCACCTCTGGATAAAGGTAAGGGTGTTAACAAAGCTTCAACTTCCTGTGACTCTATTGTGGGTCATTTTGAAGAGAGTCAGGTGTCTACCCTCACAATCAAAGGAAAACCTATGGATTGCGATGTTACAACTCGTCGTGGACATGTCACCCTTCGTGGTCTTATGCCAAGTCTCCCAACTCAATCTGATTAAAATCTTGTTGAACATCTAGGGAAAACCCATGCACATATCTCCATTTTGGACCTTCTACGGTTGTCACCTGCACATAAAGCTGTGCTCAAAAAAGCCCTACAAGAGTCTTCGATTCCTAATAACATAGCGGTCACAGATTTCCAAGCTATAATAGGTAACATTGCCTCACCCTACAATGTGGTCTTTTCTGAAAAGGACCTCCCATCCCATGATCCATGTCACAATGATGCACTTCACATTGAAGTTTTCATCCATAAATGCAAAATCAAATGCATACTTATAGATGGTGGTGCTGGTCTCAATATCTATTCTCTAAAGTTACTCAAACAATTGGGATACTCTAAGGATCACGTCAACATTGATCAAAGTATTACAATCAAGGGGTATGATGATGCTGAGCGCCGTTCAGAAGGTGTTATCCACTTGCCTATACAAGTAGGCCCTGTCATGCTGGAAACTAGGTGCCAAGTCCTTGACATTGAGCTACCTTACAACATGATCCTAGGATGCCCATGGATCCATGCTATGAAATCTATTCCCTACACATACCATCAGTCTTTCAAGTTCCCATTTAATGGTATGGAGATCACTATCGTAGGAGACCCTACTCCCTTTGAATTTTGTCGTACCTTGCGGGGTAGTTATAAGAACAACAACCAAGTGCCAAATAATGACAAAGCCTATGAATCCCCATTATATGTCGACCTTGAAATCTGAAAAAAGCCTATGAAATTAAACCTAATCCTAATCCTATTCTTGAAATCCAAGCTAACATCAGTGATATAGGCTTTGGTGAATATGATATCTCAAAATCTTGTTGTGTAGGGTGGATGCCCTTATCCCCTAAATGCCACGGCCAACCGCCCATAGCTAAATCAACTAAGAAAGTATCCATCCCTCCGCTAGCATCTCTAACCCAGTTCCAAGAGGGAAAATTATTGGTAGAGGAAACTATTGAAGACATCTCATCTTGGCTCTACAAAGAGAAAGAACCAGTAACCATACCAGTTAAGCAATATGGCAATGGCCTAAGAATAGTGAAAAACATGAGCTACAAAGGCAAATGTGGCCTTGGGAAGGATAACCAAGGTGAAATAGAACCCATTATTGTGAGGAAGAAGCTAGAGAAGAAGGGGTTAGGATTTGGTAGGAAGGTACCACGCGCCTTGGACATTGAGTGTATTCTTGATGAGGTAGCACATACTTCTCTTGCAGATTCAACATCTAAAGAGGATATCATCAATGACTCTTATCTCCATATGACTGACCTATTCACTGAATCCTTTATCTTTATGCTATCATCCGTATCCTCCACATCAAACACAAGCACCCAGATTATAACACTTGTCTACCCTGCACTTATCGATTGGGACCAACAAGGGTTCCCTATTCTAGATGTATTTTAGAATGACGAAGCTCTTGTAGAATTCATGGGACTCCAAGATGGTGTCCCTCTTGGTGATCACAAAGCTGGTTTTGTAATGGAACTAGAGAAAAATGCTTATTTTGGTGAGAATGCCAAATCCTCCAGTCGCAAAAGTAAAAATAGAGAAAGATCACTAGGTGAAAACTACACTGTGGCACCTCCTGATCACAAAATAGTAAAAACAAAAGATGTATCCAAAGGTGAAAACCCAACTGTGGCACCTAAGGATGGAGGATTTGACCTTCCCTTACCATCTAAGTATTAAGAGAAATCAACTCTCCTAGTGGAAGATTCTACAGAGATAAACCTGGGCATAGAGCAAAATCCTAGAACCACATTCCTTGTAGCATCATTATGAGAACAAGAGCACAAGAATCTTACCAACTTTTTCTTACAGCAAACCATCAACTTTGCATGGGCCTATGCTGATATGCCAAGGCTAGACCCTTCACTAGTAGTTCACTATCTCACAGTTGATCCAAAAGCTAAACCAGTCAAACAGAAGCTAAGAAAGATACACCGACAGATCGCTCTCTTGGTGAAAGTGGAAATACAAAAACTGCTAGATGCAAAGTTTATCAAGCCTATTGATTATACAGAATGGGTCTCAAACATTGTACCTTTGGCTAAACCAAATGGGGGCATCTGCATGTGTATCGACTTCAGAGATCTCAACAAAGCATATCCCAAAGATGACTTTCCATTGCCAAACATTGATCTCATAGTAGACTTGACCACCGGTCATGAAATGCTTTCTCTAATGGATGGATTTTCTGGCTATAATTAGATAATGATAGTAGAAGAATATCAGCATAAAACAACTTTTACTTGTCCTTGGGGTACCTATTGTTGGTGCGTCATGCCATTTGGTCTTAAAAATGCAGGTGCAACCTATCAAAGAGCAATGACAGTTATATTCCACGATCACTTTCATCACATCATGGAGGACTATATTGATGATATACTAGCAAAGTCTTCTAGGGCAGATCACATACAGGTTCTAGGACAAATCTTTGACAGACTCGAAATGTATTAAGTAAGACTCAATCCAAAGAAGTGTGTCTTCGGGGTAACAACATGAAAAATGTTGGGATACATTGTATCTAGCAGAGGCATTGAAGTAGATCTAGCAAAAGTCAAGGCTATAGTGGAGATGCCTCCACCAATGAATCTGAAGGCATTAAGGAGACTTCAAGGAAGGTTACAATCCATCAGGCATTTTATCTCACAGCTAGCAGATAAATGTCAACCATTTCAACACTTGCTCCGAAAGGATGTCTTGTTTCAATGGGATGATAAGGGTCAAGCAACATTTGATCAGCTCAAGGAATATCTAGCTACACCTCCTATCTTGGTACCACCAGTAGCCGATCAGACTTTGATCTTGTACATCTCAACTACAATTGCACCCCTAGGGGCTCTTCTAGCACAACATGATGAGTCAAGAAAAGAGCATGCAATTTATTCTATCAGTCAAACCTTGGTGGGTTATGAACTCAATTATTCATCTATGGAAATAGCTTGTTTAGCCTTAGTGTTCACTTCCCAAAAGTTGTGGCATTATATGCTAAACCAACACACAAATCTAATGCCAAAATTGATCCATTAAAGTATCTACTAGCAAAAGCAGCTCTCATAGGTAGATTAGCTAAATGGGTCATGATCCTTAGTGAGTTTGACATTGAGTATGTGGATCATAAAACAATCAAGGGGCAAGCCCTAGTAGATCAACTAGAAGAAGCACCCATGACAAAAGTACATCCTATGGCATTTGACTTTTCAGATAAAAATCTATTCACTATTTCTACCTCAGTAATGTGGAAATTGTATTTTGATGGTTCCTACACATAGCATGGATTAGGGGCCGAAATCCTTTTTATCACTCCTCAAAATGACTATATCCCAAAGTCATATCGACTTGCATTTCCTTGCACCAACAACATAGCCGAGTACGAAGCACTCCTCATAGGTCTCCATATAGCAGTCCAATGGGACATCAAAGAACTATAGGTATATGGAGACTCCCAACTAGTCATTCGACAAGTAACAGGTGAGTACCAAACAAAAGATGAAAAGTTGTTCCCTTACAAGAAACTTGTGGATGTTTACAAACCAAACTTTTCTAGCATCACTTTTGAGCAAATTCCAAGAGAACATAACAAAGTTGCAGATTCTATGGCCTCTGTGGGGTCACTTATAGACATGCCTGCAAACACACAGAAATGTGAATTTTTGATCAAGCAATTGTTGATACCAGCTGTCGATGTTCCAACTACTGAAATCATTTGCGAACTTGTTGGCCCCAATTCCCCATGGTATGAAGATATCTATGACTACCTTAAAAATGGTACCTTTCCCCTTGAGCTATCCACAACCCAACACAAAACCTTTATCTACCAATCCTCCCGTAACACCATTCTGGGTGATACATTATATTGTTGGAGTCTCGATGGTATCCTCTTACGATGTCTTAATGCGAAAGAAGCTGATGCTACCTTACGAGACATACACGAAGGTGTCTATGGTGCACATTCTACCGGTCCTAATCTCGTGAAGAAGATACTCTGAACAAGATATTATTGGTTTACCATGGAACAAGATGCTATGCAATTTTCTAAAAAGTCTCTACAATTCCAGTAGCATGGAGATTTGATTCACGCACCAGCTCATGTACTACAACCTGTGACAACTCCATGGCCTTTTTCACAATGGGGTCTCGACCTCGTAGGACAAATCCACCCATCCTCATCCAATGGCTATAATTTTATCATTACCACCACTGAGTACTTCACAAAGTGGGTCGAAGCCATTCCCATGACTTATATCACTGGCAAACAAATAGCCAAGTTTATCCTTAACTACCTCATTTGCCTATATGGTATCCCTTAAGCCATTATCACTGATAATGGGAGACCATTCAAGAATCAAGATGTCTGTGCCTTATGCACCCAACACAATATCTAACACCACTTTTCCACTCCCTACTATCCACAGAGTAACAGCCAAGTTGAGGCGTCCAACAAAACCATTCTCAAAATCCTTAAGAAAATGGTCAATGAAGCTGGTCGTGATTGACACCTGCAACTCAGTCCCGCCCTATGGGCCTATCACACTAGTATAAGAACACCAACTAGTGCAACACCCTATGCCTTGGTCTATGGCTCTAAAGACATCCTACCTATAGAGGTCAAGATCCCATCCCTTAGAGTATCCCTGCAGCACCTGATTAATAGAGAGGAGTATCGCACTTCCAGATTAGCTGAGCTAGAACTACTAGATGAGAAGCACCTTGCAGCACTTAATCATCTCCATGTCTATCAAAACCACCTTCGGTGAAACTATAACAAGAAGATCGAGGAAAGACAATTTTAGGTTGGTAACCTTTTGTTAAAGGAAAATTAGAGAAATCAAGTAGATCAAGAAAAGAAGGGCAAGTTTGAGCCTAAATGGTTAGGACCCTTTGTTATCACAACAACATATGGATCAGGAGCTTATACTTTAGCAACACTTGAAGGCATTCCTCTAGATGAGCCACTCAACAAGTTCTTTGCTTGATCCTCAGAATATCCATGTCAAAAAATCACAAAAATAAAATAAAAAAATCAATAAAAAATCTATCAAAAAAATCAAAATAATAATCTGTCCTCTAGTGAAAATTTGTTAAACAAGCGCCTTAGTGAAAACCTAGCAAACAAGCACTATGTGTAGAGTCAACATCCATCATCTATCAATTCTTTTTATTCCATGTCCCTTCCATAATAAATCTCATCCATCCATCCAATAATTAAACCATTGATCTTTTTGCATTTCCATTTTCCTATCTAGAATAGCTTGGAAATTTGTCAATATCCATCATCGTCATCCCATGTCAGTTATCACTCATCCTATGTCAAGTTACCCATGTCTCGTCAGCCTATCCTATGTCAAGTTCTCCATGTCAAAGTGATCCTATGTCAAGTTATCCATGTCATCATCATTGTTATCTACCGGAATGGGGGGAACTCTTTCCTTAACCTAGGTCTAGGAATAGATCCTTGTTCATGGTTCAAAAACACTTCAACTCCTTAAAACAAAAACAAAAACACAAACACTTCAAACCTTCAAACACAAACACAAACACAAACACATCAAACCAATCCATCAACCATGTCAATTGTTTTATACAGATTGTCACACGCTCGAAACTAGACCAAGTGTCTTATACGAGGTGTTTAATTTCTGAAACTAGACACCATCATCCTTGTCTTGATCTAGGGATATATCGTTCCCCACAATGACAACACTATCCTACATCATCAAACTAGCCAGAACTACATATCATCTCATCTCAATCTTAAGGTACCTTGATCCCATGGATATGGGCATGTAGGCAATCTGGAAGATGAAGAAAATATCCAGTACTCAGGTATGTAAGATGTCATCATTTCATCTACCCAAGCTCAAACACCTTGACCCATCTCATCACTCTACCTAGAACTACATATTATCATTTTCATCTTTCATCGTAATGTGCCTTGATCATGTGGATACAGGATATGTAGGAAGTCTAGAATACAAAGGATGTATCTAGTACTTAGGCACATACGATTCATCATTCTTCACCCTGTTGGTCTCTGAATTGGTAGAGGGTTTGCTAGTTCCAGTGCACAGGCAGATTCGGCCAACAGATATGGGAGGTTGCGTGAGTTGCCTCCCCTTCACTTCTAGTTTTACCGCACCAAGGGGGTGTCCCTATAGCTAAAGGTTTAACCTTGACTCGCCCAATGACAAAAGATTTAGCTTTACAATAACAGGCATAATACTCTCATGTATGGACCAAGATTTGGGTGATAGATCACAAGGTTGGCAGTGTTCTTGGACATATCTAACTGGTTGTGGATGAGAGTATGCAGGGGTCCTATTTCTACTCCTACAACTAACAGGTTGGAATTAAGAAATGATTTGTTTTTATGTTTTGGATGCAAGACAGGGGGTTTTGGATCATAACTACTACACATGGAGCAGACTGTGCCTATCTCAAGGAAAAGGAGTCAACTAGACTTACACAAGAGAATGGTTTGCAACTGGCATTCAAGTTTCAAGGGGTTAGGACTGGTATTTGCCTTACAAACACCACCCAAGGATAAGTATTTAACTGTCTCTACTTACATACATCCCAACTGACATACAATCTTCTCCATACTCAACCTAAAACAATTAAATCCACTCTTTGAATGGAAGTTAAAGATTAAGCATGTGATACAGAAATCTATACCCTAGAATCTAAGAAACCCTTAGCAACCAGATTTAGAAGAAGAGAATGCATACAACACATAGAGAGAGACAGATAAACACATGCAATAATGCATTTTTCATATAAAATGACAAGAAACTGAACATATATGCAAGGTACACTCAAATGCAACTCATAAACTCCAATAGAGATAGAACAACCAAGAAAGGCTTTGTTTTCATTATTTTCTCCAAAAAATGCCCAAGTCTTCAACCACCTCAAATGAGTAACACAGTTCGCTTATAAAGCTTGAACCTGTACTCAGCAATCAGTACAATGGTCTTTCAAAATCCTGCCAAATACAATGCACTGTGAGAAATAGCACTCAAAACATTCAATGCGGTTAAGAGAAACAGAGGAAAGAGTAGGTGGGATCAGGATCTGCACCGCCACCTGTAGATTTTCTCATCAAATTTGGTAGCTGGCCGGTCAATCAGATCCATACCTCTCTACAATCTTGCCAGTAATGGCATACCAACTCGCGGCCTCTCTCAAAATTTTTAGCAGCGAGTCTCTAGAGTTTTCCCACCTGAAAACAACTGCATATCCAAAGAAATACCTTCGCTGCTTGAAAGTTTAAAACCGATCGTCAATTTCCTCCCCATCGCCAAAATCTGCGGCCTCAAATCACCTTGAAAAGTTCCCAACCAATTAGAATGTGCAATGTAAGTGTCTTTTTGCCATCACTGACTTACATTTTGCCTTTTCTACCACTTTTGCCCTTTTTCGCCTTGTATATGCAAAAGAACATGCATATACAACCACTTGCATACAAGGCGCGAACCCCAAACTTTTATAAAACAAATTGAAATCGCATTCAGGTCCCTGCCTTGTATCGTAACCTTTGCATCTCTACTTTTTATATTACACATACAACATGCAATATACAACCTTCAGACCCCAAAACTGTATAAAATAATTTGAAATTCAATCGGGTCTGGGCATTGTATGTTTTCTCCTTTGTATCTTTGTCTTGTATATCGCACACATACAATGCAATATACATACAACATGGATTCCAGCATAGTTATCAATAGGATTGAAATTACCTTTGAAATCTGGCATGTATCTCATCCTTTTGTAGATCGGCATATACAAATGCCATATACATACAAGCCGCGGACGCCAGCGTTGAATTCGCCAAATTTGGCCCTTGAATCAGGTCCGGCTTGTATATCACTCCCTTGTATATCAGCTTGCATATCGTATTATACAAATGCAATATACAAGAAAAAACATACATTCAATTGGACCCAAGCCCTTATCAACTACATTGCATACCTTTTTAGATCCGGCCAATGCATCTTTGGAATGCATGTTCCTTTGTATGTATGAACATACAATCGCACTTGCATATGCATTTGGTGGGCCCCATGCTTTGTATCTCCATCCTTTGCATATTTTCTTTGTATGTGCCCAATGTACATTCTTCTTTGTATGTCTGCGGGCCCCACCAAATGTATCTCCCCCTTGTATGCATTGGGCCTTTTGCATGTTACCGCCAATGTATCTAATCGATGTACATACAATTCCCTTTGTATGTTGACTTTGCATGCGCCTTCCTTGTATCTTTGGAATGTACATGTTTCTTCTTGTATATGCATATACAATGCGACTTGTATGTGCATCGGCTGTCAGGGAGACTTTGGAGTTGGTTGCCGATGAGTTTGTTTTGCCAATGAACCTTTGCACTGTAGCGAATGTATGTTGGCCTCGTACATTTCCTCTTGTATGTTTCCTTTGTATGTGGGGAATGTATATTCGAACATACAAACAAAATATACATGCAAGCCACCACTTACAAGCAGGGAATATTCTAGGAATCTACGATATATATTCTCTTTTACATATCTGGAAATGCATATACAAGCCCGATATGCATACAAAGATGCATATAACCATTTTTTCACCATTTTCAAAGGCCGATTGAAATTTCCTTTCGGGTCCAGCCTTGCACATATGCATTGGTACATTTGAACTTGCACATTTCAAATGTACATACAAACAACAATGTACATACAAGGATACATGCATGAAAATGGAGGCCAATAGACTTAGCAATTTTTTGGGTTTTTGTGAAGGGGCCAGCAGATTTAAATGCCTGAAACCTGAATGTTTATGCAGGCACTACCACACCCATCTCATTCCATTGGCACTCCATCTTTCTAATCTTCTGTTTATCAAAATCCATTCAGCTCGACTTGACTAACTCAAGCAACAAAACAACAAACAAACACATCCTTGCAAATCAAAAAATCCTTAACCAAACTTGAAGCAGAAACACCTACTTGTAGAGTCATATGTTGTCCTACATATCGATTGCCAATATCTGCTACATAAAACAATTATCTTATAAAGGATGTTCCATGGTCGAAACTAGATCAAGCATCTTATACGACATGTTACATTTCCTGAAACCAGACATTACCCTATCAACAGATCAACACCCTTTAATAGATATATCATTCCTACAATAAGGCTGTTAGCTATCCTATCTATCCAATCTATCCTGAGCAACCCCTTTGGCAAGATAATATGTTGACTGTATGTTTACTTTGTAAGTCAGTCAATTTGATTTTTGGTTTATATTTTTGTTCCTTTCCCATTACCTATTCAAGACTACCTTGATTTATCTATATCTTGGTATGTTGTGATGCAGTACGGATTGGGGGCATAGTCATTGCTTTTGTGTGCCGTGTTTGAGGAATGATCTTTAGTATCTTTCTTAGCAGCATATTTATCTTGTGTCAGTGTTACAACCTAGCATCTTACATATTAATATACTTTTTACACTTTTGTATTAAGGTGTATTTTATGTTCAAGACTATGGCTCATTCACATATCCAACAAGGTTATATTATGTCTAAGAGGATCTAAGTTCAAACCGCTTTTTTATAGAGTCAACATCTTCTTTATTGCTTAGATAGATCTTTTGATGTTATAGGATTAAGTTGTGATTATTTCATTGTTTCGATTATCATTCGATCTCAATTAAATCCCTATACACAGTAGGATTAAATATATGTCCTTTGAAATTGGTAATAATACTGGGCTACTCCAAAGCTTGTGTTGATCCAACCAAGAAAATTATTATCAGGTCATATGATGATGATGAACAATCTTCTAAAGGGGTAATCACCCTACCCGTAAGGGTTGGACCTGCTACACAGGATATTGTATTCCATGTCTTGGATGTCAAGCTACCATACAACCTCATCCTTGGTTGACCATGGATCCATGCCATGAAGGCCGTCCCTTCCACCTACCATCAATGCATTAAATTCCCCTATAACGACACAGAAATCACTATTCCTAGTGATCCTGATGCCTTTCAATATTGTAGCCACCTAAGAGAGGTACCCCAACATCAAGTACCTGTCAATAGGGGAATCACACCATCCACTTCATCCAATTATGTTGACCTATCCACATTATCAAAATCCACCACCACTTTCATCCTGCCACTCAACCCTCAAATCCAAATCCAAGACAAAGGTTGTGGTGAGTACAAGATGGAAATATCATGCTGCATCAAAAAATTTCCTGCATCACCCAAGTCTCGAGGAAATCCTGGCCCTATTCCACCAAAACAAGCTCTCTCAGCTGGTCCCACCACATTCACAAAGTGGGGCGAACTCAATAAAGAAGATGTCAGTGAGGACATCTCCACCTAGCTCTATAAACAAGAGGAAGAGCCCAAACATATCAAATTGCCCATAGAGCAATATGGTAAAGGTTATGAATTTGTCAAGAAGCAAGGATATGATGGGCATAGTGGACTTGGACCCAATGGAACAGGACTAACTGAGCCTCTTTAGCCAACAATGTGACCACGCAACAAAGGGTTGGGATATACCTCACAAAGAGATAGGGCTCCACATACTAAGTTACTTCTGGATGGGAGCACAAGTACTTCCAAAGATGTCAAGACATCCTGAGACCCACCCGAACTTGAGCCTGAATCATCCATACCTAACCTACCCGAAGGTACCACACGGATCAATATCTTTTGGGATCCTAATAACACTTCGATTTGCACCCTGACACCCATGACCATAAGTTACCTAAACACCGATGATGGCTTACCCTTAGACCATCTCGAACTAATCGACTGGGACCAACAAGATCCACCTAGCTTAGACTTATTCAAGAACAACAAAGTAATTGCCGAGTTCATGGGACTGCACGAAGACATACCTCTCACGGATGATAAAGTTGGTTACATCATGGATTTAGATGACTTTGCATACTTCAAAGAATCCACTCCGCCCTCTAGTCGCAAAAGTGAAAACAAAAAGAAAAAAGAAAATAGGTCTCTGGGTGAAAATTGAAAGGCGCCCTTAGATCATATAAAAGTAAAAATAAAGGACGTATCTAAGGGTGAAAAACTTCCTAAGCTGCCCAAGGATGGAGGGTTGGAGATGTTGCTTATCACATGTAGGAGAAATCACCAGTGCTAGTAGAGATAACTGTTGAAACCACACTTAGCACCAATGAAGCACCCAAGATTATTCACTTTGCCGAGTCACTCACAGAAAAGGAAAAGCCTGAATTCAGAGACTTCTTATTGGGACAAAAAGTTAACTTTGCTTGGTCGTATGTTGATATGCCTAGGTTTGACCCACAATTTGTCTTACATCACTTGCCGCTACTGCCAAACACCAAACCAGTCAAGAAAAAACTACAAAAAATGCACCCACAGATCGCGCTCCTAGTAAAAGTAGAACTGAAAAAACTCCTTGATGTGGGCTTTATCAACGTAATAGATTATCCAGAATGGGTATCTAATCTTGTACCAGTCATGAAACCCAATGGTTAGATTAGAATATGTGAAGACTTTCGTAACTTAAACAAGGCATGTCCAAAAGATGATTTTCTATTACCAAACATAGACATCATAGTCGACTTGACAGCTGGATTCAAAATGCTCTCATTACTAGATGGCTTCTCAGGATATAATCAGATACAGATAGCACCAAAGGACGAGTATAAAACAACTTTCACTTGTCCTTGGGGCATATACTATTGGATCATCATGCCCTTCAGTCTCAAAAATGCAGGTGCTACATACCAGAGAGCAATAACAACTATATTCCATGACTATATGCATACGTATATGGAAGATTATGTTGATGACCTACTCACTAAATCAGCCACCAGAAACACTCATATGAATGTGTTGGATAAGATCTTCAAATGACTGGAAGAGTACAAAGTTAGATTAAATCCTAAGAAATCTGTGTTTTGTATTACATCAGGCAAATTGCTAGGCTACATTGTTTCACACCGAGGTATAGAAGTCGACCCCGCCAAAGTGAAAGCAATAATGGAAATGCCTCCACCAACAACTCTGAAACAATTGTGTAGCTTACAAGGAAAGTTACAATCCATCTAGAGGTTTATTGCACAACTCACTGACAAATGTCAACCTTTTCAACATTTACTCCATAAAGGGGTACCATTTGTGTGGACAGAGCATTGCCAAGAAGCCTTTCAAAAGATCAAAGACTATTTGCTATCACCACCAGTCCTAAGGCCATCAATACTAGGAAAGCCCCTTTTATTGTATGTATCAACAACCACTTCATCATTGGGGGCATTATTGGCACAAAATGATGAGGAAGGAAAAGAAAGGGCAATATATTATATCAGTAGAACATTAGTGGGATATGAGCTAAATTAAAGTCCTATCAAGTGTGCCTACCTTGTCGTGGTTTTTGCTACCCAAAAGCTGTGACATTACATGTTGAATCATAAGACAAAGCTAATTGCTAAGATTGATCCACTGAAATACTTACTCAATAAAGCAGCCCTAATAGGACAACTAGCCAAATGGGTTATGGTATTGAGTGAATTTGATATAGAATATGTCGACCGTAAAGCAATCAAAGGACAAGTGATTGCAAACCAGCTAGCAGAAGCACCTACACCAGTAGATCATCCTATAGTTGTCGATTTCCCTGATGAGTCAATATTCACAATAGATGTACCCAAAATCTAGACACTATTCTTTGATGGCTCATGTACAAATCATGGTTGAGGTGCTGGTATTCTGTTTATTACTCCTCAAGGTGATGCCATCCCAAGGTATTTCGAATCACTTTTCCTTGTACAAATAACATAGCAGAATACAAAGTATTGCTCACAGGACCATGAATGGCTATCAACTGGAAGATCAAAACATTACAAGTGTTCGATGATTCACAATTGGTCATCAAATAAGTCAACAATAAGTATGACACCAAAGATGAAAAGCTCATGCCTTATAAAAGAATGGTGGACAACTTTCAGCTTTATTTTGACACAGTTCTCTTTAATCAAATTCCCAGGGTCCAGAACTGGGCAGCCGATGCAATGGTAACCATTGGATCTCTCCTAGACATCCCAATCAATGTAACTCAGTTCAAGTTCTTGGTGGAACAACTATTGGTCCTCGCCTTCGAAATCCCCGAATCTGAGCTAGTTTGTGAAATTGTTGGTCCTGTGTCACCTTGGTACCATGACATCTACACCTATCTACATGACCACACCTTACTCGCTGATCTCTCATCCAACCTATGCAAATCCTTCATCCACCAGGCTGCCAAATATGTCATCATCGGTGACACCCTTTATCGTCGCGGATTTGATAATACCCTCCTGAGATGTCTCAACACTGAGGAAGAACAAACAACCCTACGAGAAGTACATGAAGGTATATGTGGAGCTCACTTGAGTGGTCCTACCCTTGCAAAAAAGATCATTCAAGCTGGCTATTACTGGCCTACCATGGAAAAGGATGCCTATCATTTCACAAAGAAGTGTAGACAATGCCAGCTACACGGGGATCTTGTACATGCACCAGCTCAGGACCTGTAGCCACCCACATCTCTGTGGCCTTTCTCTCAATGGGGACTTGACCTCGTGGGCAAAATCCACCCAACCTCTACTAATGGCCACAAATTCATTATCACTGCCACTAAATATTTCACAAAGTGGATTGAATCTATTCCTATGACCTACATTACTGGCAAACAAATCGCCAAGTTCATCCTCAACTACATCATATGCCAGTATGGTGTCCCATATTCCATCTTAATAGACAATGGCCACCCATTCAAAAACCAAGATATCCGTGAACTTTGTGAAAAATTCCACATTCAACACCACTTCGCCACTCCATACTACCCACAAGACAACGGTCAAAACGAGGCATCAAATAAAACCATCATAAACATACTCAAAAAGATTGTCAATGATGCTGGCCATGACTGGCCCATCCAACTTAACCCCGCCCTCTGGGCTTACTGCACTAGCATCCACACGCCCACTGGAGCCACCCCATATTCCCTGGTTTATGGATCTGAGGCTATCCTGCCCATAGAGGTTGAGTTGCCCTCCCTGAGAGTGTGACTACAACAATTGGTGGATGATGAAGAATATAAAACATCCCGGTTACATGAATTGGAGTTGCTAGATGAAAGGAGACAAAATGCCTTAACCCATTTATAGACATATCAGAATCATCTTCACTGCAGCTACAACAAAAGGGTTCAAGTCTAACACTTTCACATTGAAGACTTGTTCCTCAAAGAAAACCCTAAAAATTAGATGGAACATGAGAAGACAGGTAAATTTGAGCCAAATTGACTAGGGCCTTATGTCATCACTGCAGCCTATGGGTCTGGCGCATATTAGCTAGCCACTCCTGAAGGTGAACCATTACCAGAACCCATTAGCAGCATGCACCTTCGGTAGTATTATACTTAAAAAATAAAAAAAATAAAAAAAATCAAGAAAAAAGAAAAAAATAGTAAAGAGAAATAATCCATCCAAAAGTAAAAACCACCTCAGTGGCACTTTGGATAAGTACCATGGTGAAAACCTAGAAAAAAGGTGCCATGTGTAGTTGATCTTTGCTCCATTGTCTACCATCACTCGATTCCATAATCCATCCTTCGCAATAAACCATGTTCACTCCGTATCATACTTTGTATCTCATATCCACCATGAATCATACTATTCCTCCCATGGCCTAGAAATAAGTTAACATTTAGGGTCTTCACATTTCCCCTCACCATAACACCATCATGCACCTAACTTGGGGCAATTCCTTATCCCGAAATCAATGTTGGAGGACACCTATTTTCCAAAAATACAAAAACATTCAAATATTCCTCAAAAATATAAAAACATTCAAATATTCCTCAAAAATACAAAAACATTCAAATATTCCTCAAAAATACAAAAACATCTAAATATTCCCAAAAATCCCCAAAACATCATAAAATGCCAAAAATATCACAAAAAACAAATAGTTAACCAAAAAATCCCAAGCAATGAACAGTGTCAAACCAGTAAACCGAACTATGTCACCTCTGAGCTTCCACATAGGTAAGGCCATCTTCGATGTGCCCCCAAGGCATTTCCCTTAGGTCCTAGGTCAAACCAAGTCCACCCTTGTCGAACTATGTTGCCTCTAAGATTTCATGTAGGCAAGGCCATCATTGATGTGCCCCAAAGGCACTAGGTTAGCCTGTCATGTCAAGCTTCATAATAAAGTTGTCCTTAGCGAAGTGAACATTCTAAGGAGACACAAACAATTTTTTCACAAGATCACAATCTCCAAACAGTTAAACAAGACAGTCAACAACACGACCAACACATCAACTCTCATGACTCACATGATGACACTCAAACATCACTATGACCAACCAATAACCCTAATCACATGTCTAACAACAAGCATGGGATATAGTCGAAACTGGGCTTTATGCCTTAGATGGTATATCTCATCTTTTGGACACCATCATTATTCACAAGCCAATCATCTTGCAACTTACGACAGTCTCGAAACTAGACTACATGTCTTATACGAGATATCCCACACCTCTCATTTGCCTTATACAAGAGGTGGCATTACCGAAACCAGATTCAATGTCTTATACGACATGCTTCCTATCTTGAAACCAGGCATCATTCAACCTATCATACTCATTCAGACAAGCACATGTATACTTATCAAATGACCTAATGGTTGTTGGCTCTATCTCATCCTTCATTTTGGATTATTTTCTGTGATCTCGTTCCTAAGCTTCTCAAGGCAGTCTTTAAGTGATGAAGAGAAGTGAGGATGGGGCAAGATCTCTTTTTCTTTGATTGCTATTTGTGGTTTGTCTTGGCAGGACAACTGGGGAAACTAAGTTCCTTGTGTGTGACTGGGATACTACTGGGTGTGAGTCAAAACCTCTTATGCATTGGAATGGCTAGATACTTCCATGTATCAAGACTTATATGCATAGAGTTTTCTCATCACATGATTCGACAAGGTGCCTTAGTGACTTAGTCTGAGCCTGACAATCCTTGTCTATTTTTGTGTTTGTTTCCCCAAGGACCACACTTTGTGCCATGGTCATGCTATGCCATGGCATTTATCATCCTTTGATACAATAAGCACTATGATGATATGCAGTGACTGCATTAAAGAAGCTTAAAATCTACCGTGACAAAGTTTGAATCCACTCTTCTAAACCAATTCTTCATCCCTCATCAAATTATTCATTTCTTCATTTCTATTTCTTCAGATCTCTTCCATCCTACTGTGACACACCAAAAAGTACCATTAGATCATATAACCTGCATACTCATGCATGTTAGTCCATCATACAACATCATCATCATAATCATAATAATAAGTCATCATTATCATAATCACCATCATTAGTTATCATTATCATAATCATCACAATAAACATCGCATTACATCACATAAAATCATCATCATTTGCATAAAACCCTACATCTAACATATGAGCATTTATCATATTCCCATTTACATCCATACATGAGCATCATATAGAAATAAAGTACCATTACATAAAATCTATCCCATCAACATATGCATCTAGGAATAACAACATACATCACATCATATAAACATCATATCAACATCACATAAACATCATAAACATCATAGCATCTAACATCATGATCATAAAACATCCATCCATTATGTGCATATAAGAAATAACAAGATCGATCCGAATATGCCCATCTCATATATATATATCATCCAAAATGTGTCACATTAAAATCTAAATACATATATGTATGTCAAAAATGGAGCTCGCAGTCTCAATCATAAACTAAGAGCAGGCTTGATCAAAATAAATGTCTACATTAGAACTATCAGAATGTCCTAGCTAGATCCTAATGGCCCTGTGGGAGGACCCCTATGCTCTAATCTATCCCTTGATCCAGATGGCCTATCATATAGTGAAGCCCGCCTCTATGAATGCCCAACACTGCTATGTGATCTACGAGAGTGAGATCGACTGGCACTCCTACTCTGAATACTGGGTGCCCTCTGCTCTGCTGGAACCAAACTCTCATAAAGGCCCCTATAATACTGAGCCTCTTGTGTTGATCTAACCAAAGCATGTGCAAAATCCACTAATGGCCTACTCACGGTCACTGCAAGATCTACACACCACTGCTCTGCCCTCTGCGCTCTGATCATGACCATATCCCTCTTGGCCGTCCTCTAGACCAGCTAGCCCTCTACCTCCTAGATACGCTGTCATAAAGTATCTAGTTGAGCTTGCATAGCTACCATCTGCGCATCCACATCCCCTCCTTGCTCATCCCTCTCCTCCTCCTCTATCTCGTCATCTTTGATCTCCACAATCAACACATCCTGCAGTGCTTGCTCCCTAATCCGCTCCTCCTCCTCATTGACCTCCTCATCCTCCTCCTCCTCAATCTCCTCCATATCCTCTCCCCTGCTACCGACATCCTCCATAGCTACATCCTCCTCACCACCTCCCACATGCATCTCTCCCATAGCTGCAGCCACCTATCATACTGCTCCCTCTCCCTCCTCCTGAATAGGGCAAGTACAACATCCCTACCTCGCTCCACCACCATCTCCTCCTCCACCACCACCCCTACATCGTCCCCCCTACCTCAGCCTCTGTCCTGGTACCAACCTCTGAATCAGCCCCTCGATCCTCAACTCAACCGCTCTATTGGTGCTGGTGCATCAGGATGAAGATAAGGTACTAGCCTATGTGTGGCCCACCAAGCATCATATGCAAGAGTTGTGCCTAGATCTGCGACATCATCATCCCCCACTGCAATGGCTACAATCTGACAATCTCATTTATAGCAATTTGAATTGGAATCATCGGTCCCCACACTGGAACCTCCCATGTAACTTGAGAAAACTCTGCAATGCCGACTAGCTCATCCTTCCACTCTATGAGCTGTTTAGGTACTCATGATGGAAGATGACGCTCTATAACATGGTGAGCCTGTACACTCCGGCCAATCAAATATCGAGTATGCTTGCAATACGGTAGCTGCTCGTCATCCTAAGTCCACCTTCGACACCCATGTACGACCTCCAAACAAATGTATCTATGTGATTAATCATGTGCCTCCAGTATCCCACATCACACATCCATACCTATGGCACTGCTCTAGTGTAGCAAAAAACATAAGGTAACTCATCTAAAATCTCTCAATCCACTAGTGTCCGGCATACAGGGATTTGCTTCCACGCCCATATCATAAGCAAAGTCACACTGCAACTGATAGACTACTCACCCTGATAAACCATGCTATGCAACTAATGATATAACTATGCCAGGAGGTAGGGTCCCCATGCATACACTGTAGCATCTACCATCATCCCCTCTAGCATCTCCCCCCAACCAATGGGAAATCCATGGCCGCACCAATCCAAACATACAAGGCCACCAATACAGGTGCATATAACCATAATCAATTGATCATATCAATATGTCAATGTGTCCTAGAGAATTTCATGCTCCTCGACTCCCAAGGCTACATCATCATCAGTCTCAAATAAGCACCGTAGTGCAGCCAATCCAGTCTCTAGACTATATATCACCTACTCTCCATGAATACGTAGTCAAAGAATATGCCAGACATCAAACAATGTCATAGTGGCTTCTCCTATCAGAAAATGAAATGAGCTCATCTCTAAATGATATTTCTCAGCCATTGCAGTCAATAGCCCCCAATTAGCCCGAATCTTGGGCATAAACGTAACACCATACAGTCCCAGGGCATCTAGAATGTCCCGCTCAGCCATTGTCAATGAATCTCACAACTGATATCCGGTTGGATGACTCTCCCACATGTAAATTAGTGGTAGCCTCACCTATATTCACATAGACAACACACCATATCAGTTTATAAACCCTAAATGTAGCATTTGCAGTCAAAAAAGGGCAAGAATCTAGGTAAAATTCACTTTTAATGAGTAAATTTGCACATGCGGCGCACTGTCATTCCTAAGTGTTGCAGCTAAGCACATGCATCACACTGCTTAACGCATGTGACTAACCTTAGCACATGCATTACATTGCTCAACTCATGCGGTTCACCTGGGCTTATGTGTCACACTATTCAACTCATTCGTCACATTTCAGCGCAAGAGTCGCACTGGTCAACTTATGTGTCACATTTCGGTGCAAGTGTCACACTACTAGACAAAAGCGTCACACCCAACGGATGTGCACCACCTAAGCAAAGGCGTCACACCCACTAGTGCATGCGGCTTCAAAAACCACATGCGTCGCACCTTAGCACAGAGTCGCACCACCACGCACAGGCGGCGAACGTGACGGCCAATGCAACACAAAAAAGTGCACTGCATGCGTGCCCTATTTTCAGGCCCTAAAATCTACAAACAAACGCAAAAATTAACAAGCTAGGGTTAGATGCATACCAAGGTGCCTGTCCTAGGGAGCCGACCATACATACGAACTCTCGATCCATGGTGCTGGTGAAGTAGTACAAGTGACATCTCGATAGAAGCTCCGCGTGAAATCTCTAAATGCTCATTCTACTCTCTCTAAAATTTTTAAAGCTCTAAGTGCACAAATGAGGATTATTGGCCCATCCAAGGTTATTTATAAGATGTTTTGACCTAGGTGGGCCCCCTTTTCACTAAATTGACCAACTGGTAGCCTTATTTCACATGTCAAGTGCCTCTTATAGCCATTTTCTCACTTCTAGATCACTTTGGACATCCAGCACAACATTTTGGAAAATTTTCCAATTTTTTTGAATTTTTTTTTAGAAAATTTGAAAAATTTCCCGAGGGGGCATAGGACCATCACACTTCATTTGGAACACACTGGGGCATGTTTAGAACACATTTCTCAAATTTTTCTTTGATATAACATCAGATTTGACATTATATCAAAGATGGAAAAATGTAGACACTTAAAAATGTCCTAGGCCTGTGATCGACATTTTCACACATAATTCATCTCAATTTCATGTTCTACTATTAATTAAATAATTTTTTAAATTATTTAATTAATTCATCCCCTCTTGCGCTTTTAATTAAATGAATTTCATTTATTTAATTATCAAAGCTATTTTCTTCTAAATTCCTCTATAATTAAATAATTTAATTATTCATTAATCAAACACCCATATTCCACTTCTAATTTAAATAAATACCCATTTATTTAAATTTATCAACCTTACCCTAATTAAATAAGTCCCCACTTATTCAATTAAAATCCCTCTACTTACCCATTCCTCAAAAAAATTAAATAAATTACCACAATTTATTTAATTTTAAAACATTTCCCACCTCACCATTTCTTCTAATTTAAAATTACCTTTTGTCCTCTTGTGGCTGGAAACCCTAAATCATTCTCAGCCCTTCATCTTGCCTCCAAGTCAACTCTTCATCTCAACCCTCCATTCACATTTCACACTCTATAAAATCACTCTTACCCTCTCATTTTCATCTCACCACTTGCAAAATTGACTTGTGCCATTGTCAACTCTTGAGCTCTCCATCCTATTTGCAAACCTGCAAGTCTAAGTGCATTAGATTAGCTAGCTTAGATAGTAACAATGGAGGAATCACATTAGTCAACCTAGGGTTTCTTGCTTTCATGCTTAGTTGATTATATTTTAGGTTGATTTAGGGCTCCATTGCATGGTTAGGGTTTGAATTTACTGTTTATAGGGCTTTTGCAGTGTTTTTACTTGACTACACACATAACAAAAATTCCTAATATCATCCACAAGACAATGGAGTAAGCGAAGCCTTGAATAAGATAATTGGAATAATATTAACAAAAATGTGTGATGTCCAAGTCGGGAGGATTGGGATTTAAAGATACCTGTGGTACTCTAGGCCTACTGCACAACCTATAAATTCTCAACTAAGTTCACACCATTCCAATTTGTCTATGGAATTGATGCCACTATACTTATGAATTTCCAATTACCAACATTACACACTAAACTAACTTTCTAGTTGGATGCGAAGGATTCACTGACATAAAGAATAGAAGAATTGGAAAAATTGGATGAAAATTGCTTGATAGCCAAATACAATCAAGGTTTGGAGGGAAAAAGATAAAAATCCTGGCATGACATAAACTTACGCCTAAAAACATTTTGGATTGGTCACCTAGTGCTATTATATGACAATAAATTCAAGAAACAAGGCAAACTTAAGGTAAGATGGCTAGGCCCTTACTACATCCGTGAAATCATGGAATGCGAACCAGTTAGTCTAAGAAAAATGGATGGAAATGGAATCCTGGGATTTGTAAATGGCACGCGGCTAAAACATTATCATCAATCCGGTGAGTAATAAGAAAAGCAACAAGAATTTCATATTGTATCATATGTACCATAGATGTAACATAGAAAAGTAAAAACTAAGCCTTTGACAATCTACTACTAACACTTAACTACTAGAAAAGGGCACCAAAAGGAAATAGGAAAGTGCATTAAATGCAAAAAGTCACTGTTGAAGCTATAAAAACCCCAACACTTCACTCATTTATCACAATTGCATCTGAGACTTAGTAAAAATTTGAGCTCTATCTGAAAAATAAAGAAATTCTAGCAAACCCTAAGTTCAACTAAGAAGAAGAGAAAAAATGGCCACACCTATCTTGATTGACATCACAGAGAAGCCGAGGCCAAAATATAAAAAAGTATCCATATAAAGCCATGGAAGTGGATAAATATGGAGCCTTTTTGGGCATACCACCAAATGTGGTATACATAGAAGACATCCAAAAGTATATTCATTCACCAATTTCAGAGATCAACCACATGAAGTTTAAGGAGTTAGGAGACACATTACTAGATGGAGTAGGGTATTATCAATAGTACCAGAACATCCAAAGCAAAAATATCAACATTTGGAAGGATTACCCTAATTTCTGTGACCAACACGAGTGGGTGTGAATAGTTCTAAGCAAAATCCATGATGAATACATCTACTTGGACAAACCCTATCGGATAACAAAGGATGCAATTCAAGTTGTCAAAGGGCTTAGTTCAGTCAGAGGGGTACCAACAATGAAAGCTATAAAAATGATAAAGTGACATAGCTTACGGGGGCAACACTGGATGGTCGGAGCTTAAGCATGAAAGAAATCAGAGATCCAGGGGTTCAATATGCCGCAATGGGTATCACATACAAAATCTACTATGCAAATAGAGAAGGGTTAGCTACCACCACCAGAATCCACACAACATATCAAATGGTAACTAAGAATAAAGATTTTGACCTCTGTGAAGTAATTCAGGAGCAACTGATGGAGAATTTGTAGAAAATGAAAGACTCCAATTACAATTTCTGGTATGGAACTCTAATTATTTGCTTAGTCTTTTATTTTTTGAAGGAACTACCAGGATTTAAGGGTAAATTATGGAAAATGAACATACCAGTAGCGGATCAAATCAAATATCATGTGAAACAATTCAAAGGTAAAACCTCCTCCACTGCACCATACTACGGGTTCTTCAAAGCCCTACAAACAAACATGCAAGCTAGGGAAAGAATTCCCTATGACCTAGTGAAGAAATATATAGATTCCATCACATTCATGGTGGATAAAGACTACACTTACATGGAGGTAGTTGAGCCAAGAAAATTTTGGATTCCCAAGCTGCTATACGAGGTCACTACACAAGAAATTGAGGCTTATGCCAAAAACCTATTGAGAAAGTCTAAGGATACAACTACGGAGAGGTATGAAACATATCGAGAGGAAATAGATAAACAACATAGAAAGAATTTAGAGGAACAATTGGAGAAAAACAAAGGAAAATTGCATGAGAAATGGGTAATACCACAATAAACTAGTACTTCTACACAAAATCCCACCGCATCAGCTCCGCAACCCAGTGCAGTAGTCCCACAACTAGCTACATTAGCTCTGGAAGCAAGCACTACTACATAGAACCCAAGAAGGTCAGGGAGAAAATCCATTGCAACAACAAGAACACAAACTATCGCACAACCAGAATCCTCAGGAAAAATAGTATCCACAAGGTAGAAGGAGGCATCAGAAACCCTGGTGGAACTGAGTGCAAAGAAGATGGGGGCTAGAAAAAAACAATGTGCAAAAAGAATTGTTGTATAGATGTTTGCAGAGGAAATGGAAGAAGAAGAAGGGGAGGAAGTAGAGAAATTAAAAAGGAAAAAGAAAGAAAAAACTACCCTTGTAGTAACTGAGGAACAAAAGAAGCCAAAACAAGAAGAAAAACCATTAGAACTAGATGCAATAGTGAATGCTATTGGGTATCATGGATTGTTGTAGAAAATAATGGACCTCTACCCTGAGGTATCATAGGGAAACAAAATTATAATCCAAAAAGCAGTAATCAACTACATGCAAGAATCAAACCAAACATTGAATGAGCCAGTTGATAAATTTTTAGAGGAATTAGCTGATGCTCTAAGGAAGAGAAGAGAAAAAGATTTGGAGCTAGAGGAAGAGCTACGACAAGAAGCTATTAAGAAAGTAGATCCCACCATCTATGAGGTATAGAAAGACAAGTTGGCTCAAATGCAAGCCACTGAGCTCAGAACAAAGTAAAGGGTAG
Source organism: Cunninghamia lanceolata (assembly GCA_027924645.1). Taxonomy (NCBI): domain Eukaryota; kingdom Viridiplantae; phylum Streptophyta; class Pinopsida; order Cupressales; family Cupressaceae; genus Cunninghamia; species Cunninghamia lanceolata. The sequence goes on from BSBN01000610.1 coordinate 2,356,307, forward strand.
ATACCCTCATGAGTAAGGCACAAGGGTATAGGGAAATAATACATAAAGAAACAGAGGAGGTCATAAAAAGAGCATATGATACACTAAGGGCAAAAGAAATAGAAGAAGTAAACTCCCCCCCACATATTCAACATGAAGACCCACAACCATCACCTCCACACAATATAGATGGTATCCACCAAGAGGAAGAACAACAAGACTTCACTGCTTAGGATGTATCCTCCTCTGCCTCCCTTATCTAGTCCATAAAGGACTTTTTGGCACAATAGAAGTAGATCCAACCCATTGTGACACCATAGCTAATGCAATTGCCCCTAATTGGTGGCCAAATAAATTTAACGGGGATTACACCAATCCAAAAATTGCAACTTGGTGAAATTTGCACTCCACCACAAGGGAGGAGATTTTAAAACATGTATAAAGTAGTGAACAAATACAAGAAGCAGTAGATTTGATACATAGTCAGTTGCCAGAGGTTCAAAGGGACACAACCCTACCTCTTACACATCAACTAAAACAATTGGTACAAAGTTTTCAGGCACATACAAAATACTTGGAAACCAAGGCCAAACAAGAGATAACAGAGGAGCTGACTAAGAAAAGAATGGCAGATGCTTCCAATAAATGTGCCAAGGCACATACATAGCTAAGTTTAGAAATAAAGAATATACAACATGCTATTGGAGAAGCCCCAATTTTGTACCAATTTTGTTTACAATAGCCCAATACTACTAAGGCTATGAAAGATCAAATGGATGGACTAGAGTTTCAAATAACACAGACAACCACAACATATGATCCTATGAAGGATACAAATGGAGCAATAAGGGTACAGGTTGAGACAATGCATAGCCAACTACAAGAACAAAGAGAACAAATAAAAGCACAAGTAAAGTATCTAAGAGAAGTTGTAAGCTCAATACTAGCATCTTTAACTAGCATACTGATAGAGGCAAAGCAGAAAACATAGAGTATAAAGACCCCTGCTACCCTAGGTGATGCAGCAAAGATGCACACTAAAGATGTCAAAGAAGTAGTGGGATACAACTCTGGCACACCTCAAAGTAATATACAAAAACATCCTACCTTCGAACTAGAAAAACATGTCTTAAGGACAAGACATAGTTTCAAAAAGGGGGGATGATGTTGGTAGCACATTGGGAGTTGAAGCAGTCACCGCATGATGGCGCAAAGAACTTGCGGAGCACAAGGTTGACAGGGGAAGAAGATAGAAAGGTGTCACATAGTGAACACACCCCTATATGATGTATATAGACATGTATGTGACAATGTAACAAAGTAAAAGAGTTGTGAGGATAAGAGTAATATATCTATAGAGTAGAGACATAGACCTGCCTTTTATACATGACTATATGATGAATATATGAGGAGCTATAATGAGTATTAACTGTGAAAATGAATATGTTATATTGTTTTGTGTATTTACTCATATGGAATCCTATCGCATGTTAATGTCTCTTTTTATATTTACTTATCTTCTATCATTGTTATTGCTAGGGTATAAACAAACTACATAAGAGTACCTTGGGTACAGATCTCCGGATTGTATCCCAACACCTCTTTCCAACAAATGGTATGGTGATAAAATTAGGCATAGCCAAAGCCTATGACAAGGTCTATTTGAGTTTCCTAATGGTTGTTCTTTATCACTTTGGGTTTCAAGAAGATTATATTTCTTGGGTTTTGAATATGTTTACCAAAGTTAATTTCTCAATGTTGACAAATGGTAACTCGGTAGGATACTTTGAACATACCCAAGGTATTCATCAAGAGTACCCTTTATCTCCATATTTTATCATCATGGCTGAGGTGTTAGGGCACTCTATTCAAAATAAAAAAGAATCAATTCTCTACTAGGTATAGATCCAACCAATGATGTAGACATAATCACACATCTTTAGTTTGTAGATGACACCATTCTTTTTGGTCAATCTTTAATTAGAGAAAGTTAGAACCTTTGTGGCCTTACTCTCTATCCATAAAGTAGCTTCTAAATAAAATATTTACACAACTAAATCTAAATTCTTCTACTTCAACACTACATGAAGGGTGCAAAGATGCATATGTACCATCCTATGCTTCAAAGTAGACTATATACCAAGTAAGTATTTGAGTGTGCCCATTTTTAAGGGAGCCTATTGTTTAGTGTTATAGGATGACACTATTAATATTATTAGGAGAAAATTAGTACCTTAGAAGGGTAAATGGTTGAGCCTTTCAGGTTGTATAGTTTAAATCAAGGTGATCCTACACAGTTCCTATTTATCTCCTCTTTGTCCTCCCTATCACTAAAATGATACTAGACAGAATTAACAAAATTTGTCACCAATTTCTCTATCAAGAGACCTCTAAGGAAAGGAATTTCCCACTTGTAAGTTGGATAAATTTTCTTGGGACATTAATCAAGGTAGTGTGGGGGTCAAAAATCTAGAGCTTCAAATTTTAGCTCTTTGTGCGAAACTTGCCTAACATTTCTTGGTTAAAATTAATAGACCATGGTGTGTATTTATGAAGAGTAAATACCTTGATTATCAAGAGACACTCTCTTTATTTTCAAACCTCCCCCATGGAAGGGATCAACTATATGCAATTTCTTGATTAAGTCACGCAATCTTATTAGAAAAAATATCTTAGGAATTGGGATATGGAAGAAAAGTTGACTTCTAGTATGACACTTGGATGGGTTCCCCCATTTATATGATATCCTAGGCATGGGAAACCTATGACATGTGTTAGGAGTTAGATGGGGCATGAAGGTAGGGGATTATTGGGGAAAAGTAATAATTGATGGTTTTAGACAAGAAGATGTGAAAAGGTGGCAAACTCAGGCTTCTAAGATTAGGCTCTTGTTCTCAATAATCTTCTACTAGATATCTACATCAAGCAAGTTGTTAAAGAGGATGAGCTATGTTGGATGAGAGATGACACATGTATATAAGATGAGATTGGGGTATTCTTTCTTAAATAATTCAAATTGTTCTTCCTTATCTAATTGGCCTAGGAGGAGGTTATGGAATAAGTTTGCACCACTAAAATATAACTTGTTTGTGTGGCTTGTGGATTTGAATAAAATTATCAATTTTAATAACTTATTAAAGTGGAAATTTCAAGGACCATCTTGATTCTCATTCTATTAGAGCCATGAGAAAAGTATTAAACACATTCTTCTTTTTTGTCATTTTGCATTCACTATTTGAATGCAATCCTTAACATGTTTGGTGATGAGGTTGTTAGTCCCTACTACTTTTTGTTTCTTCATTTGCAACTGGCATATTTATTTAAAAAGTTGGATGCATTTTGGTGTATTGTGTTGACGTGTGTTCTTTGGGGGATCTAGTTGGAGTCAAATAACTTAATTTTTAGAGAAATCCATCTTAATGGTAAGTCTTTTGGTCCAAGATTGAAGCATTAATTAAAGCTTATTGCAAGAGCTATTGTAGCTTCTCCTTTAAAGAATCAAAAAAATGGTCTAACTAGAAGAATCAAGTTTTTCCATGTCGCTCATTAATAGAGTAAGAGAAAAACTAGATAGGTGAAAGAATGTGAAATGGAAACATCTCCCACTATGATTCCTAGAGATAAATTTTGATGGGAAAGTTAAGGGCAACCCAGGAAAGGTAGTAGCTAGAGCCATCTTTAGAGATGAGATTAGAAATTTTGTCATAGGAGGCTCTTTTTTCCTAAGGACTAATAATAATAATGAGGTAGAATGGAATGCGGTGATGAAGGGCCTTCAATTGGCATGGGTGAATGGTTTTAAAAATTTAATAGTAGAAGGTGACCTGAAGTTTGTTATTATGGGTTTGAATCAAGGGGCATGCTAAGGTGTTGCATTTTAAAGGTTGCCAACTTGGTAAGGACTTTAGTAATATATCCTTCATCCACATGCTCAAAGAAGGGAATAAGGCAACATACATTTTAGCAAATCATGGAATTAATATTAATCCTATGACCAACTTGCTATGAAATAAACTCAACAACTAGGACAATTTATAAAGTATTATTGAGGAGGATATTTAAGCATGTGTGCCACAAGGAAAGAAGGGAGTGAAGGATTAGTTTTCTAGAATCCTTTTGTGGGAATGATTCCTGTTGGTTCCCAAATCTAAACACATCAAACTCTAAAGATTTTCCACTTCTTATGCTTAAGTTCAATAGCAGACTTGGCCAATAAAGATGGGAGATTGTTTGCACTTGTCTCCCCTGCACTTTAGGTTCTACCGCACCTAGGGGGTATCCCTCATTCACAACAAAATATTTTTTCTTGACTAACTCAGGTAGAATGCTCTCATGTATGCACCAATATTTGTAAGATAAACCCTAGACTGACAATATTCTTGGATTATCTAACCAGTTAAACCTGAGAACATGCGGCACCTAAACCTAAACCTAAAACAAAACAAAACATAAGATGGTTGTTTCAAATGGTTTGCTTTTAAAATGTTGGATTTCTTGGACCTTTGGGCAGATAAAATTCCAGATTGGTGCCTTATTTTGGGTAACAGAGTAAAACATTCAGCCCATGCAAATGCTTTCTAATGACATCACAACTTCATATCCAGACGGCATAATACAAATCACTACTGTTTTGCAACAATGGCCCAAGAAAGAGTATTTTCTGTAACTCTACTTATAAATCCCTAAAAGATTACACAGTCCTCCATATCCCATCTAAAGCGTTTTTAATTCATTCCTTGAATGAAAGAAACAAATGGAACATGCAGATTCAACAAATGTGAACAACTAAACTCAAAGATCCTTAATCTTCTTGCTTAAGTGGAAAATGCATGCATTCATGGAGACAATTATAGAAAATACACACTGCAAAGTGTTTTTCATAGATTTCAACCTGAATAGAAACACTGCCATACAGAAAATGATTCACTTACAAGGCAAGAATATGATCTGCACCTCAAAACTAGACATCAGCACCTACAGAATGCTATCTCCCAAATGTGAGAACACCTTGTGTTCAAAGTCCAGCCTCTCTTTCACAATGAAGAACAACATGTTCTTAAAGGCACAAGAACATGTTGCCCTAAAATTAATTACAACATGGAGGTAGGTGAGGTATTTTTATTACATTTTACCTCCAAAATACATTGGGAAATATTTTATTTTACATTAATAGAGGAGAAGAATAAATGAATAAAATATGTTTAACTTTCCCCTTTTAATTTTTATATTTTTCAATTTTCTGGATATTCCCAATTTTGCATGGGGCAGTGTGGCTTCATTCTGCTCTTCCTTGATTGCAGTCATCCTCTGAGATGACATAGAACAAGATTCAGTAGCCTCAAATGTCAAAATTTTACATTATTGGGTCATTTTTTGTGAAACAGGGGCATTTTTCATCATCCTGGCCACCAAAAATTGATGTCAACGTGCTTAAAACCTTCGCCAATGCATTAAGAATGATCCTAGGGTGATTTTGCAACCTATAACAACAATTTTGAGTCAAAAATGACATTTGAAATGGAATTTGCCAAAATGGCAAAGGAAATCCTAGTATCTTGCTTGCAGAAGAGTGGGGAGGGCAGAAAATGCTCTACGATGTGAAGGGTGCAAAGAGGTGTGCGATGCTGCAAAATGAGTATCGTGCCTTCCTTTTTGCCTTACAAACTTTACCTAAAGTTCAATTAAACCTTTTCCTTTAATTTTGCCTTAATAAATATTTCACTCAAACTATTAAAAATTGCATTTTAATATTTTCACTTCATTTTTTTGCATTTTAACACTTTGACTTAGGTAAAATTTGAATTTCCTCTTGCCAAGCAATTGGCCTTTTTTTTACTGTGGGCAAACCGGGCATCCGATGACCGCAAAAATTTGCACAGGGGCAATATCAATTATTTGAAGCAAACCCATTTTCTCAGAATCCACTTCGCTTAAAGATTTCAGGGACTTGCTTTGTAAACTGGCCTGCTAGATGCCTTCGCCGCAACTGAAATGCATTAAAATAATGCATCATATGGTCTTCAATTTTGATGAAATTGGAACTAAAGAGGTTTGAGACCAAATCAAGAAATGGATCGCCCTTAGAATCATGAAATTTGTAACTTCCCAGAATGCTAAATCTAGCCTGGTCGCACTCAGAAAATAATTAAATACCCCATCAAAATTCATCCCAGGAGCACGAAATTGAGTAGGCATGTTACCATATGCATCAAAAAACATTCCACCAACTGGATTTGCAAGATGATGTTTGAGTTGCAAAATTTTAATCAGCGAAGGTGGCCTCCGGGGTAGATTGAGTAGCCTGTCGACCAAGTATTTGTCGACACATCGAAAGAACATTGGCACATGAAATTTGCAAAATTTAAGGGTGCCACCAATTCCTAGGGTAGAAAGATGTTTTTATTTCAGTATGCTATATCATGATTGATCTACATGTGTGAGATAATGGTTAGTGTTGTCCCTATACTGCTTCATTTATATAAGTAGGGTGGCAACACGTGAAGATTTATTAAATTAAGATTGCTTTCTCATGGTGGATGGTAGTTTGGTGTGGGTCGACCAGTGCATTTTTTAGGTTTAGTGTGGTTTTATTTGAATGGTGTTGGTGTTTTATTGGTTTTTGAAGGTGGGATGAATGACATTGGACTACAAGAAGGGTCCACATGGCCCCTTTGTTCATAGCTCTATGTCAAATTGTCATCTTAAAGAAACATTTAATTTCAAACATCTAGAATCTCTAGATATGATCAATGCAGTGTTGGGTGTGGAGGGGTTGTAGGATATTGGTAAGAGAATGAGAAAGGACATGATTCAAGTAGATTTATCAACTTATTTAAATTCAAATATTTAGTGAATGGATTTGTATGTTGTTGATGCCAAAAAAATTGTTGATGACAGATGTGGCCACCTTCCTTCCCCAACCTAGTCTTTGTGTGTGGAGGTGAAGTATTGAAATGGATTGCATAAGGCCCTATTTTCTACACTGACAAGTTTAAGACCTTCAAGTCTATTACCAAGATGTTATGAAAGTAGTTCACTAATTGTAGATGACTCAATCCCATGGAGTTTTGGAGGTCTTGAGTGACTTCGTTCCTTCTTAGATAAGAAAGTTCATTTAGTGCATCATGTTGCTAAACAAATGAAATTGGTGAATGGGGTGAAACTATTGGTTGATTTTAGTGGCAATACTCTAGTGTGTCCTTGATGGTTTGATCTAGTGCCAAGGAGGATGAGGGAGTGGTGTAGGTAAATGAGGTATGATGGAGTTGTGTTTTATTAGCTGCATCTTGTGCTTTTCTACTCATTTTGATATGTTTCATGGGTGGTCTCCTTTTGACTTGTTGCCTTTGGTTCTATGTGGATGCCTTTTTTTGCTCTTTGCTCAAGTGGTTAGGATGGAAATATTATTTTCTCTAGTTTTTATCTTGAGGATATGTCCTTAATTTATCATTGGTTATGGTGCTTATGCTATATTTTTTCTTAAGACTATGTCCCCCTTTGTATCTTGATGTATACCTCTAAGTTTCACTAGGATGGGGACACTATAAAACCTTTTTAAATTATAAAAAAATATATGTGGACAAACATGAATCTCCTAAGCAAGGTGTCATAGTAAGCATAGAAATGTATAACAAGCATATAATGAGAGATAGACAACATGAGTAATAAAAATGGTAAGATATGGAATATAAGGCAAGATACAAAAGGCAAGGCATACATAAGGATTCATAAGAAAAAGTAATAGGTAAATGAGTAACTAAAGTGTAAAATGAAGGCAAAGGCAAGGATAAACAAAGCCTAAGAAAAGATGGGAACAAACAAGGGAGCACTATATCAAGGAAGGAAAGTGGAAAGAATCATATGTTGGCAAGAGACACTATATGTATTCATGGTTGTTGTCATTGATGGCAACAAAGGTCATCCCACATATCCGCAAGTCATGGTGTGTCTCTACCGGAAGTCAGAATGAAGATTGTTGTGGTCCGGTGAACAAGAACAGAGCATGTGGCAAGGTCTGACAGATTGGTCCGGATCTCTCAGAGAAAGTGTCTTGGAGCAGTGCAGATTTGGGGAAGTCAAGAGGACTACCTTGAGTAGTACATTCCAAGGATTTAGCCTCCGATGATGGACAAGGAAAAAGATATGAGTAGTTGAGTACCGGATCTCTGAGCGACAGTGAGAACAGAGGAAGAACTGACTGACAGAACATCAGACTGCTTTCCGGATGTGTTACTATTGATGGTAAAGGTTGTGAAGGCATGAAACATGTTTGGCCGACATGACTAATGATATCTACAAGTATATGCTTGATCCGCATTGCTTGGTGAGCAAGGATTCAGCCGACAGAATAGAGTTTGTGAGAAAATAGACTGTTCCGGATGCCGACTAGAAAGGTGATGAAATTACTTGTGTGGATATATATATAGAGGATGGATTTAGTTGTGAGATGTGTGGTTGTGTGATGGTGTATGTGAATAAGTGCAGAGCAGAGCAGAAGTAGTAAGAAAGATCCGGTATGTGAAAGGAAAGCAGAATAAAGAATAGAGGAAAGATGAAGTGCAGCAGATCAGTGTACTGAGCCTAACCGGAACTGAACTCCAGCATATGTAGATGCTTCCAATCAGTTCAAGTATTGTATAACATTCTTTTGTAGATAGTGTGTCTCTTTGTAGGCAGTGTGCCTCTTTGTGAGCAGTGTGCTCGGGCAGTGAGCCCTAATTGGCAAGTGCCATTTTTGTAACTCCTTATTCTTCTAATAGAGAATAATCTTTGGGTTAATCACGCCGTGGTTTTCTCCCTTAACAGGGTTTCCACGTCAAAAATACTATGTCATGTGTTTCTCATTTCATGGTAATGTTGATTCAATGCTGCATTAATTAATAAGAAAGTTCAAAAGAAGAAATAATTAGGATAACTGATTCACCCCCCCTCTCAGTTATCAACAATTGGTATCAGAGCTAAGTTCCTCCTAATAGAGCCTAACAGCTTGAGGAAGATCTGGGAGTTCAAATGGATGCATATGGTTTAAGGGAGCAACTCAAGACTGCCCTTGAGGATCTTGAACAGTCAAACTCTGAAGTCAATGAATTAAAGGAAAGACTCAAACAGGCTGATGAATTCATGAGAGAACTAAAGGACAAATTAAGTCTCTCTATGAAAAAGAGAAAGGAGCTGCTCCAACAATTAGCAAGACAAAGTGAAGAAAGCAATACAAATGAAGAATTGACTGAGAAAACTAAGTTATGTGAAAAGTTATCAACATAAGTCATTATGTTAAGACATGAAATGGAATCAGGAACTATAAAGTTTACTCAAGAGATTGAAGAAAAAAGAAAAGCTGAAGACAATCTAAGACAATCTCTTAAAGAGAAATAAGAAGAATGCCACCAGATGGACAGGATTATCAGACATCTTGAATCTGATCTTGAAGATGCCAAAGATAATGAAGAAAAACTTGAGGATCAAATTGTCTCTCTCAAAAGAGATCTTCAAACAACAAATGAATATAAAGAAAAATTCAAGATAAGTTCTGCCCAACTTGAAGTACTTCTTGGAAGTCAAAAGAGGACAGATGACAAGTATGGTTTGGGATATGAGAAAGGAGAAAGCTCCGGATCCGGTCAAAAGAATTTTGGATCAGAAAATCCAAAGAATAGGCCTAGAAGACCTCCGGTAAGACAGCCCAATGCTCAAAGATGTCCATGCTTCAATGGATACTGCCACAACTGCAATCACTTTGGTCACAAAGCTAATCAGTGTAGAAAGAGAATGAATTAGACTAATTCATCCTTCTCCGGACAGTGCTTTAACTGCAAAAGGTATGGACACAAGTCTCATGAATGCAGAAATATGCAAGTAAACAAATCATTCAATGGTAGATGCTTTGCATGCAATAGAGTAGGTCATATGGCTAATCAATGTAGATCAAGAGGTTATCAGTCAAATATGCAAAGAAATGTTATTTGCCAAATCTGTAATAGGTCCGGTCATAATGCTAAAGTCTGCAGAAGCAAGAATCAGGACAATAGAGGTCTGATGTATAATCAGAATCAAGACAAGGGTAAACAAAAGATGAATGCGGATGAAGTTAGGAATCAGATGAGCAAGATTTGGGTGAAGAAAAGTTCAGAGAATATAGAAGTTGGATCCGCACCAGACTCTGGTGCTGATATTCCTTCCGGAAATTAAAAAGTGAGCTCTGGCTCGGGGGGAGACTCAAAGAAAATCATGTTCCCCCAGCCAATCAAGTGGTGCCAGATGTGGCACAAGATGCGGAGTAAAGGGTTTAAAGATATATGTCTTGAGATGATCCAGATAAGATTTCAGAGGTCCGCATGAAGATGTAAAGAAGTTGTGATCGATCAAGCAAGACCTGTTCTGGGAGATGCTCCGAAATGACAGAGGATTACAAAAGGGTCCGGAGAGATCCGGAAGTGCATTGTCTTATTCTACGGATTGGACAGAGTGTTTGGGATATTCTTGTAATATGTCATCTTGATTTGTTCATGATTGGAAGATCTGCATGATGTTCATAGATCAGGACTGATCCGGTACTCCAAGCTATTCGGATAAGGCAAACCAGAATAATGTAGGTCAAGCATTTATTGCCATCAGATATTAGGGTTTGCGGAGCAATATAAGGGATTTCTCATAAAATCACTTGCTCATTCTGCACTCAAGAAGAAGCGAAAAGTGGAGCTCTGCAACAAGATTCATCAAGCTCACCAAAGATCTCCTGCCGAAGTCATTACATACAGAAATCAATCAAACCACTCCGTGTAACCGAAGACGCATAAGGTATTTTCCATTTTCGATATCTTGCTACGAATCTTTTGAGAAATGGCTACTCCAAATATAGTAAAAATCTTAGATAGGCCCCGACCTAAATTTAAGAAGCATCCATACAAGTCATTGGAGGTAGATCCCTTAGGAGCATTCTCTAGTGTTCCTCATGGCGTTTTACACACAGAAGACGTTAGGGTTTACATACATGCAAGCATTGAGGAATTCGGGGAATTCAAATTGAGAGATTTCTATCACAAACAACTGATAGACAATGCTTTTGAGCTTAAACTAGAGTATAAGGGTATCCAGAAGAAATAGTTTGATCAATTCATTCATTTCCCCTGCTTTGAAGAAAATGAATGGGTCCGGTATGTATTGAGTAGGATGCATGACAACTTCCTATGGCTGGATAGACCCTGCAAGATCACAAAAGAGGCAATTAGGGCAGTGACTAGTCTATACTCTTCCGGAGGGATACCTATCCTCAAATCTGTCAAAAATAACATTGTAACTGAGGCCACCGGATCAAAATTTGATAAGAGGGCAATGACCATTGAAGATATTTCTGATCCGGATATCAAGTATGCATTCATGATAATAGGATACAAGATCTATCACTCCAGCAGGGAGAATTCTGTATCCGAAACTGCAGTATATACTGCCTATGAAATGCGGAGGAAGAATGCATATTATGATCTCTGTGAACTTCTCTTAAGCCAATTAATGGAAAATATACAAAAGATCAAGAAGGACAAAAAGAATTCTTTTAAGTATGGTACTCTTATATTATGTCTATTTTTCTACTTCATGAATGAGCTGCCCGGATCAAGTGGATGGGCATGGCAGAATGACAAACCTGTTGCAGTCCAGATAAGAGATTATTTACATGGGCTTGGGGATGCCAAAGCAAGAAATACAGCCCTATGGGGATACTTCAAAAACTTCCAGAGCACGATGCAAGCAAGAGAAAGAATTCCCCAGTCTCTTGTTGAAAAATACAAAGACTCAGTTTGCTTTATGGTGGATACTGATCAGTGCCTAATGGAGGCAGTGGAGCCAAGGACTGTCTGGATCATGTCCATGGGGTATGAGGTTGATGAACAGATTGTAGAACTGCATGTTCAACACATGCTTAGTCAGCCCAAAGATCCAAAGGCAGAAAGGTTCGGAACCTTTGAGGAGCTAAGTGTGAAAATCCATGTGGAACTCAGGGAACCTAAGATAAAGAGGAAAGTGAGAAAAGAAGTAGAGCATATTGCTCAAGGCCTAGGCATCCCAAAGGAGGCACTTGATGCCAACCGGGAAAAGAGAAGAAAGGCTGAGGAAGAAAAGAAAGAGGCAAAAAAGAAAAGCAAGAAAAGTGCTCCGGTGGAAACCTCAACCCGGACTAGATCATCAAAAGGATCTACACCTATCAGAACCAAAAGCTCAAAATCAGAAGTCCAGGCATCCAGTAAAAGATCTAAGACAAAAGCCTCAAGGGCTTATGAAAGCCAAAAGGATGAAAAGGAAACTGAGTCAGATGAGGGAGTAAAAGAAATAAAGAAGCAGAAGAAGAGAGGATCTGGTAAACCCTCCATAGCCCAAGACAAGGAAGAAATGGCAGAGGTATTTGTTGAAAAGCCCACCCTGTCTCTAGAGAGTGTAATCAAGTCAGTCACGGTGGATGGAAACCTTCAACCAATGACTGAATTCTATGACGACTACAATGAGGCTCACCAAAAGATTCTGCAGGAAGCCACAATCAAGTATCTGAACATATACAATAAGGCTTTCATTGAGATCATATCTCTAATTCCTAAAAGCCTAGAAAAGGAATTAGAAATAAGAAAGAATAATGCTCAGGCAAAAGATCTTGAGATCTGGGAGTAGATAGCTATTCAGCTATATCCTCAAATTGATCCCAAGACAATGAACATAATATTCAAAGACTGCAAAGATGAGTTCAGGAGTAAAGCAAGAATGAATCAACTCATGCTTGGTGAGACTGACAAGGTGGCCATAGAGACAGAAGAGATCCTCCGGAAGGCCTTCAAAAGGTTTAATCTTCCTGTTGTAGAGGACTTAGGTGCAGAAACAGCTGTGGACTTGGAACCATCTGCTTCGGAAGAAGTGCCCCTTGAACAGACTAATATCTCTCCTCCGGCTTCTCCTACAGTCTTCGGATCCCAAGAAGAAGAGAAATTACAGGAGAAAGAAGCAGCAGTAAAAGAAAAAGAGGTTGACAGCACCAAGAATGCAGAGAGAGAGAAGATTCCAATAGAGAAAACCACAACTGAAAGTGGAAAGAATGTGGAAGGAGAAAAGACTCCAAAGGACAAAACTGCAAAAGAGAAGAAACATCTGTCTCTGGCAAGAGACACTGCACAAACTATTAAAAAGTTTTTGAGCCAAGAAACAATAGAGATTGATGAATCAGAGCTTCTAAAAGGTCCATTCAACTTTGACTCCCTCTCTCTGGTACAGACAATGAAGATAGCTTCATTTGCAAATGCTAAGGCAAATGAAAAACTCCTAAAGTCTCATATGGAAGACTGTGAGTTGATAGAGGTTGCTTCCGGAGTGCTTGAAAAGATTATGCCATCAATCCAGATAGATTCGACAGCCTCCTCTTCCGGTAATCTCAAAACCTTAGTTAGTAGTGTTGATACACATTTTGACTCTCTAGAAAAATCAGCTGAAGAAAAGGTCCGGAAGGAGTTTTTGGATAAGAGATTTTCAGAAGTTCTAGGATTAATCTCTAATGATAGGAGAAATATGAGTATTGGAATAAAGAGCTTAGAAAGTGCTCTTAAGGATGGCGGTGACATCTACAAATTTTGTATCTCCTGGTCAAAGGCAACAGTAGAAATTGATAAGAAAATAAAAGAGGAACAAGACAAACTACAAAGTTTGTCTCAAAGTTTTGATCCTCTCTCTTCCTCCATAGTCAATCAAGAATGTCAAACTATTGCAATCACAAATGCAATAAAGAACTTTGAGAAGGAAAGGAAGAATATAACTAACTGGATGGGAGAACTTAGAAGGATTATAATCCCTAAGTTAGAAACTATGCATGAGGCCATCAGTGATGCTCAGACTACCGCCCAAACAAATGATTCGACAGATCTCAAGAGGGCAGAAGCTTTTGCATTTTTGTTGAGTGGTCACATTTCAATTTTGGATAGAATGAAGCAAAGTTGGTCTACAGAACTGGTCCAATTGAAGACATCCTTTACAGACATTCTTCAGTTTATGTGAGTATGTAATATGCGGCTATGTATAGTAAATTTTTGAAAATTTTGGTGTGCGGACCCTACCCTTTGCCATTGATGTCAAAGGGGGAGTGAGGAGTAGTGAAAAATGAGGAATCCAACTAAGGGGGAGTTCTGGATATTGTATATAAAGATAGAGCATCAGCCAAGGGGGAGCACAGTGTAAACACTTAGTCATTTTTCACTAAGTGTTGCCATCAATGCCAAAGGGGGAGATTGTTGGCAAGAGCCACTATATGTATTCATGGTTGTTGTCATTGATGGCAACAAAGGTCATCCCACATATCCGCAAGTCATGGTGTGTCTCTACCAGAAGTCAGAATGAAGATTGTTGTGGTCCGGTGAACAAGAACAGAGCATGTGGCAAGGTCTGACAGATTGGTCCGGATCTCTCAGAGAAAGTGTCTTGGAGCAGTACGGATTTGGGGAAGTCAAGAGGACTACCTTGAGTAGTATATTCCAAGGATTTAGCCTCTGGTGATGGACAAGGAAAAAGATATGAGTAGTTGAGTACCGGATCTCTGAGTGACAGTGAGAACAGAGGAAGAACTGACTGACAGAACATCAGACTGCTTTCCAGATGTGTTACTATTGATGGTAAAGGTTGTGAAGGCATGAATCATGTTTGGTCAACATGACTAATGATATCTACAAGTATATGCTTGATCCACATTGCTTGGTGAGCAAGGATTCAGCCGACAGAACAGAGTTTGTGAGAAAATAGACTGTTTCGAATGCCGACTAGAAAGGTGATGAAATTACTTGTGCGGATATATATAGAGGATGGATTTAGTTGTGAGATGTGTGGTTGTGTGATGGTGTATGCGAATAAGTGCAGAGCAGAGCAGAAGTAGTAAGAAAGATCCGGTATGTGAAAGGAAAGCAGAATAAAGAACAGAGGAAAGATGAAGTGCAGCAGATCAGTGTACTGAGCCTAACCGGAACTGAACTCCAGCATATGTAGATGCTTCCAATCAGTTCAAGTATTGTATAACATTCTTTTGTAGACAGTGTGTCTCTTTGTAGGCAGTGTGCCTCTTTGTGAGCAGTGTGCTCGGGCAGTGAGCCCTAATTGGCAAGTGCCATTTTTGTAACTCCTTATTCTTCTAACAGAGAATAATCTTTGGGTTAATCACCCCGTGGTTTTCTCCCTTAACAGGGTTTCCACGTCAAAAATACTGTGTCATGTGTTTCTCATTTCGTGGTAATGTTGATTCAATACTGTATTAATTAATAAGAAAGTTCAAAAGAAGAAATAATTAGGATAACTGATTCACCCCCCCCCCCCCCCCCCTCTCAGTTATCAACATCATATTCCCCCAACTGGGGGCAAATAAACATGTAAACAAGTATAAAAGGTCAAATGAGCATGTGACACACAACAAACAAGGCATGTAATAAAAGGGCCAAAGTGTAAAAAGCAATGAGGAATAAAAATATAAAATAAGAGATCTAAACTATAGTTATATAGATAAATATGCTATTGTAAAATTCACATGTATCATTAAATAAACTTTGGAGGCTCAACCTTTTCCTCCAAAAGATCATCATTTAACAAATCATCATCATCCCAATATAAGTCCTAAAATTTTTCATTATTGAAGTTTGCTTCTTGTTCTCCTTTGCTTTCCTTTTCTATTACATGTGTCTCTTCTTTGTATTCCTTCATGCTAGGCATAAACTCATTATCTACTAGTGTCACATCACCCATTTCCTTTCTTACCCAAATGTCTTGTTTTTTTACTTTTAGTTGCGGATTAATGATAGACATTTTATGCATTGTAACTTGTTTCTTTGGTTTCCAAGCAGTCTCTAACATGAAATTCTGATATTTATATTACTTTTGCTTTTATGTCTTTCTTTTGATCTTTCTTTGTATCATCACTTTTCTAGTTTGCACATGATTCTCAACTTGAGAACTCTTGTTTTTGTAGGATAATCTTACATCATTTCAACCTCTTTTGAATTATTTCAAAACCATCCAAGTGTATCTTGTATAAATAATGTATGATCAATGTTTTTCCTCTCATAAGGTACATCACCTGGTGTCTTCATAAGTGTGTCTAATGTAAAGTGACTAACATCAAATATTGTCTCGAATGAGCCCATTAAATCTTTACTATTAGGAAACATATGTTATACACCTTGCATAATGATTATAATGTAATAATTAATTGTGGTGCACCTAGGGAATCTAGGAATGCATGGGTCACATGAGTTAGACATTCTTGGGGCCACTTGCATGTTGTATGTAACATTGAGATAAATATTTAATATCGGAAAACTTAGTACCAAATGGGAAAACTTTGTATTAAAAAGTGGTTTGAGTGGTCACGGTTTAGTGAGCCCATGGTTTTGAGGCACATGGTTTATGTAATACCACTTGGTGGTTTTGTGCAAGCTTGTCTTTATAAAATCAAGCACGAGTATTTTTTGAGGTTGGCTTGCATAACCTTTGGATTGTTGGCTAAGGTTGGATTGAGCATCTCTTGTAGGTTGCATATGTGAGGAGAGGAAGCATGGATTGGGATGTGTGGCTAAATAAGTTGCATTTGCTTGTTCACATGGAGAGTGAAACTAGAGTGCTTGATGCTTCAAAGGCCTTGCATGGAGACTCTATAAGTGTATTATAATTTTGTTCATGGAGATAATACATTGAGTGAGTGAGTGCTTTTTGAGGTTGGGTTTTACCCTCATGAGGGTTTTCCCAAGGTACATCTAGTGTCATCTTGATGGTATGTTTATCTATTATTTTGCATTGTAGATTCTAAATAGTTGTTTTTATAGTTCTATCTCTTGGGGTTATGTGAAAATGGTTTATTATATCTTCAAATTTAATTTCATTTGGTATCAAATCCTAGTTGTTAGGTTGTGGGAGGATACATCTTCTTAGTTATTAGTTCCCTTGGTATGAGTAGATTCTTGTGCATAATTGAATCCATGGCCTTGTAGGAAAAGAATAAAAGCATTTTCAAGGTTAAAAGTGTGTTTGTAGACATGGGTTGTATATTTGGGGTTTGTTGAAGATATGGAAAATAGGTTTTTCATTTAGGCTCTTTCTATGAGGGTTTTAGGTGAGCTTTTGTTGGAGACCTCCTGGACAAAAATGAACCTCACCATTGAGTCCAAAAGGCCCCAAAACCTATGGATCCATATATATATGACTATGTTTGGGTTAATTTTTTTTCCATTTTCATGCCCTTCATGGAATCTTGCAGGTCAGAATTCATACAACTGTACAGAATCCTGTGGTCTAGATAGGTCATAGTTGGTAGTTTTTATCATCAACAAAATATCCTATTGCATATACTATCACTTGCATAAGCATCATGTCACCTTGATACCTACTATGATCATAGAAAAAAATAAAATATTTTATTCATCGGCGTATGGAGGGAGGTCATAGTTTGTTTTAAAAAATATTAAATTGGAAAGAGATGAAGCCCCTAGTCTTGTGGATGGACCGACTATTGCTCACAACCAACCATAGGGGGCTAGACCCCTAATGACTGAGTTGGGGTCATGCCACCTATGGCCCACTAGTGACTGCTAGGTTCACCACTCATACTCTACCTTAGCACCGCTCATGCCCAACCTTGCCTCTTTGCCACCACCACCCAGAGCACTGCCCAATTGCCACCCAAAAACAACCTATTTGCAGTTTGAATGCCATAATGGAGGAGTTTTTTCTGGGAGGCATAACTTTCACCTAAGGAGTTAGATTTTCATATTGTTATAGTCACCAAAAAGATATTTCTGAGTACTATGCTATGGTGTCAGTGGTTTTTCTACATTTTATTGTTTTAGATAGAATATACCAGTTGGAAGCCAATTTTTCTCTCATTGATTCAATAGGTCATATGTTGTGCCCACGGTGTCCAATTTTGGACTTCTCACAAGTGACGAAGAATATTTTTTTAGAACATCATAATGGATTAGGTTTGAAAGTGTTGATATGTGATTTGTTCACTTACATTTTTGTTTGAGCTATTTTGGTTTCTTTAACTATATTACTTTGTGAGTTTGTGGCAATTTTAATCTAGAGGTGATTTAGTGTTAGAGTCATGGTAAAACTTACATGTTTATCTCTAGTTGTCTATATTTGACATGGTTACTAATGTGATGTTGAATTTGTATATTGCATTGTGAGATCTATGAGTTGTGTAGTTTTGTAGGCTATTTATACATATAGGTTGCATGGATAACTTATATGTGGGTCATCTATGCCCATAGATATTTTAGTGTGGATATAGATTCTATATGGTTGGCCTAGTTTGATCACATGATTCATTGGTTTGGTTTTTATTATAAAAACCTACCTTAGCAAAGAGATGGTGATACTTGATATAGTTGTGTTATGGGACCTACAATTGTTAACTATGGTACAAGATGTGTAAGACTCAATTGGGTGGTAATCATGGTGTTATGGAGGTTCCTTGCATGCTTGGAGCTTTAGGATGACATAGTTGTTTATGTGGATGCATTGTTGGTGGTGATGGATTAATTCTTGATTGCAAGTGGTGGTTTATCTTCTTGGTTTTGCTTTACCTTCTAGAGTTGTTGGTGTTGTAGTTGAGCGTGTGTTGACCATGGGTGATCTTCATTTAGGAGATAGTTATCATGATGCCATGTGTATCTTGGTATTAAGATTCAGTGGGAGCTTTGGCAGTGATGTGGATTCATCACTTGGTGATGGATGATCTTTTGTAGTGGTTGTTGGTGTCATGGAGGAGATCTTGGATCTTGTTTCTTGTATGTAGTGAGATTTATTTGATATCTTTAGTTCTATTGATAGGGGATGCTTATCTTCATGTTGTTTGGAGATGTTTAACAACGTGTTACTATGAAGGGATCTTGGAGTCTTTGGTTGAGGTCTTGGTTATGAATTCTCTGTTTGATAAATGATCCTTAGTTTAGAGGATGCATGTTATTGTGCAATGGTAGATTCTTGATTGTACGTTAGAGTTTTGGCATGATATAGGTGCTCTTGGGAGAAAATATATTTGTTAGAGACATATTATCTTCCTTTAATGAGATGTAGATCATGATGCCATGGTAAGTTCCTAATTATATATTACTGTCAAATAACAACATATCATCAACATATAAAGTGATAACAATAAAATGATCACCACATTTTAAACGCTCTGCAACTGCTCTATAACTTCCCTGCCTAGATTTGAATTTGATTTTGAGCAAGAATGGCTAGCGATAGTCGAGGAGGGGGCCCGTGGCCTAGTTGCCCCTCCTTGAGCATGTATAACCCGATTCTGGCACTGGTAGTAGCACTACTCATGTGATTCCATCCTTGGACTCAGAACCAAAGAGGTGGAAGGAGGCCCTCATGGGTGCAGCAAAAGGGGGACGTGTTGGCGATTCGAGTATCTCAGTTCTTTCTAAGTCTGAGGAAGGAATGACACTTAAACTACTGGATCTAACTATCCAATGAGTGGTGGCGTCAATGGAGAACACTCTAGTTGGGAAGTTCTTTGCCTATCATCCCAACATAGACCTGGTTTGATGATGGGTAGCATCCAAAAGGCTGCTACAGGGAAGCATCACGAGAAGTGCCATGTCGAGTGGTATGTTCCTCTTTAAGTTTACTTCCCCAAAGGATCTTCTTTTGGTGTTGTTTGGAGGCCCATGGTTATATGGGAAACACTCACTTTCCCTGTGCAGATGGAAACCTTGATTCGACCCTAACGCTGCCCTTAACCAATCAGCTCCAGTCTAGGTTAGACTTTTGAGGCTACCCCTGGAATATTGGGTGAGAAATTCTTTGCCTGGATAGGCAACTCATTTGGGGACTACGTGATGGTGGATAAGGTTACAAAGGCTAAGGCAGGACTAGTGTATGCTAGATTTTGTATTAATGTAGATATCCTCAAAACCCTTCCTACTTCCATCATCCTAGAATCTAAATTTGGGAGATGGAGTCAAAGCATTCTCTATGAGAACTCAAGGGTTTTTTTGTCAGAATTGCATGAAGTCAGAGCATGTTATTACACAATGATGGGCTCCAAAAAGACCCTTGCCCCCTTTGAAGGAGTGTTTGGAGAAGGGAAAGGAAAGCTCAAAGGACTATCCTTTTAAAGAAGATATCCTCAATCTGATTAGCTCTTCCCCAACATCTCTGGAGAAGGTGGTTGTGGTGGAGACTACTATAAATGGGGATGCTAATAGGGATGTTCAGTGCTTGGATAATGAAAGGGAGGAACAAAATCAGGAGGAGACAAAGGTTGACGGTGGTCACCAGGTGAATGGGCCCACTTCTACAGATATCCCGGTTGAGGATCTGGGAGAAATGTCTGGCGATAGGGAAGAGGGGGAGATTTTTTAGTCTTCAGATAATCTTGAGGTTGCAACTATTAATGTCAAAGAGGATGTTTAGGTCAAACAAGTTAACAACCCAAATCTAACCTCGAGAGGCTTTAAACTTGGGGCAAGTATGTTGGGGGACAACTCCTCCCCATCACCAGGAGCAGGCCCTAACAAGAATACAAAGGATTTTGAGGGATGGTCTGCTGTGAGAAGGAAGGGGAAGGGTCCCAATAGGAAGACAACAGATGTGAGGGGAGCATGACAAGGAAAGACACTCGCAAATTCAAATAAGACAACGCGATGTAGCAAGGGAGATAGCTAATGGAAGGCAGACCACCTTGATGGTGCCTCCTAGAAGGCCAAAGAAATGAGGATACTCTCCTGGAATGTCAGAGGGCTTAACGACCCTCTTAAACAGTTGCTAGTTAAGAATTGTATTTATGATAATAAGATTGATATCCTTTTTCTGTAAGAGGTTAAAATGACTGAAGATAATTTTGAACAGACTATGAAAAATATTTGGCCTAATGTTAACTTTTCCATTAGTGAAGCTCTAGGGGCCTTAGGTGGTATTGTCACTTTGTGGAGTCATAATCTATAGGGGTTGGTGGTTTCTAGTACCAGGGACTGTCTTGAAGTTGCTTTCTCTTGTAGGGAGAATGTGTGGTCCCTTGTCAATATCTACGCCCTAAATTCTCAGGTAGGATGGAAGGAGATCTGGGGACCTCAATTCTCCTCTCTACCCTTTGGGAAATATGGGTGGTCTTACTAACTACTCTGACAGCATGGCTGACCTTGTTGAATTCTTGTGTAAGGCGGGTCTAATGGACATTGAACTTATTTGACAATTATTCCCCTTATCTAATAGAAGGCAAGGGAAACATCTCATTCAGATTAAGTTGGATAGAGTCCTCATCTCATCCAACTGGACCATTACTAACTAGCTTAGCTGGAAGCTCTCCCCAGGGTGGGATTGGATGACAATCCCTTGCTGCTAAATTGGTAGGAAAAGAATCTCAAAGGACCCTTCCCCTTTAGGTTTGAGATGATGTGGGTTGTTCATCTCGATTTTAAAAGCTGCTTGGTTGATTGGTGGAAAATTCTTGTTTAAGGGCTGACTATGTTTAGGTTGACCCAGAAACTTCTCAATGTTAAGAATCAAGTTAAGGGATGGAATAATATACCTTTGGGAATGTGTTGAATAGAAAGAAGATTGTTTCTAGTCAGTTTCTTGACATCTAATCAAGGATGGATCAAGGTGACAGTTCAGAGGAGATATTGGCCCTGGAATTGGTTTCTAATTTGAAGGAGGAGGAGATATTTTGGAAACACAAATCTAGAATCCAATGGCTGAGGGAGGGGGATAGGAATACTTCCTTCTTCCATCAATCTACTTTGAGGCACAAGAAGTGAAATACTATTAGTAGACTCTTGGATGAGAATGGGGTGGTGGTCATAGAGGAGGACAAGATGGGGAAGTTAGCTTCCAACTATTTTTAGTCCCTCCTAGCAGCCCAACCCATTTCCCCCTCCTCCTAGGAGGATTTTTCTCTTATGAACTCTATACCTACTCTCCTTTTTGAGGATGACAATAGTATCCTAATTAAGCCTGCCATGGAGGAGGAAGTTTAGGTGGTGGTTTTCTCAATGGAGCATTCAAAGTCCCAAGGCTAGATGGTTTTCCCCTAGCCTTTTTCCAAGTCTTTTGGGATGTGGTTGGGAAATATGTCATTGAAGCAGCTAAAGACTTTTTCAGAACTGGTAGACTCCTGTAATAGCTAAAAAATACTTTCATAGATCTGATCCCTAAGAAAGTTGATCTCAATTCCATGACTGATTTTAGACCTATTAGTCTCTGCAATACTGTTTACAAAATCTTCAAGAAGATTTTGGTCCTCAGACTCCAACCTCTCTTGGATAAGCTTATTTGTGTCAATTAGAAAGACTTCATCCTAGGTAGGCAAAACTTGGATGTAGCCATCACCACCCATGAAGCCATACACTTTATCTCTAAGAATAACACCCTAGGTATGATTTTCAAACTTGACATCTCTAAGGAATATGATAGGGTCAATTGAGATTTTCTATTCAGTGTCCTTAGGAGATTTGGATTCCAAGGTCGTGTGATCAATCTAGTGAAAGAATGTGTCTCCATGGTTTGATTCTCTGTGCTGGTTAATGCTCTCACCATATCTTTTCATCTTATTGGCTAAGGTTGTGGGAAGAAATGCTTGTAGGCTACTGAGTAATGGATCCCTCCATGGTATCAAACCAACTTCCACAACCCAACCTTCACTAATACAATAGTTTGTGGATGACATTATATTGTTTGGGATTGCTTCGGTGGTGGAGGCTAAGAGATGGAAAGGTCTTATTAAATATTATGAGACTGCTTCTGGACAGAGCATTAATTTTGAAAAAAGCCACATCTATTTTCTGCACTGTTGAGGTTTTGCAACACAAAATCAAAAGAGTCCTTGGTTGTTCAAGTGCCTATCTACTAGCCACATATCTTGGCCTCTCCCTCATGGCTACTAAAATAACCTCTGACTGATGGAACTTAATCATAGAAAGAATGCAGAGGAAGCTAGCAAGATGGAAAGGGAAATTGTTAAGGCAGGTGGGGAAATTTCAACTTCTTAAAGCCTCTCTCCAAGGTATGCCCACTTATTTCCTTAGCCTTTTTAAAATCCCAAAATGTTTGGCAGAGAAGATCAAGAAAATCCAAAAGAAGTTTTTATGGTTAGGGGTTGAGGAGAAGAGGAGGATTGCCCTTGTTAGTTGGGAGAAAATTTGTTTACCAAAGGCTCAAGGGGGGTTGGGGATACGAAGAATCCATCTAATGAACAAAGCCCTCATGGCTAAGATTTGATGGAATCTAATTCAAGGTAATAAGGATTGGGGGATATCATGCATGCTAAATACTTCAGGGGGGACCAGGGTTGTAGTTTGCTTTCACAATAGAACCTCCCTAAGGGTTCAGTTATCTGGAATGGGACTCTTAAAACTAGGGGTCTTCTTTGTAAAGGAGTTAGGTGGAAGATTGGGGATGACAGGAGTGTTAGTTTCTAGGAGGATAGATGGCTAAAGGACCTACCCCTCAGAGAACTTGATTATGGCAGGATTGCTGATATTGTCAGCAACTTCTTTGGCAACCTAGTTTCAAATTATATCAGTTGTAATGAGTCAATTAGAAGATGGAAAGGCCTTAGTGAATGTGACTTTGCTCATAATGAGGATAGGCAGATGGTTGTTTAGCTCTAGGGGGAACTAAACAATTTTAGGTTTGCCTTACTCCCAAAATAGGATCAGATTATTTGGGAAAAGGACAACAAGGGCCTATTCACTGTGAAGAGTGCCTATGGTTTTCTTTTAGACTTGGGTGAGGATAGTTTGTGGGCTAAAATCTAGCTTCCTAAACTTATTCCTAAAATTAATTTCTTTTGGTGGACCCTCATTCATAATAAGACTCTCACCTTGGGCAATTTGAAGAAGAGAGGGTTCCAGATCCCCAATCGGTGTGTTTTATGTGGTGAAGAGGAGGGGACTATTCCTCATCTAATGTTATCATGCAACTTTTCCTATGAGGTGTAGAGTCTTATTCTATAATGTCTGAATGTGTCTTGGGTATCCAATGTCGGTGTGGTTGGGGTTGTCAGGGAGTGGAGACACCCCTTCCGACCCTCGTTCCTAGTGACTAAGGAACTATGGACACAAATTCCCTCTCACTTAGCTTGGAATTTATGGAAGGAGAGGAATAACAGAATTTTTAGGGAAAAATACAGGACCCCTATGGAGGTTTTTTAGGCCTTTGCTAAACTCCTAATTGAAAACATTAACACCTGCAAATTCAAGGCGACTGAGAACCCCCAGGACATGATGAAGTGAACATGTTGAAACAATGGGTTGCTAATCCTAATATCTGCAATATTGATGCCTCCAAAAAGATGGCTAGGGCCAAAACTTATTGGGCTCCTCAGAAGAACTAGTATAAGTTGAACTTTGATGGGGTTGCCAATGACAAACTCAAAGTGGCCAGTGGAAGGGGCATAATTAGGACTGATGCTGGAACCTTTGTGGTTGTCTATACTGGAGGATTGGAGATTAAGAGTAATAATGAGGCAGAGGCTCTGGCCATGCTTTGGGGATTAAGATTGCCCATTCCATGAATATTAAGCACTTGCATGTGGAGGGGGACTCTCAGCTTGGCCAACTTGGGTTGGAATCTAATAGATGTGATAGGAGACATCTGGTTGCTTCTCAATGCCTTTGAAGAACACAAAGTGTCTCACATTTATAGAGAAGGTAATGTAGTGGCGAATGCCATGGCTAACTTGGGCATCAACAAGAATGGTTGAAGATGTTGGAGGGAGTCTGTCAACTTGCCTCGCAGAATTCAAACCCTAATTGATAAGGATGGACACAAGTCTACTCTTTGATCTAGTATGGGGAGGAGATTTTGAATAGAGGGGTGGTCTCTTCTACCTCTATATGGTTTTTGCTAGCCAAAAGGCTAGTATGAATAAGTCAGAAGGCGGTAAATTTCAAATGATGGATGGAGCCACTAGATTTCAAATTTGTTGGGGTGAAGATGATGACGTTGACTGGCAGAGGTTGACTCAACAGACGACTGCTAACTAGATGCTAAGGTGGCGAGATGTCCCATGTGATAGAGTACGGAGGACAGGATGGCAAGCCAGTAATATTTTTCCTTCCATCCCCATTCTCTGAGATATTTAATCTCACACGAGGTGGCGAGTTGCGGTCATTTCATAGGTGACGAAACAGGGTGGCAAGGACCCTTCATATCAATTTTATGATTATATCAAATTTAATCCTAAGATTCACAGACCACATATGAGATGGAAATACACGGGAAACATTATTAATTTGTATGAACATTCTAGTAGACCTCCCACACACAAGAATTTCTCTAATGGTAGTCTCTTGCTCTTGTTGTGGCATTGGTTCCAAAAGATTGAGATGGGGGTGACATTGTGAAAATCAAGCCATCCTTGCCTAAGGAATTCAAACATAATCCTAGGGTGTGGCATGTTATCCAAGAAGTGGCTTCAATCCTGGAAGCCATGAGAGGTTATGACGAGAACCTCTCTAAGCAATTTGTTGAGTCTTGGGATAGCAAATGGTAGATACATGTTGGAGGTATCGGATTTGAAGTGTCAAAGGAGGTAATTGTGTAGAGCACTAGTATGCCTACCAAAGGAAAGAAGCATTGTTGAAGGAGTAAGGTGCCAAACCCAAAGAACATGGGGTTATTTTTCGAAGAGAGAGAAGCTGCGGTCAAGTTCTAGGGTGGTTTCAAGAGGGAGAAGCTACTAGCACCATGGGACTAGGTTTGTCTCATGATAATGAAATACTTCACCCTTGAGGGGTGCTTTAGGGATTTTTACCACTATCATTATGCTTTGCTCAACTATTTTAGGCATATCTTGGAGTTAAGTATTCCCTTCTTCTTGTTGTCATCCTTGGAAAGCTCTATTTGATCTGCCAAAGACATCTAGTTCAAAAACCCTAATCATCTGGTTATTCCCCTTCACCAAGGACTAATTCTCTGGCTCTACCAATTTCATTTAGCTTTGTTCCCTCCTACAAAAATCAAAGTCAGCCTATTGGATGATTCCCCACTAGTCCAAATCTCTACTACTAATTGGCAAGGGTCATTATACCTTATCATTTAATCATATTTCAAGTGTCAAATCCAAGACTGTGTCCATGGCTATTTGCAATTAGGAATCCTATAGTTGCCAGTTTTATCTAACTAACTCTAATGATCATTACTGATTAAATAAACTTAATATTACTAATCTATCTGTCGTAAAATGAATCCCAAGAATATTGAAAACAAAACTGAACAATGAATTGCTTAAAGTAAATCTATATTATTCCTCTCAACTAAAACATGCATTTATCTATGAAAATAATAACTATCTCCTTAAACAGAATTTGAAATAACAAAAACAATAGTACTAGCCTTCTGCCTTGGTGGTGAGAGTGGGCCCTTGCTCCACACCCTTAGGGCTGAAGACTAAAGTGAAGAATAATCACAAGAAGATAAGACTACAATTCAATTTCAGTCCAAATCCATCAACTTTGTATTCAGAAAATGTTTATATCAAAATAAGATTACATAAATAAAAAATTGATCGCTATGTGTCTTCTGCAGCTACTTCTGTAAGTTTATATCTAAATCTGTGATGAGATATCACTTACCCTATCTACTAGTTCATCTATGAGATAACATCAATCTCTTTATTCTACTAACTATCTAACTATAGAATGAATATCCATGCAATTAAAATAGATTTAGTGGAACAACAGTCCACACTAAATCTGAGTCTTAGTTTTAAATACACTTGGGCAGTGAGGCCCTGAAATATAGGTATTTAAATCGGTTTATCAATAACTCATGCAAAATCAAAAAGAGATAAAACTTCTAGTAGTTAACTATGGTCTACCCTTAATTACTCAGGTGATGATTTGAGTAACATCAGGAGCATCCCGATCACTACTGGAAGTGTTTGACCAATAGCCATGCTAGAAATCTACACTACTCTAAAGAGGCGCCGAAGATGTATGTTTCTATATGTAGCTCCAGAGATATGATTGTGACCTTCTCATTCAGCTCCGGAGATGTTGTGACTTTAGTCCAGCTCTGGAGACGATTCACCTCCTTATCCCAAAATCTCTCCAATCAAATTGGAAAACATTGGAGACCAGTCGTGGCATTTTCATGTCAACTTTGGAGATCATTAGGACTACATCTAGAGATGCAAAAAATTGTCTACTTGAACACCTGCACCTGTTGATTCAAAAAGAGAAGATTTCTGCATATTTCCATCAATTCAATGCACATTAGTCCTTCAATCAGAAATCATGATTCTAAGTAATTCATCTCTTATTAATCATCATTAGAACAATCTTGTTAACCTATTTTGGTGCAGTTATAAGGACAATGGAATAAGAAGGGAGAAAAAGAGGGGTAAAAAGGTGTATTTCATGGGTGCTACTTGGCACTCATCATCCCCCCATACTTAAGGATTAGCAGGTCTTGCTTCTCACAATCTGGACTTATTCTGGTGGAATATCTTATCAGTCAAGCGGTAGTCCTGTGCATAAGTAGTCCAAGTGGTGCGATCTATATTACCATTTCCCTTGTACTTATCAACTTGCTTCATCCATTCTTGAAACTTGTCATCTTCCATTTGCTCAGCCCAAATAGGTAGTAGTTCAATGATGAGAGGAGGTCGGAAATGACCACCTATCCACTCTATTTGGTATTTATCTATCATTTTAGACACTGCCCTAGCCTTCCTCATAAATAGTCTCAAGTTAGCAGGAGTCACCACTTCTCTCATTTTCTGCTCTTAAGTTAAGATATTCCACCTTTTCCTTGCCATTGAAAGTACTTGATTAGTTGAACTATTCATGAAAATACCAAAATCAATGGAACATTCCTGCAGATGTTTCAGATACAATGGCAAAATCCTAGTCTTACTTTCTAGGTGGTAGACATATGCCCTAAATTGGACCTTAAAAGCATGAGGGTTTAGACATACTTTTCTGATGAAAAGACTTGTTTCTGT
This sequence comes from Cunninghamia lanceolata, assembly GCA_027924645.1. Classification (NCBI taxonomy): domain Eukaryota; kingdom Viridiplantae; phylum Streptophyta; class Pinopsida; order Cupressales; family Cupressaceae; genus Cunninghamia; species Cunninghamia lanceolata. Next base: position 2,384,250 of record BSBN01000610.1, read on the forward strand.
ATCCTTCTTGAGATAAGCCTCCATTCTCTCATTCCAAATCTGATGATTTCTCATCAGTGACATAAATGCCTTAAGTTGACATTCCCCTACAAAATAGTTGATAATGAAGGTCATATCATCTACACAGAAACCATGCAAATATTAAACACACATAATTTTTTTTTCTCTTCATCAGAACTTTTCATGTATGCTTCCGTGAGCCCCTCTCCTGTTTCTGTGTTCTCAGTAAGATCAGACAGAACCAAAGATAGTTTTCTCTATAGAACTCTCTCTTATAAGAACAGAGCATAACTTCCAATTGGGGGCCTGCAAGATAGGATTTCAGATGAAATGGAAGCTACTTGAATGACTTTTTCTTCTAGGGTTTCTACTCTTTTTGACATGGCAGTAACTGCCCTCTATAATTGCAGCATGGGCTTAGAAGCCTCATATTCTCTACATCCCCTTTCCCAATGGAACAGGGCTTTGGAAATATCTATTAGAATTAGGCCCACATATGGATCTATTTGTACTCCCTATTCCATGGTTGCCCCTGGACCAATTAACTCATGAATATACTCTTCTTGATCATCTATTTTATTATTAGCCCAGGTTAATTGTTTGTCTTGACTCTGTACTTTCTCAACCAGTGCTACAATTATTATGAGACTATTGTCTCTGGCCTTGGTAAGATCAAAAATATTTTGTACTGCCTCTGCCTCCTTTTCCTTGATGATTTGGGCTACCTTTGTTTCTTGGTCTCTCAATTCTGCATCTTTCTCCTGAATTATTTACTGTTTATTCTAGAGCTCTACTTGCAGCCCTTCAATCACCTGATTTTGCTCCATTTCTTTTTCTTTCATGACCTTCTTGAGGTCAGTAATAATCTAATTTTTCCCCCATAATAATCTTTTCAAATTATCAATCTCTTCTAACATCTGCTATTCTTTTGAAATTTCAATATCCTCTTTATCAGAGGGGTGAGAATAAGTTCCTGTTTCTTCTTCTGTTTGCTCTACAACAGGGTTTTCCATAGCTATTGGCTCTTCACTGCCAGCTGCATCCATTTGCTTTGCTTCAACTTCCCCTGCAGCCTCCCTGTCTTGAGTTTCTTCTTGAGTCTTCTCTGTAACTATTGGTACTGATGAAGGCCCAACTTTTTCCTCAGAAGTTCTAAGACCCAAAAGAACTTCAGCTAGGAGAGCATTATCTTTTTCAGCTTAGGTAGGCTACCTTTTCCTTTTTCTTCTCCGTAGCACAGGTGGAGCAAGCATCTCCAAAGCAGGTATATCATCATTAGAATCAGAGGAAATAGTAAAAGTTTCTTTTTGTTCTACCTCCAGAGCAGGAGAATGTTGTGAAGTTGGACTATGAGAACCTAGATGAACAGATGGTTTTGGGAAAACTTCTCTTTGTTTCTTCTTTCTCACTAGGGGAATTTCATCTGAGTCATGATATACTTCTTCAGCCCAGTAGTGTATGCTAGACTCAGTTTTCTTTGGAGTTATTTTTATTTTCTGACCCTGCCTTTCCCCCATTGGTTCTGTTGGAATATACTCCTCAGCCAAGGTCATCTTCCACCTTGCTGAGTGAGTCATATATGGAGTTTGTTCAAGAGAAGGTTCTCTAACTTCCTTCCCTTTTCTCTTTCTGTTAGAAGAAGGGGTAGCAGATGAAGTTGCCTCCAGTGAGGGATTTAGACCTTTACCTTTCTCAATAGCTGGAGAGGAAGTTGAAGGCTCTGCCTCCTCTTCTTGCTGGGTAGAGGAAGCCTCACCTACTTCCTGTGCCCTCTTTGGTTCTCTGTCCTAGGGTTTGTTATCTAAAAATGTCTGCCATAATGCTTCCCCATCAGCTTGGGATAGAAAGTGATGTTTTACTACCAGGAAAATGAGGCCATGGTGTTTCATAGGACCTTTTTCCCTATTGGTACTTTTCTGCAATTGCTCTAATTCTAGAGTACAGAAAGTTTGGAATGTTTATGCTAAATTCTGGGTGGGCATTTCCATGCCTCAGAAAAATCAACATTTTCATTATTGGTCCTCGAACTAAGGAAAATTGGCCATCACATGTAAAGTACTTCATCAACCATAATGCTACAGATTGCCATGGGTTTGGAAGTGAAGACCTAAGAATTCTTTTAACCTCATTCTTGCTTAAATGCAACTGTATTGCAGGTTCACCTTCTACAAATAAATTTCTAATTAAATCAACATATAGGGTTTTTAGATGGTAAAAGCTCTCACCTTGCTTTGGCAATCCGAAGATATGACTGATGGTGGTAGCAGAGAGATTGACTTGAACCCCTCTAACAGTTGTTTGATTATCTCTTAGATTTCCTAGGAAGTCATCAACAATATCTTCTTGAAAACCTTTAAATTTCTCCAAGAACTCCAACCACCCCACATTCCTAAGAATGTCTGCCACAACATCATCCTACAAAAGACCTGTTATACTTTCTGGCTCTGATTTCTTTTTGATTGCCATCTTTCAGTCCTATTCCACCCTCTATAGCTAAAATTCTATTTGCTTCTCTTTGTGGTTTGTCTTTCCTCTTTTACTATCTTTCCTCTTTTAACTCCGTAGGCTTTGGAAGACTGTGTTAACAGACTTGAATTTTTAGAGAATTTTGTAGTCTTGAATGAGGGTTGTTATGTCGATTTCTTGAATTGCTTGAATTATGGGAAAAAGGAGCTTGAAATTGGTTATCGTGCTCATGCAGTCATAATTGCAACAGAGTGATGGGACACTCCATAGACATGTCGACAGTATAGCAAAGATGGTGGCATGCATGAATTTAGAAGGGAAAATAATGGCAGGAGGACGTGTCATAATGATGGCACCCAAAAATAGAATTTGACAAGACAGTTACTAACTAATGCTTAATTAAGAGTACCTGAATCAATCTTAATGATGACGGCCCGATGTACATGGTTGCAACATTGCGGCTTTGATGAGATTGGATGTGACTTGGCACGTGAGTAGCTTCTACATGGCTTTGAAATGGCGTCAGCATCCTTATTGTCATGTACCCTGCAATCATTCCCACTGAGTTGTCTGAGAATGCCATGTTGTTAGGTGACATCAGTGCAGTCATTTGTGATGACCTGCGCATCTGAGAGTGATGACCTTTTCTCTATCACTAATGATATGCATCCTGACATCATGTTTGTCCTTGTCATAAAGTGGAGGATGAGTCATGATGACCTCATCAATGATATCTCTGCTATATTACCTGGAGAGGTGGGTCCCCTCCTTATTTATTCTATTCAAGAATGGCTCTTTATTGGTGGAGCACCGGAGGTGCTCCTTATTACGAGCATCAGAGACATGTTTAAGTAACTTCTGGCACTTGATCACCTCCGTAGCTTGATTATTCTTATCTGGCATGAAGAAGGGAACTGCCATTTATTGGTTTTCAATCCCCTTATATGAGAAAGATAGCCATTTACTGGTTTTCCATCTTCCTCTTTTTTTTCTCTCTTTTTTTTAAAAGAAGGCTGCCATTTGCTGGTTTTCAACCTTCTCTTTTTCTCTTTTTTTAGTTTTTATTTTTTCAAGAAGGCTGCCATTTGCTAGTTTTCAACCTTCTCTTTTTTTTTAATACTTTTAGTCCAAATTTGTGACAGAGGATGTGTCCCCTGTAACCAAGCACAAATCTTTGATAAATTCTTCCTTAGTGGATGGCCTTTTATAGAGTCTAATTTTGTGGCCATTCACTAAGAATGTGTCTATGCTTTCATCAATGGGTTCCAGCAGCACTATTCCATTCTCAAAAACTACCTTTATCTGGTAAGGACCCATCCAATGAGTTTGTAACTTTCCCTTGAACTTAGAATCATATAGGAGAACCCAATCACCTTGTTGAAATGTCCTCCTTTTGATGTGCTGGTCATGCAATTGCTTCCTTTGATACTAGACTAGTTTTGTTTGTTGAATGGCTTCTGTCTGGATTTCATCTAACTCATTGAGCTAAAGAATTCTGTTCTATTGGGCTATAGACAATGGTAGACCAATATCTAATACAGTTTTAAGTGTCTGGAGCTCAAATTCTATAGACAGAATGGGCTTCTTTCCATAAACTAATTCATATGGTGAGAATTTTGTTATGGACTTCCAAGTGGTATTGTAAGCCCAAACTGCTTCAGGTAATCTGTTAGCCTAGTCCTTTATGTTCATGGCCACTGTTCTTGTTAGAATGTTCTCAAGTTCTCTATTAGTCACCTCTACTTGCCCATTAGCTTAAGGATGGTAAGGTGAAGATTTTCTATGTTTAACCTAATATAAGTTTGTGAATGCTTTGATTACTTGTGAAGTAAACTGAGATCTTCTGTCTGAAACTATGGATCTTGGGGCTCCAAACCTCAAGAAAATCTTATTATAAAGGAAATCAACAACTTTCTCTTCTCTTGCAAATTGCAATGCCTGCACTTCAGCCCATTTAGTGGCATAGTCTGTACATACAAGAATGTACTCTTTGCCTGATGATGGTGGAGAAATTGGTCCCACAAAGTCTAGACCCTGTTGCTCAAATGGTTCCAGCATTACTTGAGGATGAAGTGACATTTCGTGGGTGAAAGTTGGTTGTCCCATCCTTTGGCATTGATCACACTACTGCACATACGTCTTGGTATCTGTGAGGCCTACCTTTTTCAGTCCCGTACATTTGACTATTTACTTTATTGTTGCTGATACATTTAGACTTGTGAGATTGTTGACCTTGAATTCCTAAATTATTAGACTTTATGATGTTATGGGAAAACTAATTAGGTGATGTTAGATAGATGCTTTATATTACGATGTTATGAGAAAACTAATTGGGTGATGTTAGATGGATGCTTTATATAATGATATTATGGGAAAACTAATTGGGTGATGTTAGATAAATGTTTTATATAATGATGTCATGGGAAAACTAATTGGGTGATGCTAGATAGAAATTGGTTTTGTGATTTAATCTTGGGAATGGATGTTTGAAATGCAGAAATTAGGATCTAAATTGTAATGTGACTTCCTTAATGCTTAAGTGAACTTGTGATATTTTATGCGAGTGTATGTTTTTAATTTGCTTTAGCTATTATATATATATGTGTGTGTGGAATTAACTTTGCAATTGAGTGCATAGGTATTTCTAACAAGCCATAGAAATTGGAGATTAGTCCACACATACTGTTGTAATCCCTTGTGAAGCTGATCTAGTTCCATGAGGAACCAAGATCAACTCTGTGTATGGTGCAATTCTATAATGTTGATTTGCATGTTGTTAATCAGGTTAAGTCTACCCCCCTTTTAATTTGAATTATAATTTGTGTTGTAAGAATTTTGTCTTTGAATTTTATTTTTTAAAATTTTAAATTTGGAGACCCTTTTCATGTGTTTTAATTTGACCCTGAGTTGTAACCCTTGGGTCTAGGGGTGTTTTTGACTTGGGTAACCCTTGGTAAACCTCCATATGGTCACCTTAACTTCACCCTAAAGTTAAGTGACGAAATTGGAGGCATGGGAGGGAGAGGATGAGTGGTACCAACACTCAACCCCATCCCTTTTCACTTCCCAAGGTTGGAGATGACTCCAAGACCCACCAATTGTGGAGGACTTGACTCCAAGTCTCTCTCACAATTGGTGAGGGTACCTTGGAGTTGTGTGGTCCCTCTTGAGAGGAAAGGAAGGGGACACATGTGTCACCATTCCCTCTTAAGCTCCTCTTTTCTCTCCCACATGTTGGAGAGAGGACAAGTGAAGGGGTGAGAGAGACTTGGGGATGGGTGAGTGACATGTGTCAACACCCATCCCTTGGGTCATGCTTGTAGTGGGGAGGAAGAGTGAGGAGGTGACAAGTGCCACCTCCCCATTCCTCTAAGCTCATGGGTTGAGCTTATTTTAATCCCACCTGGGAGAAGGTTAGGGGTTGTTGAATTTTTGGGAATTTTAATTGTTTGAATTAGAATTTGGGGAAAAAGATAGAGAGAGTTTTGTGGCTTATGTTGGAGGGGAATTTGGAGAAGCTCTACATCAACCTTTTTCCATAATTGGGCTTTTAAAGGTTGGTATTCAAGGCTAAGGCCTTCCCTTTGCATTTTAGTTTGCTTGCATGATGCATATGTGTGAGATTTATTTTCTTGAGTTATATTTTGTTATTGTGGGGAAAATTTGTAGGGTGTTGTAAGAGCCTCTCCCACTTGGAAGAAGATGCTCAACAAGTGTGGGGTAGGAGAGGAGTGATCCTCCTCGGGGTCATTACCTTGTTCTTGTGGTGTTGTAAGCCTTGAGGGCATTATATGTGATTTTGAGAAATATGAGACATGGCTTGAGAGCCAAAATATGGAAGCTTTGAGGAAATTGTGTTTAAATGGTTGGCTAGAGGCCTTATGAGATATTTGTTTTGGGATATTATAGGAGTGACACTCTTGAGTTGAGTGTGTCCACTCCCCTACCCCTTTGAACTCACCTTGGTTGAGTTCATGTGTTGTGATTATCCATGGGTGTAAAAATTGTGTTTTGGTTGTTTTGAATGCCTTGTTATGAAGTGGAATGAGTTCCCAAGTGTGTGGGTGACCTCCCTAGCTCGGGGGTGACCCTCTTACAGGTCTACGGTAGAGAGGAGAGCAAGATGTGTGGTTTTCTTTCCCCTTGTGATATGCAAGTTCATTGGAGCTAAGTGTGAAGTTGGAGAAACTCCTTGTTCTTGGAGTTAATATTTTATTTTCCTTTACTCTTTAAGCTCTTGAGAGAGAGCTTGGCCTTCTTAGGAGATTTTACCATTTTGTTAGTTGTCAAAGATGAGAACTTGGTTCTCTCTTTTGTTGTAAAATTATATTTTCTCAAGTAGTGTGTAAGCCATTTTTCATTGTATTGAAAAGTTGTAAAATTGTTGATTTAATTCTTATCATTCAAGAGAGGTTAGAGGAAGAAAATTTGTTTTAAAAGTCATTTCACTTGTATGTAAATCTTAAAATTTGTTCAATAGAAGAGTTGTGGATTTTAATTTGAGATAAAACTAGAAATTTGTATTTATTTTGTGTCATTATGATAAGAAAGAAAATTGGTTGTTGATATGTATTAGAGGCATTCTAAATTACTTATTTATATTTGTTCCTCTCATTAAAAGTGTAATTAATGGTAATGCAATGAATATATATTTTGTGTGAAAAATATGGATTCTTGCCTTATTGAAATTTAAAAAAAAGGATATATAACTTTGTTTATTTGTTTAAAAATAAATTTATAAGTGTAGAAGAAAAAGATTATAGTTGGAAATATCAATTATATATATAAGACTTGCCAATGGTTAGAATTATCTGGCACACTAGGGTGATAGATTAGTTCAATCTTATATGAAGTATTTGTGAAATATGGATGAGGAAGTAGTAATAAAGCTGATACTACTAATGAATCGGCCTTGGCATTCTGTTCTCTTAGAACATCCTCAATTGAGAAAGCATCAAAATGCTCAATGTTGTCCCAGACTTTGTTTCTATAATGTCTCAACAGGTATCGTTCCTTACAGTGAAAATCTTCCTCGCTTGATAATTAACTCTACATCACCAACCGCCTTTAATTTCCTTATTCCCCTTTATTTTGATACAACAAGGCCCAACAAAAAAGCCTCGTATTCAACTATATTGTTAGTGTTCTCAAACTCTAACTTGTAAGAAAAATGGAATTTCTCTCCTTCATGGGAAATTAAAACAACTCCTTCTCTTGAGCTAGAATTTGAATAGCTCCCATCAAACTCTAACACCCACAGCCCTGAAACTATACTTTCCTCAACCAAATGTGGGGTTTCTTTTCCTAGTGAAGAGATCATGTACGTCCCAAAATCAATCTCTTCATATAGAATTTTTTATTTTGGGTCATCTGATTTTAGCACAGTGAACTTTGCTTTGAGTTACGGGTCCAAACAAACATTTTTTCCACCAACTAGAATGAGAGCATGCAACCAATCCATTTGAATCCCCCCTCCTAAATCTCTGCAAAAACTCCTAAGAATTATCCCATAGCTGGTAGGTATATCTGCCACTTGGATGGTCAATTTCAATCTTTTATTAGGATAGGTAGCCAAATCTACTTAGGCATCCTTGATCTAGCCAATTAGAGGTACTTGTTTAGATTCCATAGAAAAACACTTTCCATGCATCTTAGTTAGAGTGAGACCTAGAGCACAGGCAACTTTAGTAGGCATTACATTGTCTAAGGCACCTGAGTCTATTATACAATTACTTAGCCTACACCCAACAATGTACAGAGATATGTAAAAGGGAATGGGTTTTTC